>SSNS01000012.1:551898-913249 GCA_006937985.1 Aphyosemion australe | reverse complement strand
CATCCATCCATCCATCCATTGTCTTCCGCTTATCCGGAGTCGGGTCGCGGGGGCAGCAGCCTAAGGAGGGAAGCCCAGACCTCCCTCTCCCCAGCCACTTGGGCCAGCTCCTCCGGGGGAATCCCAAGGCGTTCCCAGGCCAGCCGAGAGACATAATCTCTCCAGCGTGTCCTGGGTCTTCCTTTGGGTCTCCTCCCGGTTGGACGTGCCCGGAAAACCTCACCAGGGAGGCGTCCAGGAGGCATCCTAATCAGATGCCCGAGCCACCTCAACTGGCTCCTCTCGATGTGGAGGAGCAGCGGGTCTACTCTGAGCCCCTCCCGGATGACCGAGCTTCTCACCCTATCTCTAAGGGAGAGCCCAGCCACCCTGCGAAGAAAACTCATTTCGGCCGCTTGTATTCGCGATCTCGTTCTTTCGGTCACTACCCAAAGCTCGTGACCATAGGTGAGGGTAGGAACGTAGATCGACCGGTAAATTGAGAGCTTCGCCTTTCGGCTCAGCTCCCTCTTCACCACAACAGACCGGCACAACGCCCGCATCACTGCAGACGCAGCACCAATCCGCCTGTCGATCTCACGCTCCACCCTTCCCTCACTCGTGAACAAGACCCCGAGATACTTGAACTCCTCCACTTGGGGCAGGACCTCGTCCCTGACCTGGAGAAGGCATTCTACCCTTTTCCGACTCAAGACCATGGTCTCGGATTTAGAGGAGCTGATTTTCATCCCAGCTGCTTCACACCCGGCTGCGAACTGCTCCAGCGAAAGCCGGAGATCACGTTCTGATGAAGCCAACAGGACCACATCATCTGCAAAAAGCAGAGACCTGATCCTTAGGTCACCAAAACGGATCCCCTCACCACCTTGGCTGCACCTAGAAATTCTGTCCATAAAAGTTATGAACAGAATCGGTGACAAAGGGCAGCCTTGGCGGAGTCCAACTCTCACCGGAAACAAGCCCGACTTACTGCCGGCAATGCGGACCAAGCTCTGACACTGGTTGTACAGGGACCTAACAGCCCGTATCAAGGGGCCTGGTACCCCATACTCCCAGAGTACCCCCCACAGGGCCCCCCGAGGGACGCGGTCGAACGCCTTCTCCAAATCCACAAAACACATGTAGATTGGTTGGGCGAACTCCCACGCACCCTCCAGGACCCCCCCAAGGGTATAGAGCTGGTCCAGTGTTCCACGGCCAGGACGAAAACCACATTGCTCCTCCTGAATCCGAGGTTCGACTATCCGACGGACCCTCCTCTCCAGAACCCCTGAATAGACCTTACCAGGGAGGCTCAGGAGTGTGATCCCCCTGTAGTTGGAACACACCCTGCGGTCCCCCTTTTTAAATAGGGGGACCACCACCCCGGTCTGCCAATCCAGTGGAACTGCCCCCGATGTCCACGCGATATTGCAGAGCCGCGTCAACCAACACAGCCCCACAACATCCAGAGCCTTAAGGAAATCCGGGCGGATCTCATCCACCCCCGGAGCCTTGCCACCGAGGAGTTTTTTGACCACCTCAGTGACCTCTGCTCCAGAGATTGGAGAGCCCAACCCAAAACCCCCAGACTCTGCTTCCATCCTGGAAGACGTGCCGGTGGGATTGAGGAGGTCTTCGAAGTACTCGGCCCACCGATTCACAACGTCCCGAGTCGAGGTCAGCAGCACACCCTCCCCACTGTAAACAGTGTTGGTAGTGCACTGCTTTCCCCTCCTGAGGCGCCGGATGGTGGACCAGAATCTCCTCGAAGCCGTACGGAAGTCTTGTTCCATGGTCTCACCGAACTCCTCCCACGCCCGGGTTTTTGCCTCCGCGACCACCCGAGCCGCATTCCGCTTGGACTGCCGGTACCCATCAGCTGCCTCCGGAGTCCCACGGGCCAAAAGGACCCGATAGGACTCTTTCTTCAGCTTGACAGCATCCCTAACCGCCGGTGTCCACCAGCGGGTTCGGGGGTTGCCGCCACGACAGGCACCGGCCACCCTGCGGCCACAGCTACGGTCAGCCGCCTCGACAATGGAGTCACGGAACATGGCCCATTCGGACTCAATGTCCCCCGCCTCCCCCGGGACGTGTTTGAAGTTCTGTCGGAGGTGGGAATTGAAGCTCCTTCTGACAGGAGACTCTGCCAGACGTTCCCAGCAGACCCTCACAACACGTTTGGGTCTGCCAGGTCTGACCGGCATCTTCCCCCACCATCGAAGCCAACTCACCACCAGGTAGTGGTCAGTTGACAGCTCCGCCCCTCTCTTCACCCGAGTGTCCAAGACATGCGGCCGCAGATCAGATGAAACACACACACTAATTCAATTCTATTGCATATGATAAACACTGTTATTTAAAATACTTTTTCCTTAAATGGAGATTGAGATTTCTTTCCACGAGCTACGTCTCAAAGCGACCCACATTTGGATCTGCGACACGACAAAACCGAGAGTATTTAGAATGAGGCCCTAAAAATAGGCCCGAATGACTGGTAGCTGTTCTTGATTTACACTTGAAGAAGGAGTTTCCCAAGAAATATCCAAGGTGAAGGCAGCAGAAATGACTCACCCCTGCTTGTTCGAAAGCATCAGCAACACTTTTGTTATTTACAAGAGTCAGAACAGGATATACTTACTCATACTTTCAGACTGAAACTTGAATAATCAAAAGTGACTCACGAAGTTTATTACCGTAATCAGAAAGAGCTATTCATTAGTCAATAAATGAATGGACTGAAATGAATTGCACAAATTGTATGAATTTCATTTGTCTTCATTGTTTTAAAAACAAAAAAGTGACAGCACATTTTGCAAAAATGGGGAATATTTTACTACAGATGGGCAACATATTTGTTCCCTGAGTCTCTGGTAAAGTTTACCAAACAGCTCAATACCACATAGGTTCCCTTATGCACAACATACAGACGTGGACAAAATTGTTGGTACCCTTCGGTCAATGAAGGAAAAATCCACAATGGTCACAGAAATAACTTGAATCTGACAAAAGTAATAATAAATAAAAATTCTATGAAATTTAACCAATGAAAGTCAGACAATGCTTTTCAACCATGCTTCAACAGAATTATCTAAAAAATGGAAGGTTGTGCAACATAATATTAAGTTAGGGGTACCATCATTTTTGTCCAGGCCTGTTCCATGACTTTATTTTTTTTTAAATACTCCGTTGAAACATGGTTGAAAAGCAATGTCTGACTTTCATTGGTTAAATTTCATATAATTTTTATTTATCATTACTTTTGTCAGATTCAAGTTATTTCTGTGACCATTGTGTGTTTTTCTTTCATTGACTGAAGGGTACCAACAATTTTGTCTACATCATCTGGTGAAAAATTCTGACTTCTTTTCTGCTTTTTTTGACAGGATCCATTATTGTCCAGCTGAGGAGTACTGTGATGGAGTTCTCTGTGTGCCATGAGAAATGCAACTAGGCTGCAAAAATGTTTAAATGGGTGATCACACTCATCCACATCAATGCCAGGATGGATGGGTTTCCAGCACAACACACTGAGTGGTAGTAATCAGCAATGTCACTCATTGTCTCTGTCCCTAGTCACAATATTTTGGCTGACTGCCGTATTACAGCACGGACAGATCCCAGAACCAGAAGCTGCTTTTCAGGGTTTTCTCAGCTCATAACAGGAAGTGGGGATCTGACATTTTCCCAGGCTGAATTCCCAGGAAAGCTAAACTCAAAACTGAAACATCATTCCTGATTCATCATGCTCCACAGCTTTTCCAACACATCGGTCCTGAGACTTTCTCCCATGAGACAAATCCTCCGTCTAAAAATGTTTCTTATTTTGTTTGAACGATGAAATTAAATCTTCCATAAAAACATTAAGAAACAAGCGTGTATTCAAGCATTTTACACTGCGTGGGTTGTCGAGGCCGAAACTCAGGTGTAGCTCCGTGTGAGTCGTCACATGCAACAACACCTGCTCTATTCAAATCACAAAATGACAAACTGCACTCCAAAATAGTTTGCACATCGAATGGAGCCAAATAATATCAACTGCTGGTGGGGTGCAGTCTGGTCAGTAATTATTTCTAATTTCCTCAGGCTGAAGCAACACAAATTATTCAGGACATTTTAATGTACAAACAAATGATGAATATTGTCCAGTTGAGCCAAATCTCAAGCCGAACCGACTGTAGATGGCTTCTAGCAAAACATAATTATTCATTAAAAAAACAGATAACTTATGTCCAGCTAGCTCTACATGTGCTTCTTTACACTGGTGGCCAGAATCAAGAAAGGTGTTAATTTTAGACAATAAAAGTTCCTACTCTAGTTAACACACCTGTTAAAAATAGCTATAACTGACTAAATGACAGCAGGCTGCTGCTTTAATGAGCATCTGTGGCAGCAGTCTTCCATGTTTCTAAGAAGTTGGGTTGATTACCTTCTTTTAATTCTCTGAGTCATACAAACTCATAAGATGTCAGTTCCTGTTACCAGAAAACACAGCTTCATATTTTTTCCAGAGAAAATGAAACATAACACACAAAGTTTAACTGGGAATGAGAATTGTAAAATACACTAGTCATGAGAAAGGAAGTGCACAATTTCTAGTAAAGGGCAGCAAAATCAAATACTAGCATTGTTTTTTATTTGCACAAAAGCCTTTGTTCTAGTGGTTGTACTAGCCCAGGTTTTCAGTGTTTACCTTTAATGCTCTGAGTGTTTTATATTAATGATGTAACTTAGTTTTCTGTCATGAAAAGTTACTTTTAAACTTTTCATCTATCCTATTATAAGCAGTGTCGCCGTGTGCAGTCCCAGTCAACGTGAAATACATAAGTAAAATAAAATGTTGGCACAAGCATAATAATTTACTTTATTGTAATTTCTCATGATTTTTTAAACACAGCACCTTTTCTTTTGCAGATCCCTTTTTGCCCTTTTTTATTTTTGGACATTTGTTTATGTCTGATAAATCTGGGGATCACTAAACAGTCTTCCCAGAAAACAAATATGGTTCAAATGTAATCTTATTAAACTTATGTTCTCAATATTTAGTATCTCCTTTCTTAGAAAATGTTTTTACCACATCAACTTTAGAAACAGCAAATTCTTCAAGTAAACAAGTTAGTTATGAAGATATATCTTCCCAGATAGCAAACGGATGGTTAGCCTAGCTAACACAGTGGTAGCTAGGCTAACCATCTTTCAAAAAAAACAAACAAAAAAAACAAGTAAAATATTTCAGTAGTTACGTTTTTAGAAGAATCCTTTTTTGGCTTTGCTTCGTTCAGTCTCCAGCCAAGGACTGTACTTGAATTATTTTAGTTTTTGTTTGTTCCGGTTTCCAGACCGGAAGTCAATATTTTTTACCGGAAGTAAAACATGGTAGTAGTCCCCTCTTATTTGGTGTGTGTGTGTGTGTGTGTGTGTGTGTGTGTGTGTGTGTGCGTGCGTGCGTGCGTGTGTGTGCACTCTGAATTATCTTAGCCTTCGTTTCTGCCGCACATTGCTGAAGGTAAGTGTTGTGAAATAATTTGTTGAAGTATGTCGTTACATGATTGATTACAGTAAATTAAAACACCATGGGAAAGAATTATGGTACACGTGCAGTTTAGAGTTGAAATTAGATATTGTCAGTAAATCCCAAAGATATTTCAAAAAGCTTGTTGGTACTTTTAAATAATTTGCACTAAATGACTGTTTGATCTGTCGATGGCCGCTGATTGGGCTCATTAATACACCTGTGCTCCCTCCCCTCACTTAGGCTAATTAATCAAAGCCGCACAAGAAACTATTCTTAATATTTTGACGTGCACCTCAATAGTGTTACATAACAAGGAAGTTTTTCCTCTGTTTGCCTGTAAATTGTGAGACAGCAGCTTGAAACGAAGTTCTGTCCACGTGAGAGGCTGTTGTGGCTTGTGAATGTCCTGCTAAAGGGCTGCACGTGCACACACACACTAAAGAGGTAATACATCTACAAACTCTTATGATTTTCTCCTTCAGTAGTTTGGGTTATCATTTATGTTTATTTACTTTAGCTTAGATTACTTGAGTAACTATTTGGTAGAACTGAAGCAATGATTTCCTAATAAGTAGATGAAAGAGTTGCACGGGTTTTGCCTGTATGAGCCGACAGATTTCTGATGTACTCCTCTGACCTGCTGATACCAAACTTGACTGAATTTGATATATCTAGAAAAACAAAAGAACAAAGAAGCATTTTAACCACTTTTTAAATTTTTTTTAATAGAATATGGTGATTCTATGTCCTCACGAAGCATCTGTTACTGCTGGTAGGAATTAGCAAGTAGCAACAGTGAATTCATGGACCTGGAAAATGTCTGCTACGCATTGGTGAGTTCCCTGATCAAAAAGCACAACAAAACAGATTTTTTTTTGTTTCACATAGGCTGTTCATCCACTTAGGCTCAGTTCCCATGGCAGGATTTTTATATTGTCAAACGATTTTCAAAGCATGAGACACCAAACACGTGCCGATTAAAAAAATTATATACCAGTTTTTGTCCTACAGTGTGTGGTGTGCAGCAACACAACAAAACATTCCCCGGTCAGACGAGAAATCTTGCGAGCTCAAACATGACTTTTAGAGTAAACCAACATAACTGAGGACGGGCATGCCACGTACTTAAATCAACTCACTTTCTGATTAGCTACACATCACATTCAACAGGCAGCACACTTGTTTGTCCTTGAAATCGGACCAAGACTATCAAACGTGTGGTGTGGTAGCCACGATTTATGGTTAAAGCAGTACGTAGACCAGAGCACTCTTAACACACCCGAATATCTAATAAGATTTAGAGCCATTACGGTAATCAGATGCATCTTTAAGATTTTCAGAGGGGGTGGATCGGGTCAAAAATTGCCACAACTGTCCTGCCGTGTGAACCGGGCCTTTCCTGCTTTTTATTTAATCAGCTCCTCTAATTTGTAAAGTTTGCAAACTTACAGTTCATTTCAACAGAACAAAAAAATTATATTTGGAAACATTTAAAGGTGCAATTTGTAAGAATTGTACTGTGAAATAATCACAAAACAGTCTAATGTCATAATCATGTTGGAAGTGGGGTTATACTGAAACCTTTAATTCTCAGCCAGCTGGGGTGTGGTCAGTTTTTCTTCTTTAGAAAAAAACGGAAGTGGAATGTAGTTAATGTTTACACTCTGAGTTTGGCAAATCTGCAGCGAGCTAACGCAGCATTGCAGGCATTGGTAAATTGACACCGGCAGGCAAAATGCTCCAGAGTTGTTTAAAGAACCAAAGCCAGTAAACCGAAGCGACCCAGAAGTTATTTCTCGTGCCCCTAAGAAGCTACGTCATCTTTTTGTTTAACTCTAATATCGGGTGAAGAAAAAGGCTAGAGGCTAACGTTGAACTAACAATGCTAACGGTGAATTAGAAGCAAATAGTCGACTCTATAAATATCTCGAGCTACTTCTTCAATTAGCAACAACTCAATATTACAGTGAAATGTGTGTGTGAAGTGAATAATGAGTCAATCGTGGCGTTTTACTTCCTTTACTGAGTTGTTCAGAACTATAACGTCAAGCTAACAGCAAGACGGCAAAACAACCACGCTTCCTGTAGCACCGGAGACACATTGTATTGTAGTACGTGCTCACTCACTACCGTAAAACACCCGAGTGCCAGCACCAGATATAACAATATACAGTGGGTATGGAAAGTATTCAGACCCCCGTCAATTTTTCACTCGCTATATTGCAGCCATTTGCTAAAACCAATTAAATTAATTCTATTTCCTCATTAATGTACACACAGCACCTCATATTGACAGAAAAACACAGAATTTTAGAAATGTATGCAGATTTATTAAAAAGACACACTGAAATATCACATGGTCCTAAGTATTCAGACCCTCAGGTGCTTTGTTCTGCTCATCCTTGAGATGGTCCTACACCTTCATTGGAGTCCAGCTGTGTTTGATTCTACTGATTGGACTTGATTAGGAAAGCCACACACCTGTCTATATCAGACCTTACAGCTCACAATGCATGTCAGAGCAAATGAGAATCATGAGGTCAAAGGAACTGCCTGAAGAGCTCAGAGACAGAATTGTGGCAAGGCACAGATCTGGCCAAGGTTACAAAAACATCTCTGCGGCTCTTCAGGTTCCTAAGAGCACAGTGGCCTCCATAATCCTTAAATGGAAGACGTTTGGGACGACCAGAACCCTTCCTAGAGCAGGCCGTCCGGCCAAACTGAGCTACCGGGGGAGAAGAGCCTTGGTGAGAGAGGTAAAGAAGAACCCAAAGATCACTGTGGCTGAGCTCCAGAGATGCAGTCAGAAGATGGGAGAAAGTTGTAGAAAGTCAACCATCACTGCAGTCCTCCACCAGTCAGGGCTTGAGTGGCCTGTCAGAAGCATCTCCTCAGTGCAAGACACATGAAAGCCTGCATGGAGTTTGCTAAAAGACACCTGAAGGACCCCTAGATGGTGAGAAATAAGATTCTCTGGTCTGATGAGACCAAGATAAAACTTTTTGGCCTTAATTCTAAGCGGTGGAGAAAACCAGACACTGCTCATCACTTGTCCAATACAGTCCCCACAGTGAAGCATGGCGGTGGCAGCATCATGCTGTGGGGGTGTTTTTCAGCTGCAGGGACAGGATGACTAGTTGCAATCGAGGGAACGATGAATGCGGCCAAGTACAGGGATATCCTGGACAAGAACCTTCTCCAGAGTGCTCAGGACCTCAGACTGGGCCGAAGGTTTACCTTCCAACATGACGATGACCCTAAGCACACAGCTAAAATAACGGAGTGGCTTCATGGCAACTCTGACTGTTCTTGAATGGCCCAGCCAGAGCCATGACTTAAACCCAATTGAGCATCTCTGGAGAGACCTAAAAATGGCCGTCCACCAACATTCACCATCCAACCTGACAGAACTGGAGAGGATCTCCTTATACCAAACTCTATTCTTGAATTGCTGTACATTAGTTTTCTTCTTTTTATTAAAATGAACTGTCACGTTTTCATCTCCATTTCCAGTCAGTTCACTGGAGTTGGTAGTCATCTCGTTGATGTTTTTTATTTATTTCCTGCAAGCTTTGCTTTTAGTTCGTCATCTGCACGTGCAGGAGCAAACGTTTTCTGATGTTTGTTTGTCTTTTCATCATTTTTGTACGTGCCGTGCAAGACATTGCCAGCATGTGAGTGCCGTGATGTTATCCCACTGAGAAATATCTAGAGAATTCAAGGCTCAGTTGCTATGACAACCGGGGTGACAAAGAATACATGGTCATCTCTGTGTGAGAATTTGAGAGGAAATATCCTGTTTTAATCCTGATTTTCTAGGTCTACTGTCTAGTCCTTACTCAGTCTTTAACACTAATACTAATGTTTAGGTTCCATTTTTGTTTTTGAATTTTGCTTGCTTAATTTTTTGTTTTCATTCTGTTTTTCTGAGGGATGCTTCTACACATTAAGATTTCTATAGTTGCCTGTTTCTGTATGTGTGTGTTTGTGTGTACACGGCACAAATATTGTTAGGTAGCTGGATGAAAACAAATGAAACTTCTCTTCAAACTCTGACATTTTTACACTATAGGTTTCAGACTAAATGTTCTGTTCTATTTTTATGTACAACAGGTAATACCTAAACAGGCTAGGATACAAAAACTAAAATCAGTTTGACCTTGTTAATGTAAGCGTTTTTACACCTCAGTAATTTCCTCCACTAGGGGGCAGAAGAAAGTAGTGAACTGTCTGGTCATCACTCCAAAGGTGACAGCTGAATATATTTTATATAAATACAAGTAATAAAAACCTTTACTCATTTAACGATGGTTTAAACTTTATTTACAATCAACTTTCAATGTACATTAAACTGTCAAAAGACTCACATTTTCTACAAGTTGGCTGGTGCTGATTCATTTAAAGAATAGGGCAGTGATGCACATAGAGTTCTGATAAATATGATTTGTTTTGAAACATTCAATCTCAATAGTACAATTTTCTAATATAATACGAAATTGCCCTAAATGGCCGAAAGCATAATAATTTAAATAGAGGTATTTGGTCAATGCGTGCATTAACGCATAAGTACGCAAAATTTGGGAAAAAACTTCCCCAGCAGAAAAACAGCAGCATTTTGAAATCTTTGTGTTCATTTTCAGCCTGAATCAAAGGATCTTATGTTAAATTACCCAATACTCAAGGGCAGCAGCTGCAATGGTTGACTCCAGTCTGTGCCAAATTTTCTGAGATTTCACCTGAATTATTTTGTTGTTTGAGAGGAGTATGTACTCTGGTTCTGTGCAGTGTTTAATGTGAGAATTTTTAGCTGTGGACATCCAGTGTGATGGGGCTGGTGTTTGTGACACTGACAAAGCAGAGCGGTCCTGTTTCACCTCGGGTGCCTCCTGGCAGACAAGCGCCTGTTGAAAATATAAATGGGATATATTTTAAGATTTAACTTGTCAAACTATGTCAAACAGAGACAGGAGAGGCGCTGCTCACATTAAGAAGGCTCAGTTATATTTTTAGCTTTGCTGTATGGAGCTGGACTCTAACCCTTCTGAGTCCGCTAGACGTTCCCTCCATGATTATCTGTAAATAATATAATTTACAGAACCAATAAATGAAACTACCCCTTTGTGTGTGTGTGTGTGTGTGTGTGTGTGTGTGTGTGTGTGTGTGTGTGTGTGTGTGTGTGTGTGTGTGTGTGTGTGTGTGTGTGTGTTGGGGTAGCAGAAACTAATTCCTTCAGGAACTAATTATGAATTTGACTTTTTTTGCTCTTTACACCATTTAGGACAAGCTAAGATGGATCTGAAGGCACAGTAGCCCCACATGCATAGGTAAGAAGAGTAAAACTATTTCTTTATTTACATAAGATTTATGAATATTTTATTGTTTCTACCAGCTGATCTCTGCTTGTTTCAATGAACTTGAGGTGCAGCTAACTGGATCAACATGGAAACCAGTTTTAAAGAGATCCTTCACTGATGAACCATTTTTTACTCATTATTTTTGAAAATGATCAGTCACTCTGAGTTTACCATGCAGGCTGAACGTAAAAATTGTCCCACTCCTATTTCACTCAGCCGTAAAGCATCATCAGGTAGATTCAGATTTCTGGAAAGCTCTTTTATCTGCTTTTTTAACATCTTGTAAATTATGTTTTTTATTGTAAATTAGTGTGTAACAGAATTTAGTCACTAAGAAGAGATTTTACTAGTTTCAGGATGTATGTGAAATCATTAAGCCCAATCCTAAACCTTAAACTATAAGAATTTTAAATGTGTGGTTCACTGAAAAAACATTTTTTTAATTATTATTTATAATCAGTCACTCAGGCTGAATGTGAAAATTGTGTCCCACTCCTATTTCCTGCATTAGTTTCTAATAGAAAATAGATGGTGAAACTCTAGGATTTGAAAAGCCTGACAGAGCTACGTCACACTGTCACTTAACATTCATGGACTCACCCATCTTGACTCACGATGGAGAAGGTTGTTGTTGGTTTAGCGTCCAGGAAACGGCAGAGGACGTCTCAGCTAGCAGAAGCTAACCGTTAGCATTAGCAACTCCACCACATGACACAACTCCAGGCTTGTGTTATTTGTGGAGATAAAACATCAACGTTGCAGAGCAAATGGAGTCAGTGGTAGAGTCATGTTGCTGTTAGCCAATCAGAAGCCAGATGTCCAAATATCAGGAAAAAGGATTCCAGATCCTGCCGTGTTCAGCTCAACTCTGATCTGGCTCACCGTAGCTTTTTTCCCCCAGAGTACGACTTACAAGGCAATCGTTCCTACTATGTATTAAAAATGTGAGTAAAGGACCTCTTTAAGCATGTATGCAGAATCTTCATTTTTCATGCCTTTGAAAGTTTTTAAATGACTAAAACAGTGGTAGCAAAATTCCCTTTTTCACTAGCAATCATTTTATTGCGTAATTTATGACTCAGCAATATTGTTATTGTAATCCTTAGCTGGCTGTTTAAATTACATTACAGGTTAAATGTTTTTATTTTAACCTTTTCCTTCAATTTCTTCTGTTTATTCATACAATGAAAGATGAAGTGTCTGAGTCAGATGTATGGTTTAAACGAGCACATCTGACCTGACAAACAGGAGCCCTCTGCACAGTGCTGATACTTACAGAGATAGGAATATTCTGAATGCTTACAGCTCAGGTGTTGGTTTTGTTAGATAGGTGACCAGAGTTCAGTCTCTGCTATGATCCGTTTGTGCTTTCCATTTACTGTAAATTCCTTAAACTACAGTAGATTGTAAGACATGATATTACACAAGAACAATGAGGAAAAAAGAGTCACACACATCATTTCACAAACTCACGCAAGCCAAATAATTGCTCCCATGTGCTTCAGATCTCTGTGATTTGGCAAGGTTGCGTGAGAGCAACAAATGAATTCCAAGTTTAGAAGCAAAAGGTTCAGTACCACAGCTGTGACTGAATCAGATCAAATGGAAAATGAAACGATTTGTTTCCCCACGGGGAAAGAAAAGAAAAGCCCTCATATTCCTAATTTTAGATCTAAATTATCGTCTTTCTGCTTCACTTTGTGATCAGTTCAGGCAAATCCTGGGTTACCTGATAAGTTTTATTATTATTATTATTATTATTATTATTATTATTATTCTGTGGCTCAAACCCAGCTAACTTACATGCACTAACTCCAGCTGTGTCTGTAGTTTCAGATTTCTCCACCTCACTCAGCATGGCGTTACTAAATACCCGCTCCATTAACAATAAGTCCTTCCTGCTTAACGATCTAATTCTCACTAAAAACCTGGATTTTCTATTTTTGACTGAAGTTTGGCAGCAAGCATCTGATTATTCTGTTCTGACTGAACTCTGACTGAGTGGTTATTCCTCCCATAGCCAGCTCCGGGGTTCTGGTGGAGGGCTAGCTATTGTCTTTAGAGACCATCTTTCTTGCAGCTCTACAACCACAGGTTGCTTTGCTTCCTTTGAACTGCAGCTGATTAAAGTTGGGCGTAAGGACCCATTTTAATATGCTGTGGTTTATTGTCCACCTGGTCCAAACAGTTCACTTTGACTCAGCATGTTTCTGGCCACTCACAGCTGCTCTTGATGAACATAACATCTACGATAGTTCCCAGTCAGGTTTTCGTAGAGCTCATTCTACTGAAGCAGCTCTTCTCAGGGTCTCTAATGACCTTCTGACTCACAGTGATGCAGGGGACTGTTCTGTTCTGTTTCTGCTGAACCTGACTGCAGCCTTTGACACTGTTGACCATCACTTGCTACTGGATAGGCTGAGAGACTGGGTGGACCTTTCAGGAACTGCTCTGGAGTGGTTGTACTCTTTTCTGTCTGAGCGTTCCTTCTCTGTGGCCATCTCCAAGTTTCAGTCCTCCTCTACCTCCCTCACCCAAGGTGTCCCACAAGGTTCTGTGCTGGAGCCTCTACGTTTCCTCTTTAATCTGCTCCCTCTCCAGCACATGCTGAGCTCTTTTCAAGGAATATCATACCATCTTTATGCAGATGGCATTCAACTGTACATCTCCTTTAGAAGAAGAAACATTTTTTTATATAGTGCCTCTCAAGATAAAAATCACAAGAACTAAAAATGAAAAATTATTTTAAAAAATTGGTAATAAAAAATGTGGAAAAAGGAAAAATTTAGATTAAAAATGTGAAGGAAGAAAAAAAAGAATAATAAAAAGGTAGTCACGAGATCCAGAGAAAGGCAAAATTGGTAGAAAATAACAGGTTTTTGAGTAAAGTACTAATCCTGTTAACGAGCTTGAAAGTCCCACATACATAGAAATATGTTGTAATGTGCTAGTTTTAAGGTTGTTGTGGCAACAGAAGTGTTTGCATGCAACTTCCAGGTCATATATTAAATAATACACTTTATTTCTAATTAAAATTAGTTGCAAAATGCAGCTAATCAGTGACCGTCTGGATGAGGCCTTGCTGAGGTTTTTAAAAACAGAATATCGCTGCTGTTTATGTGCACCATCATCCACTTTGTAATTTTGCATCTAATTTGCTCTAATATTATAAATAACTACATATTTCCTTTCTATATATTTACAAGCTTAATGTGGCCTTATGGGAACTGATGAGGAAATCATGTTGCAATTAAAAAAAAAGTAGAAAACTGACAAGAATCCTAAAGCTGATTCTTTTAATAATGCACTCCCTAAATTTGTAACATAAATGATCCCCTTTAGAGCGAGCTCCTTCTAATGCAAGCAAAAACGTTTTCCTAAGATCATCACTTTTAACAGCGTATTCCACTGAGAGCAGCAGCAGCTTTTGACCCCACTGACCCCACAGCCAACTATAAAACCACAGTGACGCAAAACCAGAGGCCACATAATTTACCGTAAAACAGAAGATATTTAACCCTGTGTGGACATGACTGTGCATTGTTCCACACTAAAGGGCCCAGTGTTCAACACAGTTCATGTCTGTGATTTCTCATGTTATTCATAATCCTTTATTTAGTCTTTTTGTGCAAAGTTAAAATAAAGAACAAAGTGTGACACTAAAAAAAGCCCCAAAAGATTCCTGTCCTGTTCACAGAAGTGGGTTGTTCTTTTCTTAGATGTTCTTGATAAATATTTTTGTGACTCTGCCCCACTTGCTGTGCTTTAACAAATGTTCTCGAACAGCACATTTTTATGAAATTAAAAACAAGCTACCCCAGTAATTTAGGTTGTCAGTGATCTCTTCCATCAGATAAAGGTGCTTTCATTAGATCCAGACTGGTTTACTTTGCATATAGTATATAGTTTCATTATCTGGCATGTTTTATGGCAAATATATTTCTATAATGTTCATTCTACAGTCAATTAACTGATGTACAATGTCTTATATAATAATAACTCCTGAGTTTGTATCAGCTTTCAAGGACTGGGATAGATTATAATTTGCTGAAAATTGTTTAACAAATTCTAACAAACTGATTTGAGGGCAATTATACTTTTGATGTTTGAAGATTGTTTGCTTGTAGGAGCTTTTAGTAACTGATAGAGAATAACAAAGAAACGTGTTTAGAAGAAAACACTAACATTATACATAAGCTCACAATTGTCACTGCATCAATTTTTTGTGTGGCCCTTGTTTTTTTTGTTGCATTAAATAAAAAATGTTTGAAAAGTTCCTGCATGTTAGCAGCGTTAACTCACAGCTAGGTTGCAGGTTTAACGCCTGTCTGACTGAGGTCTCCCTGCTTTGAGTTAGCATGTTCTCCTCATGCATGTGTAGATTTCTCCAGTTTCTCTGGTCTCCTCCCACAGACCAGAAACATACATGTTGGGTTAATTTGTGACTCAGAATGGTCTCTTGGTGTGAGTGCAAATCCCAACTCTCCCCCTGGAGATAAACACCAGCTCCCTGCCACTCCGAAGGGAGGGGGGTAATTGAAAATGAATGAATTAATAAATAACAAGAAAGTTGCACCAAACTCAATTTTGACACAGTGTGAAAACATTTTAACCTTCAATAAGAACATAAGCAAATGGTTACAAGAAGAAAACTAGAAATGTGCAGCAGACGACTACAATTACAGACTACTTTCTAAATAATAATGCATTTAAATTAATATAATCAGTTAAATATCCCCAAGATTAATATGTAGTCATTTTCTTTTTTAATGCCAAACACAGATAGAACCTATTATGTATTCTTTTCTGTTTTGCCTCAGCGTCATTATAAATATATATTTTTTTATAGGCTTGAACATACGTTCAGTATTAAAGCAACTATAAAGGAATGCATTTAACTTTTTTTATATATATTTACAGAAAAAAATCTATAAATAAAAAAATACTCCTAATGCAGTAGAAGTATTCATGGTGTTATGCAGGGTTGTGTACTTGGTCCACTACTTTTACCTTCATGTACAATCAAATGGAAAGTATCAGAGGACACAATATACATTTCAACTGCGATGCAGAAGGTTCTCAACAGTTTAATTCAGTGAAACAAGAAAAAATATTTTTGTTTGGTTAAAATATAGATGTGCACTAAGTTTTTACTCCTAAACATTTGATGAGAGGCAGATCTGTTCAGCAGCTCTTTCCATTCACAAAGCGGCACCTTAAATGCTGCTATCTTGACTTTTACTGCAAACAATGTCGGAGTTATTTTAAACCTGTTACCTATTTTACACATTTAGAAAATGTACTTCTGCCACAGTTTATTGAAAACCATTCAATCAGTATTTCTGTTTGAACTTGTTTCTGTCATCTCACCCTAAACATAATTCATGCTTCCTTTCTTTTTCGTCACTTATTTCATTCACTTTTTTTTATTCATTCACAAGTTGAAGATCCACTAGGGAAACACCAAGCCTTGACCAAATACTCTTATTATCCCTCGTCCAAGCCGTTTCCTTTTTTAAACTGAAAATGTCTCATCTCATCTTTTTGTGCCACTTCAGGGAAAAGTTAAGTGGAGTCATTTACGTAGACTGTTGGGAAATGATTAGGCCTGTTTTTAGCTTTGGTCTCAGTCTTCCCCATAGACCTCCATTACTTTGTGAAGGATTACATGAGAGACGTAATATCCCATATGTACGCAAGTTCCAGCAAATCAGATCTGACAGTTTACTAGGTTATGTCAGAAGCAAGGCTATTTCCTCAATGGGAAATAGGAAAGTATATTTCAGGAGCAGTTGGAAAATAAAAGGGCATTAGGTGATCTGACATGAGAGGCCTACTGAAGGTTCAAGGAAGTGAGCCAGGATAAAAATGTTTTTAAAAAAATGGGAATGGGATGTGGAAGGAATCAAGAGCACAGATGACGGTAATATACTTCACTATTGCAAGGTCAGAGCTGATGTAATGGGAGACGCAGCACTGTAGTTGTAGATCACTGTCCATGAACGCTCATGACCTGTGATGTCAGAGTTTTAAGATTAGGTTGGGACAAATTCTTCTTAGTCGGTGGTTTAATGACGCAATAATTTCTAGCATCAAGGCTGGATGTAACTGATACGTTTGGAATCGGGTCCCTAGTGTGGTGTAAAAGTGAGACAATTTGGAGTCAAACTTTAAAATGAACAATGTTGGGAAAATAATAGTTTTTGCTGTTTGTTTTTTTGTTTCCGTAGACTAGGTTCACACTGCAGGTCTTGATGCTCAATTCCAATTTTTTGAGTAAATCCGATTTTTTTGTGTGGCTGTTCACATTATAACTGAAATGTGACATCAAACACTCTCCAGTGTGAACGCTTCACGGCCCCAAAGCGACCCGCATGCGCAGAAGACAAGAAGTCCCAGTCAGAACCAGGAGAGGCGAAGTTGTGATGTGAAAGCCTTCACTGACAGTTCAGCCACAATTTAAGGATCACCTGTCAACTCTCCTGTTTTTGGCTGGAAACTGTTTTAAAAACTATAGACTACTTTACTCCTTATTCCCGCCGTCTTCCTGAGTATTCCCTGAAAATTTTCCGGTGATAAGTTCATTCACGGAGAACCCCCCCCCCCGCCCCACTGTCATGGCGATGTGATTCTGCCTGCAGTGTGAACCTAGCCTTGAGTTCTGAAGAAATTTGTAAAAAAATACACAAGATCTGATGTAACTGCAGTAATTTACTTTAGAAGTGCATTGATTCTGGTTTACTTAAAACAATGCAGGATCTTGTAATATAATGCAAGGCAAGGCAGCTTTATTTATGTAGCACATTTATTACACAGAGACAATTCAATGTGCTTTTGATAAATGACCTGCACTTGTATAGCGCCTTTTAGAGCCAGAGCACTCCAAAGCGCTTGACACTACAGTGAATCATTAATCCAATCACACACACATTCACATGCTGGTGATGATGAGCTACAATGTAGCCACAGCTGCCCTGGGGCGCTATGATGGAGTCGCAAGAAAAAACTGTGAAAACATAAAACATTCAAACTGACAACATATAACAGTAAAGAAGTAGATTTTAAAATCAAATTAAAAATACACAAATGAGATTTAAAAAAACAAAGAAAAGACCAAATTAAAGACTGAGTATGCTGGTGACGGTTCTCAGTCATCCAGATCATGATAATCCAAAGGGGTTCGAATGAATGCACCTGGACTTTTTGGGTTTCCTGAAGATGTTTTGCTTCTCATCTGAGGAACTTTGTCAATTCTGACTGGAATATATGAGGGTCAAGTTTATAAACTGTAGCTGTCTATTGTTGCTTAATGAGCAGAAACTACCTATGAATACCCATTCCCCCTACCCCCTGATGAGTCGTTAGCCTCTATTGTGCGAGAGTCCTTGTATTGATTAGATGCAGGTGGGTGTGACCTGGACTGAAACTGAAACGTTACATCAGACCTAAAATGAAGTGTTAGCCGTCGAGTATCATATAAATTTCAGGTTTTTAAAACGACAACCAGTCAGGAGCTTCAAAAACGCGTCCTGAACGCCTGCCGCCATCTTGGAATCTTCTATACATCTCTTCTTTGGAGAAATTTCACATAAAATGAATCGAAAGTTTGAGAAACGAAGAAATCCACTGAGAAAAATGAGAGCTTCTGCTAAATCACGGCTTTTGGAGGATTTAAAACCTGACTTGACTGATGCTTTGTCGGGGAATCAAGATTATTTTTTATGATTTTCCACAATCCTCCTTGTTGGATTTTTTAAAATGAAAGGGGAAAAAAGACAATGCTGTAAAACCAAATATCTTCAAGGCTGTTGAACATTAGCAAAATGACTAGTTGTTTTCAGAAAATTGATGACGAGATGTCTGCTGGGATGAGGCCTTGCAGCCATCTGTTGTCTGTTTGTGTGTGTGCAAACACATTTACGTTTATGCAGACTTGAACATTATGCGTGTGTGTGTGTTTGAGAGAGAGAGACAGCCGTATGTCACATCAGGACAGCTTTGTCAGATCGTGTGTGGGCTGCAGCATTGACTCTGTGTCACACTGTGTTCCCATCTCGGCACATTAGAGCCAGACCTGTGGTGATGCAGCAAACACAGGAAAATCAAGTAAAAAAAAGGAGTCCATTGTTGTCCTGAGATCTGAGTTCTACGCTTTATTTTTTCTGACTAGCGTAGATTCCACTGCTTGCTTTACTTATTGAGATTTTTATATTTTGGTTAATAACTTTTTCTACTAAAAATTAATTTCCTTTCATTAAATATAATTTAGTTAAAAAAACGTCACTGCCATTTCAAAGGCAGTTGGACATATTTGTATGGAATTATCACAACAGCAGTTGTGGTGAGAATGTCTCAAAGACTGCGTGGTTTGATATAAATTAATTATTATATTGCATTGTAACTGAGTAGTTTGTATTAATGTTTTGTTCGTATATTCATATTTCAGATACAACGTAGCCACAGCTGCCCTGGGGTGCAATGACAGAGGTGAGGCTGCTGAGCGCCACTGGTCATTCCATCACCAAAACGGCAATGTGGGTGAAGTGTCTTGCTCAAGGACACAACAGCAGCTGGGAGCCATGATCGATCCTACAGCCCTCCAGTTACTGGACAACCCGCTCTACCGAGCTTCTGATGCCCCAAATTATTTCTTCAGTCTGGGGCCATTCCAACGTTAAAACCACCCAATGGAGAGCCAGAGCCAGAACGGTGAGTACAACCAACAGGCTAACTGCTAGCTGAATGTTTAAGATCATGGTCAGACTGGGACAAATATTAAGGCTGCAAACTGCCATCTCCGCCATCTTTTCTCTATTTCTCTAGCGTGCGTGTGTGTACTTGTCTTCATATGCTTAAGTTGACAAATTTTGACTTTTAACTTGTCACGTGTGGACATTTCCACATTGTGGGGACATTTGGCTGGTCCACACAATGACAAAAGACCCCAATCCTTGGTTTTAGAGGTATGGTGTGAATTAACTTTTGGTTTAGGTTAGGGTTGGGAATTGAACAGCGTTGGTTATGGTTAGTGTATGGGTTAGGCATAGTGGAGTCACTTAAAATAAATGGAAGTCAATGGAGGTTCCACACCAGGATACAAATACAAGTGTGTGTGTGTGTGTGTGTATGTGTGTGTGCGTGTGTGTGTGTGAGTGAGAGAGATTCAAATGACCAATCAAATTGATTCCCTCACAATAGAGGCTAACGACCCCGATGACTCATCAGGAGGATGGGAGGAGAGGTATTCATAGGTAGTCTCTGCTTGTTAAGCAACAATAATCAGCTACAGTTTATAAGCTTGACCCTCCCATATTCCAGTCAGAACTGACACAGCTCCTCAAATGAGAAGCGAAACATCTTCAAAAAAATCAAAGAAGTCCAGTTGCCTTCATTTAAACCCTTTTGAATGACCAATCAAACTGATTAAAATATTAAATTCATTAATTTATCATAAATATCATGCCATCCCACTTGTCTGATTTTGTTAAAAAAGCATAATAAAATGTGTTTTTAGTTGGGTAAACACCTTCCTCAGTAGAAATAAATGCACTGGGGTTGAATGGAGACCTATCCAAGATGGCGGCCAGCCACTACAGCAGCTCCAATAGGCAGCCCCAGTCCATGGGGCGTCTACGTATATGATGTCTGTGGGTCTAGCCACTGGAGCCTCAGCAGGCCTGACCAGTCTTGTGTCTGCTCTGTCATAAGCTGATGAAATGTTGACGTATTATTCTGCTTAAATCGTTGTGTTTACAAGTGTCTGAAACAAGAAACCTCTGGAAGTCTAAAAGGACTGATTATCTTAACTGAAAATCCAGTTTTAAACAGAAATGCACCCTCTCTTTGTACAAAGTGGTTGATGAGCTGCTGGGGTAAGCTAAGATCACTGAGCAGTCTCCAGTCGTGGTTTAGACGAGCATCAAATGTAATCATTTTGCCTTGAGGAACTTGTTTGTGACTGAATTATTCAGATCATCTGAGAATTTATTTTAGCTTAAACTCTTGAGCCTTGTCAGGGTTGGGAGGGTCATGCAGCACTGGCTGGTCTGTTTGGGATTTACACTGAGATGTTTCCTTGTTGAAACTGTTTAGTTTCTGTTTCACCTTCAGAGGAAACTGATGCCTGATCTGTGGAAGCATTAACGGAACACCTGCAATGAAAAACTAGAGTATTTTGTATAAACAATAGATTATGAAATAATAGACTTTTAATTTTGTCATTTTGCACAGCCCTACATGTCAAGTGTCCCTACATAATTGCTGAGGCTACATTACATTAGGAAAACAACATATTGTTAGATATTGCAGTGATGATATCACCCGTGACTGATGCATGCTCTGCCATCACTCTGCTTATGTTGGCTGTGGGTATTCAGGAGAGAGGAGATTCATCCGGTTGCCATATATGTTTTTGGCATGCAGCGTTATACTTCTATTAATGCACTGTAAGGTGTGGAGATTCCATGAATAGATTCACACATCTTCACAGATAGAAAATTGCTGAATTTTGTCCAAAGCAGCTCTTCTTTAGTAAGATTGTTTCCTGTTTCATGGTCACTGACAAAAAAATATTTATAATAATAAACTGATGCAGCTATTAGAAAATGAAAGGAAATCCTGTTTGTCGTGATAAATGCTTCAAACGATGAGCTGCAGTCTCAGATCTGTTTTTACAGAAAAGTATCTTAGGGGCAGCAGTAGCTCAGGAGGTAGAGCTGGTTGTCCAGTAATCGGAAGGTTGCAGGTTTGATCCCGGCTCCCACCAGGGAATGCTGCTGTTGTGTCCTTGAGCAACACTTAACCCGCCGAGGGACTGATGGTGCCTCTGTCAGTGCGCCCCAGGGCAGCTGTGGCTACGATGTAGCTCATCATCACCAGTGTGTTAATGTGTGGATGACTGATTGTGTTGTGAAGCGCTTTGGGGGGTTGTAGAACCCTAAAGGTTGGTTTATGCTTGACGCGTCCGCGAGGTCCGCAAGGCTCCGTGCGGCAAAATTACGTCATTTTAGCAACCACGCCCCTCCGCGTGTCCTCCGCACGGCCCAAAGTTTCCGCACCGCGCACCTAGGAAATTTTGTAACTACGCGGACGGTCCAGCGCGGAAAAACATGGTGGACTGCAAGAGCTCGTAGTGGCGGACGTTCGTAAATACAAACATCTCTATGATTCAGCCCATAAAGATCACCGTGATCAAAATAATGTTAATAATTTGTGGAGTAAAATTGCTGTCACGCTCGGAAAAGACGAGGAAGCAGTAAAAAAGTGTAAAACATCAGTGATTTCTACTTCTACTATGGTGTAGTGTTTTAATGCATGCCGTAGAGCCTACATGCCACCCCGCACTCTGGGAGAATATTGGCTCACAGCAGAGACAAGCTGCAGAAGGTAGAAAGGAACTATAAACACTGCAAAGTCCGACGCGCGTTCCATCCGTGCGTCTCATTTCCGCGCGGAATGTACATGCGTCAAGCATAAACCAAGCTTAAGAAGGCGCTATATAAGTACAGGCCATTTACCGTTTATATGTTGTGTTTCTGAGACTATGAAATTTCCTAATGGAACCCTTTAAAATGTTATTGTTTACATGTTTTTAATCAGTCACAACTTTATATGCTCTCTTTGTAACTAGTTCATATGTTATTGTTGGTGTTGGGTAAATACAGACTCGTGTGTTTGTGTGGCAGCCTGGTCTAGTGTGACCAACATGTTGACCACATGCACCACTGTGACCCGATTAGTTCTTAGTGACCAAGCAACAGACACAAAATGAATATATTCATGCTTTGCTTTTAATCACTTCATAGAAAAAGTATTTCAGATTTATTTTTGAACACAATATACAATAATATACCATACATTGTGTGAGACATTTAATAACCCACCTGCAACAACTGGCGGACATTAACATATTATTGACAGTTAAAAAAAAGTCTCTCATGCAGATAGTGCTAAATTCTGGCTAACCGATTGGACACAACTAGGACCAAAAAGGCTTGAACATAGATAACAGTAATACTGACAATTTTGAATTTCAAAACTGCTAACGAGTTTGGTCAGAAGAGTTCACACATTAGCACAGTCAGTTACATAAGATCATGGTTCGTTGTTGATGCTGAACAAGTCACATCAGTGCTGGGCATATTGTAGCATGCTACTAATACTGTCCCCTACTTTTACATGAAGTGCGTTAGGTGTAAAAGGAGACGATCACTTTGTGTTTGTCAGTCATACGCAAGTTAGCGCTCAAATGTTGGATGGAGAAGCTTGGGTAAAGACAAATTTAAGCTAACTGTGTACTAAACTTATGCTTCAGCTTCCTTAGCTAACTCGTATTTATCTTATATCCAAGTTTATGCAGTCCTCTATGTTGCCTCTGGGTTACCAAATCACTGATGTCAGACAAAAACCTTGTAGGTCTGGTCAAAAGCTCTTTTCATTTGGGGAAGAAAAAAAATTGTAGATTTTTGGATATTTAGGATAAATATATAAGCTGAAAATCACAGAAAACCAGAGTGACGACATTTTTGGTTTAATGTTTGTGCATCATATTAAATTTTGAACATTATCTTTTTGTGAAATTGAGCAATTTTAGTTTTTGTGTAAAAATAAAGTTGGAGTTACAAGGTTTCTATATGACAACCACATGCCTCTTTAGCTGCCGCTCTGCTGGGCACTCAAACATGTGAATATATACTTAGATATATTTATATATATTTATAAAAAAACAATATAATACATTTATATAAAAAAGACTCTGTTCCAGAGCCTTCTACACATTAGACACCACCACTTCCAGGTAATGCAAGTGCATATAAATTAAAATAGGTTTTACACTGAACCAGTATTTCTTATTTACAAGCTTAAAGTGTAGAATAAATACACACTGTTATAAACAGCAAAAGGACCAACTTGAGCTCAAACGGCAGAGACAGCTATGGGGGTGATGGGGTAAGGCATGACCCAGACATGCAAGACAGACGCACTCCCGTACAAAACACACACTCTCCACTACTCCCACTTTAGCATGCTTTATGGAAACTAAATCAAGTACCTTTGAGCATCAGTAAACCTATATGAAAGTTGATGCAACTAGGACACCCCAAAAAATCAGTTATGAATTCTATTAAGAAGTCTGCAAACCATTTGGGCCATCTTGCTCAGTTTTATGGTGGAAAACATTTAAATAGTTTCAGTCTGCCACATCGAATCCAACGACCCCATCAGGGCAAATTTCTAGTCGTCCAAATGTCGTGGAAACTTTAAACAGCTGGGGGACAGAAAAAAATTCTACTGACGTCAATGAGCGGAAGCCATACTTTAGGGACTCAGAGGGGGAAATAGTTGGCCTAATTGTTTTGGGGTTGTGTCAGTGGAGCCCAGAGGGATTTGTAGATCGTGTAAATTCTATCAGCGATCAGGATCAAGAGCGCCTTTTGACAGGCTGCTCTAAAAACACCATTAGCTGGGCCTGATGGAGGAAGTGTTACATCAGACAGATCTGGGTTCAGAACTTCTTCCAGGATTATTAGGACAGCTAGAAATAGACTCATCACTTTCCATTGTAGTATTAATCCTAGTTGTCTGATCTCGGGCCGGCCCTTTTTACATATCTATTTTTTTAATATTTACTGGATGCTACAGCCGTTTCACACCAAAATAACTGAAACATTTTGTATCCCTTCTTTGAAATTTGGTGTGGAACAGCAGGAGGGCCCAACGGTTTGCAGCAAAGTGGAGGCGTGATAAACGGTGATGCGTTTAGGTGGGACCCTGACAACCATGTAAAGTGAACCACAGCTGTTTGAACTCTATATGTGAAGGAAAACTTGTGCTCAGATTAAAAAGCCAAACGTGTGTTTTCCCATTTACTGTAGATGAGTGGTCCAAGAGTTGCTTGGATCTCTCTATTGCCCAATACATGGAAGACTTATCTCTTTGACATACAAAATCTTTTGAGTTAAGGAAAAAAACATTTCACATAGACGCTAGAGTGTTCAATAAATAAAAAACTATTATAAAGACAGTTGTAAAAAAGGCACACAAAAGTCTCTTGACAAATGGTACAGAAAAAGTAAACGCTTCTCTCTCGCTATACAAATGTGTCTCCATCAGTAGAACTTATTCTATGCTACTTCTAGATCATTTATCTGTAGAAAACAAAATCTTACGGTACAAAAGTTCTCTCAGTAGTGTCAATGTCTGTTTAATGTCAGTCCAGAAAAGAAAAGAAATCGTTTTCCAAACTGGCTGAAGTCCTTCAAGTTCCCCTCTCGTTCATAGAGACCAAAATGTTCGCAGTAACTAATTCCTGAGAACTCTGAAGCCATCTCTCTGAAACTGTCCGTCCGTGTCCGGCTTCAACAACCCAAGTGCAAGATGCCCCTGCGTGGGCCAAAACTAAGCCTTTGCCTCTGTGGGCTTATTTAAAAGCACAGCTGCAAGAGGATTTCCCCTCTTTTCCAACAAACTTTAAAACCACCGTGTGAGCGCGCTGATGGAAGCCCTATGTGTCTGTGGGGGATGCCTCGTGCGTCACAATCTCTATTGCCGATGTGGGCTCGATCATGGTACCGTCGTCAGGCAACTGACTGTCCAAGTAGTCCTGGGGAGGAGAACGAGAATTTCCAAGACTGTCGTCGTCCTCCTCCTCCAAATCTTCGTCGTCCTCTTCTTCCTCTCCTTCACCATCTTTTTCCATTCCGTCCAAGTCCTCCTCCTCCAAAGTCACATCAAACTGAAATTTCTCTCCTCCTCCTTGTATTCCTGTTCCTCCGCCGTGTCCATGAGTGCCCTGGTCGTAGAAGGGCGGGGAGGGACTTTGTGGAATCATGCTCTGGTACCAGTTCCTGTTATCCTCTAAAGTGTCCAGAATGTCCTGGGCATCAGGGTGGACCAGGTCTGCCCAGGTTTCCCACAGAGGGTGAACGATGTAGTCGATAAAACCCACCTGAGACAGACAATCACGTGTTAGGAGTTTCTAACTAGTTATTTGTCTAAAACGTCTGCCCATATTTACTTATTTACATACCTGGCTCTTCTCTACAGATGCTGTGTGTTTATCACACATGGGGCTGATCTCCATTCCCCTCTCCCTCTCTCTGTCTCCCTGGTGGAAGAACTCTTCCATGATCCGGTCGGTCCACTGGCGATACAACTCCAAAGACTTTGTGGGATTACTCAGATCAGCACAGTGCACCATGTTACGGAGCACCTGGAACACGTTTTTACAGTTTAGCCACTCGTTTATTTTGTTTTGCATGCGTTTGTTTTATGTGTAGAAGCAGCACGTACCTGTATCCTGTCGGTGTAGTTGTCTAGCAGCAGAACTCCAGAGCTCGTCACCTTCTTAGTCTCCACCATCGTCTTCAGATCAGCCAACAGACTCATATGTTTGGACATGTCAGTGGCCAAAACCTGCACAAGCGTTGAGAAGACCCCATTAATATCAACCTTCAACTATTTAGGGATAAAATACGATTCCTAACGTCGTACCATGTCGATGACCATCTTGCGCAGGGACTGTCTCTGCTTCTTTGTGAGGTTTTGGAAGATGTCGCAGTTGTCTTCCTGTAGCAGCTTGAAGCCTACAGCCAGGTGATGGTTCTCCAACACAGACTCATCGTTGTACATCAGGGCCAGCTCAGAGTCTGCACGGTGATTAAAATCAGACTTAAATAACTCTGCTATCAGACCTTTCTGTTATTTTATTCAGTTGTGAGGAAAATCCACATTTTGAACTTACTGGTATTGATTAGGAATTGGTTTGATACGCCAGGATGATCAACGTCATGGATAGCTGCAGCAAAGATGGCTGCTAGGATCTCGAGGTCTGTGAAGACCGCCTGTGGAGGAAAGAAAATACATTAACATAGAAAATGGCGCGCTCAGCATGACAGGTTTACCCTCAGATAAACTAGACTGCATCACAACAGGACTTACATCCAGAGCAGGAGTGGAGAGAAGAATGTGTGTTGACTGAGCTACGTCAGCAGCATGTAGACTATTATGGTATGCCACATCAGAATGGTAGTGATCCTCCAGCGTCATCATGTAAGCCACAAACGTATCTGCTGGAATCTTAAATACCTTTAGCAGGTCTCGCTCCTGCAACAACAAAACATACAGTCTCTAGTTAGCTAACAGCTTTCTTTAATATTCATCACAACAGCAGAGAAACGTGAGCAGAAAGTATTTTTAATCAGGTTGTAGAATCAGCACACTTCCTACCTGGAAGATGGCGTACATGATGCAGGTGAGCGGTCGGTTGTAGGAGTACTCGGAAACGCTGAAGATGTTTAGACCCCATTTGTTCAGGTCCTCCAGCTCCTTGGACAACAGCTCCTCTTTATCCGTTTTGACGCCGAAGCGCGATATGCTGCTGTTGGAGAGCGAGGAGCCATGAGAAACCTTCTTCACCCCACTGATCTGCGTCATCAGCTGCTGCTTCTGCTGCTTCTTCTTCTCTCGCGTTTTGGATGTCGGCGACGGGATCTCCACTTCATTCTGCTTGTCTGTGAAGACAAATATTTCCAAAATCAAATTTCTTTTGCTCTGAGAGTGTGGACTCCTTCTGTGTGTTTTAAATAAACTACAGGTGGCCTGTTTAAATAAAAACCCAGGTGCGCTGCTCAGACACCTGCTGCAGGTTATTTTCTGAGGGATCTAATTCTCACTTGTTCATTCATCACATGTCCGTTCTCTTTTTTCATTCATGTTCCTTTTCCACCTGCAGTTTCACACCGGTGGAGAAGCTGCTGCACCATTTGCAGTTCTATAAATTCACTCAATAAGTTTCAGACTTGGTTTAAAACGTTATTTTGTTTGGTCACAAAAGAAATCTACATTTTATTTCCCTTTTGCAGGAAAAACAGAAAAAAAATTCTCACTCTGAAAAAACTCCTGCAAATGCAGATGAATCTGTGTTTTTCTTCAGTTACAGAAGAACGTTTAGGAGCCCTGGAGGAACCGTCTCTGCAGGTTTGTGGGTTACAGACCTGAACTCAGCCCCTCATGGAGGGTCTTCAGTTAGCAGCTGTAATCTAAACAATCACGTTCACTTTCTGCTCCGTTCTCCTCTGGTGATGGAGAATTAGACCCACTCAGACGTATCGCCCTCTGTTGTGTGAGCTGTATTTAAAATATGTAAAAGCATGTTTTTTTAATGATTATTGTGAAATTTTGAATGAAATTCAAATTTGAATTTGAAATTTCCTTAACTAGGTGTGCTGTGCTGCTGGCTGATCAAAGGGAATTAGAGAGGACTGTGACGGCAGAGAAAAAGGACAACTGAGCAGCGAGCCGTTCAGATATTCCTGATTCTAATAAAGGAATATTAATTTGTCCAGGGGGTTCAGCTTCCACACACTTCACCATGTACCCCTCACCATCAGCTAAAAAACCAAATGTAGAAAGCAGATGGTATACATGAAATAGGATTCATAACAGATCTCTGACCCAGAATCAGTGCTGATGGACTGGTTAAACAGTCCTGCTGGTCAGTTAAGGCCACACCAGGTCAGCCCCCCCCCCCTCCACAAGAGATGCATTAAGATGGGGATGAGTCACTCGATCTGCTAAGCTCATCCCTGCCAGCAAAGGGGGTTCCTCTGTAGATGTTATGGATGTTTTTTTCCTCTACATCTTTCTCTGCAGTCAGCTCCCTCCCACACTTGTTTGTCTGGAATCCTTTTAGTCTACACATTTCAGTTCCTTCAAATCATTTTTCCGTCTCACTTCAGATGTCAGAGTATTTTTGTGGACTCCAAATATTTACTTCAAATGAATTTGTCAGATAGTTTTCTTTAGATGCTTATTAAAAGTTGAATTAAGCATCACAGATATTAAAACAGGGCCATTTCTTTATCCACTTGAATGTGAAGCCAGTGGTAAATTTTGTCGTTTGCCATTTATTTAAGTTTTATTATTCAGTTTTTCCTCTACAGACACCCCAGCAAGGCTTCATGGCGCAGTTTTATTTTCATGGTACGCCCCCACAGAAAAGCCAGCCAGAGCAACTTCCACGGCTTAGCCTCACGTTAAAGGCTGAACCTTCTGGAATACTGCGGCAAAGCTTCAGAGAAATTCCTCAATCTGAACACAGATGCATATTTCCATCCTTTTTATTTTGGTGCAGTTATAATTAAGTCTGTGGAGATTAAAGCTGGATTATTGAGGGAATCATAACTGTGTGATTTTTGAACACATGTACACAGGATTTTTCTTTACCTAGGAAGGTGTTGGAGATGAATTCGGACACCTGATTCCCAGACCGACTCATCTCGGATAGGTGCGTCAGCTCCCGATTCAACATTCGCTTAAACTGCGGGAGAGAGAAAGAGGAGGAGGGGAGAGAGGGAGAGAAATATGTCGTCATTTTCCACTTCAGGGAAAACCTGGGAGAAATGATTCCACAAGATTCCATGAAAACACAACAATTTCATCCCATTAGGTCAAGAATGCTATTTGATTACAGCGTGATCAGTGGGGGGGGGGGCATGGAGTGTTTTCCTCCCCATCTAGACTGGAATTCATTATGATGCAAGCCCCCATTATTGGTGTTACCAGTGGGAGGCCATCAGCTGTTACCAACCTCCTAATTTCTCCACAGGAGCCAAATTTTAGGTTTTATTGAGCTGAATTAAATTTTATTGGAGCCTATTTGGTCGCTGGAGTTGCATCGATGTAAAGGAATGTTAATGATGCTGAAAGGAAAACCAGCAGCTGTTAGAATTCTGAACAATTTCCTCTCGATAAAACCGTTTGGATGAATAAATGCATTTGACGACAGAAACCTACTGCAGCAGCAGATGTTTATGACGGACATGCATGTGTGTGCAAACACACACACACACACACACACACACACACACACACACACACACACACACACACACACACACACACACACACACAGCTCTGCAGAGGGCTCAAGATGGAGCCTGAGCCTTAAAAACACCATTCTGTCATACCCGCTCATCAAACCACATTATGGAAATATTCCTGCAGAATTCCAGAAACCCTCCATTTAGCACCAGATAAAATCTAAATGTAATAGTTTAGCAGGACAGGAATGCATTGCAGAGAGTCAAGCGAGTGCGGTATCCCGACCAGCTACGTAGGTAAACGCCACACACCTTAATGTAACCCCAAGACACCGACAGCAGGTAGTTGGCTTCAGGCATTTTGGACGGCGTTGTCGGGTTCCTACACAAAGCCAGAACTGTAATCCAGTCGAAAAACAAATAGAGGAAGACAAACAGGGTTCCTTCGAAGTAAAAAAAAAATCCCTCTTTTTCTCCACTGGTGCTTCTCTTCCCAGCAGCAAAGAGAGCAGCTTTATGACGGCTCGCTCTCCCTGTTGGCTGCAGAGAAGGGCCAGCTCTCAGCCTCCATGCTTGCAGACGCAGCGATTGATGGACGCGTTTAAAAATCAGACGGGGTAGAAGATCCAGTGGGTTCGGCTGGAGCCGTGAGATGGGGACTCTCGGCGCACTGATGAATAATGGAAAGGAAGCAGGGATGGGAGGAGGGGAAAAACACAGCGATGGAGACGGGAGGAGGAGGGAGTGAAACAGCGATGTTCATCTGACTGGAGGGGGGGTTCCTCCACCGGATTCGTCTCGCTTCGCTGCTCTCTGCTGTAGCGCTCACACACCCCTCCTTTCCCTGCTTCTCTCCCTTCCTCATCTCTTTTTTCCCTGCTATATTCTGTGAGCCCCAGCAACACTCTAGTCAGATCACATGATCCGACTGAAGTGGGGAGAAGAGGGGAGCCCTAATTACAGTTAAACATCCTATATGAGGCTGTGGGGCTGCATTTCACTGATAGAAACGGTTCAGCCTCCTCTTTTCTAAGACTTTTTAATTCCAACCCTGTAATTCCCTCTTTAAGCCATTTAGATCAAGTCAGCTACTGTGAGGGAATGTCATTAAGCTGTTAAACAACTCCTCCCCTTCACGGCGAAACAATAACGGCAGAGAACGGCACATTTAGTGGAATGTGAGCGTACATCATCTCCATTATCGCCCGCTGCTATTCCACTCCCCTTTTTGAGTTTTCTGTTGTCTCCTGACAACCAAGTGCGGCAGCCATTGTGGAGACCTCATATGCCTGTTCATTATCTGCATCCCATAATAATATTGGATGCCGACAGGGTGTCTGTTGGAGGCTATTTTTAACAGACGGAGTGGGAAAGATGGTCGGAGAAGGTGACAAAAAAAGAGAGAGAAGAGATAATTGCATCCTTCCCAAGTTTGGGGGGACATCAGCCTATGGGTCCTCTGTTTTTCTGCAAGTGTGTGTGTGTGTGTCTGCCAATTAGCAGAACACTCTAACACCATGGCAACAGCATTAGGCTGCAAAAAAAAAGGATAGAAGGCGAGAGGTTTTCCCTGTTGCATCTGAGGCAGTCATGCTGAGCTGTCACGAGGACTCGCCTCTGCTTGCAGCCACTGATGCATCCTCTAAAAATGCCCCCCGCCCCCCAACCTGTCCTTGATGCAGGTGTTGTTACAGCTGCAGGTACGAGGCAGGGCCCGCCCCGCTACAATGCACTGTTGCATCAGTACCACTGGTCAATTTCAAGGTGAGTTTGTGCTTCTTGTCTGCGGAGCCCTCGAGGACGACTGCAGTATAGCTAATGAGAAATATATTGTTCCCGTCACGTCAGAAACAATCTGATGGAAAATAAAGTTGTGCGAGAGCCCTCAGGTCCGATACCGCGTGTCCAAACTGGGGACGATGTGTGGGAGAGCAAAGCTTTCCCGAGAGGATTCCGGATTATCCTCCCACTGAGGGAAAGAACCAGAAGCAGGGAGGTAGATGCAAGAAGAAAAAAAGAAGGCAGCTCTTTATATAATAGCTCACTGCATAATATATAAGAAAACCAGAAATAACAGCGGGGGATGTCTCTGTGCAGTGTGTCGAAGAGCTGTTCTCTGCTAGAGGCAGCAAAAAAGCCTCAGTCTGAACACGCAGAGGCAGAGAGAGCAGCATCATACATGTGTGATTAGCCAAAATGCCACGTGCATGCATGTTGTACACATTCATGCTGTTTAATGTGGGTATCTGATCTCACGTTCTTACGTTCCTTTAAAATAACTGGCAGTTTTGTTTCTCTTGATTTTAGCTTCAAATCGCCATTTAACATTCCTCTTCTCACTCCCTCCTTTCTGGCTGCTGACAGTGGTCAGGTTGATTCAGCAGAGAGCTGCAGAGGCAGCGGAGGTGAGCGGAGGGGGGTGGGAGGTGCATAAAGCTGAGCTTCTCCTTTTAGATGTGATTCCATCCAACAGCTCACTGTGCAGGGCAGCCAGGCGGACAGGCGCGGAGTCTCCCTCTGACACCACACTAAGCTAATCCACTCACTGCATCCTCTTTTCTGACTGGGCGCCGAACAACAAAGTGTCTCAATATCCATGTGATGACGAATCTGATTTAATTTTATTTTTAAATGACTGAGATTGTAAATTAAATTGTGTTTAATAGATTTTTACAGATTAAACTTCATAATTCTGACCGGATCATCTGCATTTGATCAATGAAAGGTTAATAATATAAATCAGGCCTAAAACCTGCATCGTGTCTGTTTTGTTTTAAAATCTTCATACGACTGAAGTTGTGAGTCCCAGCCACTAGTGGGCGCCCTCTGTTCATCCAGCTGTGGAGACTTCTGCAGCATTCTGAGGGTTTGTGAAGGATTTTCTTCTACTCAGACACCTTCACTTAAAAATCTAAATTTATTTTCTAAATGTGAGAACAAATGTTCAGTAACTTTTAGAGAATAAAAAAACTCAATTTAATTTCCAAATCATGTAAAATATCCTGAGAGTGCACAAGGACATAACTACAAAGAAAAAGTCAAAAAGTATCTAATGCCTCAGATTTTGGGTAACATATTAATGTCCAACTAAACCCCAAAGTAAAATGTTAAATAAAATAACAAAAATAAATAAAACTGGAATTATTAATTGCTCTTTTTGTTTCCATTTCTACTTCATCAGCAGTTTTAATGTGTTCGCTGCCCCTTCACTTCAGTCTATGATGCAAGATGGTAAAAAGAACAGGAAATGACATAAATCTGTAAAGATCAGGGTAGCAGGCTTACGTCTGAACTGTGCTTATGCTTAGAGGTGCAGACATCTCAGAGAAAACCTAACTACCTCTCACATCCTGTGACTCACACACACTCACGCTAGTGTGTCTGCATGAGGCAGAGTGTATTCATGTGTTTTTACACCCATAAATCCATTGTGTTGAAAAACAATAAGCTGCAGGGCAGAAGACAAAAGAGGAAAAGAAAGAAGCAGATTGATGGATTCGATCAAAACATCCAAAACTTTTTTTTTTAGTTGAATGAGGTTACTTATAGTAAAAAGTCAATGTTAATACCAAATTTAAAGATGATCTTTATAGCTAAATCTCTTCCATAAATTCTGACCGTGCACGGTTTCAAACCAGAGCGGCGTCAGCGCCACACTGTCCCTTCCACCTCAGATAACCCGAAGGTTGCCATGCCTCATAAACAGTCTGCAGGTCCCATAAACACTTAATCAAGTTTGAAATATTCAAAATACTCAGGGTTTCTGGACTTCTTGACACAATAGAAATAAATTACCTTTGCATTTTACTCTATTAGCCTTTTTTTCAAACAACAAAACAACTGAATATCACCTAGAAATCATATAAAACTAAGAGTTTCAGATATTGTGGCAAACATTTTTCTATAAAAACTACTAAACCTTTCTTCCTAACTTTGACATCCTGGGCGTAATGGTAAAAAATAAAATGCATCCAAAAAGATGTCAGAAAAGTCTCAAAGAGCCTCTAGTTTTGAGCGCTTAAAGAACATTAGATGCATTTTGATCTTTTCACTTAATTTTTTGTGCACAAAAAGTTGCACAAAGTTTCTAAACAGAGTGCTGTTATGAGTTAATCTGAAAATAGAAGCATATTTGTCCAAATATGTGCAATAGCTCTAAGTTTGAAAACAAAGATTTAGATCAGACATCAGAAACAAGTTAAAAAGATCTTTATCAAACTTTTTAAAGTCAGAAAAACTTCAGCATTCTTCCCTCGCAGCCTAAAACACGTCTAAGTTGTTTAGTGATGACCACTTTAAACTCCACGAGTTAACTCAAAAAGAAAATTGAACCCAAACAGTAAGCAAACAACTTCTAACAACGATAAATGTCAGAAAGACTCACCTTTTTCCAAAAATTTAGCTTCCCTACTTTCTTGTCTTTTCTGTCAAAGCAGCAGGCACCCATTATTGCTGAGTGGGGCTTGTGTTGGTTAAAGAGCTGGTCTAGATCTGACTACAGCGTGAGACGAACGGACCGAGCCCGGGCTCTTTGACTCTGGAAAGCGCCACAGCTCTAATGAGTCACTTTGGGCTGTGGGGTCTGACTAGGCTTTACCTCACACCCTGTGAATGTGGTGCAGTGTGTGTGTGTGTGAGAGAGCCTTGCTTCATACACACTCCCTCTTGGGGGCAGACCCGCCTCTCGCCTCTCCACCGCTCTTGGCTCCTCGCTCTCCAGCAGCTGGCAGCCCCAGCTCTAATGTTTACACTGCCAATATCTCACTGATCCATCTGATGAATAGAAAGCTTCCCATTTTTTAATGAACAGAGTGGATTTCCTGGAAGAAACAGGCGGCCAGGCATACGTTTCCCCCTGAAAGTTAAAATCTATCAGACATCTTTGTTCACTATGGAGGCTGTGAGGAGCAGCTCCGGTGATCAGGGTCGGGTTAAGGCCATCACTCAAGCAGTTCCTTTAGATCCACAAACTGTTTTAAGTGTGAAACGTGCCTCCTGCAAAACCTGTTTCCTGATTTGTTAAACTCATAAGATGTGTTAGGTTAGCTCTGTTTCTATCAGAGTTTTCATTTTTTATTTGACCATAATAGGAGGAAAACCAAACTCAATTTCACAAAAATTCTCATGCTTAAATTAACTTTAAAAAAAACAACAACTATTAAATAAAAAGAGTAGACTTATTTGTAGAAGATAAATGATGACAGAAGTGACACAAGTCTCAATCCCCATTGTCTATTGTTGCTTTGCTCCATCTGCCTCTAGAGCTCCTGCTCATTGTCAATTAGAATCAGCCTGAGTAGCATGACCATAATGGATGGAAACATGTTGGGCAATTTTCTTTTCAAAAGTCTAGTTTTATGGCTCTTAAATTCAGTCAGTAACTTTGTGTGGTTTGTAAAATCCAGTCAAATATTATTTCAAACAATGTAGTTAAGATTTATTATCAGTCATTAAAAAATAAAGGAATAAAACAATCCTATCACACTTTAAAGGTGTATTTCGTAAGAATAAAGTAGGAATGACACCCTGTGGTCAAATCTGGGTACTGCAGCCTATTTATAAACAAAAACTCACTTTCTCACTAAATGATAAATGACCTGCACTTGTATAATGCATTTCAGAGTCAGAGGACTCCAAAGCACTTTACACTACAGTGTATCATTCATACACACACACACACACACACACACACGCAGGTGATGATGAGCTACAATGTAACCACAGCTGCCCTGGGGCGCACTGACATAGGCAAGCCTGGCGAGCACAGGCGCCACCCGTCCCTCCAACCACCATCAGCAGGCCAGGTGGGTTAAATGTCTTGCCCAAGGACACAACAGCAGAATTCTCTGCCGGGAGCGATCCTACAACCTTCTGGTTACTGGACAACCCACTCTACCTCCTGAGCTACTGCTATCGTCCCCTGAGTTTCATGGCTGTTGCTAGTTGTGGTTCAGCGTCAGATTCTAGGTGACAAGCAAAGACAAGTCATAAGTTCATAAGCAGATAAATGCATTGTGATATCTGGTGATAGCACTCATGGGTGTTTACTTAGAAATTATAGTACAGAATTGTACCTTTATGGGAACAACAATGTACCCTTTCCGCACCCCTATTTTTGACGGTGTAGTGAGTATTTACTACACTTATTACAGTAGAATGCCTCCGGCATTAGAGGAGTTTGGTGTCTTGCTGTTAGCTTGCTGTTATAGTTCTGAACGACTCATTAAAGGAAGTAAAACGCCACGATTGACTCATTATTCACTTCACACACACATTTCACTGTAATATCCAGTTGTTGATAATAGAAAAAGTAGCTTGAGTAGCTTTTAGAGTCAACCATTTTCTTCTGATTCACTGTTAGCATTGTTAGCTCAACGTTAGCCTCTAGCCTGCTTCACTTGATATAGTAAAACAAAAAGATGCTTCTTAGGGTTCAAGTAATAACTTCTGAGTCGCTCCTGTTTACTGGCTTTGGTTATTTAAACAACTCTAGAGCTTTTGCCAGCGTTAGCTTGGCGCTGACTCGCCAACGCAGATTGTAAAAACTAAGTACGTCCCCCTTTAGCTTTTCTTTTAAAGGATAAAAACTGACAACCCTCCAGCCGGCTGAGAATTAAACCTGTTTCAATGTAACCTTCCTTTCAACACGATTGAGACATTAGACTGTTTTGTGATTATTTCACTGTATAATTTTTACATATTGTTCCTTAAAGGACCTTCTTTTGCTACCATAAGAACTGGATTCTCCTCTTAATCCTGACTCTTATCTTTTTCACATAACAGAGGGTCTGCAGCCTTGAAACAGGAGAATTTTCCAATACACACCAGACCTTGGCTCACGTATGTCAGCCATGCATAACAAAGAGGACAGTCACGTACTGCCAGTCCTCACCATGAGCGGCCCCTGCGCTTCACCTTGGAGGTGCAGCGGTAACCTCTTGCATTTCACTTCCCTCACGCTCATGTTTCATACTCCTGCTGCAGCTTGAGTTACAGGTTTTCCATCCTCAATACAATAGATGCACAAGGGTCACCTTCGCTGATTGGCCCATTCTTGTTAACTGAACCAGAGTGCAGAGGCACACATAACAAAGGGTCTGCAGTTGTGTAAGTTTTTAGTTTACAGTAAAAACAACAAAAACAGAGATAAGGAAGATCTGTGTAAGATTAACCTACTGTTAGTACACACACACGTTTGATGGAGGGCTTTTACACACAGATGGTTACGTGTAAGGACACATTCACATTCTCGTCAAAGTCACAGCTATGAGAGGCTTGTAAGACACAAAGAGCACATTGAACCCCCTGATTATTCTGCCAACAACAAATGTCTCGTTCACTACTCTGTATTTTATTTAAAGGAAAATAACCAACATTTATCACCACCAAAAAAACAAAAAATGGTACAAAACATCTCAAATGAGAAATATTTTAACTTAGGTGCAAGTTAAGATCTGATTATGTTTGGGTTAGGGTGATTGGTGGAGACAAATGTTTGAGAAAATATGCAAATTTTCAGTTGCACTCACCCTGAACTGGTGTTTCTGACACATTTATTTATTTATCTTGAGACGGCTAATTCAGTGTAAATTCTCTTGTTGCAATTTAATCAAATCATTTCTTACTGAGGTCTCATTTTCATTGTAAATCGGTCCCCAACCCCTCACAAAGTCCTCTCACTTTTCTCACGCTTTGACTTCCGGAAACCACTGAGGAGGATTCCAGATACACAACTCTGACTATTTATAGAGAAAATTTGTCTCGTGGATTTTCCAAACATGTTCAAAATTCCTGTGAAACGAGCGCAAGGCCCTTCAGCTCAACCAAGGAAACAGAACATTTGTGAACGTTTCCACACTTCTTGGAAACTCCCTCATGGATCTTGGTGACAACAATCACAGCCCAGTCAGAAACAACCCAAAGAAAAATTTAAAAGATTTTCCTCCATTATTCCCATATTTCAATTCTTTGGGAATTTCTCAAGTTAATAAAACTCCTGGAACAAATCTCCACTAACTACAGATAACATTTGGCTATTTTGGCCAAAGTTTAAAAGTTTCTCTGATTGCAAAAGTGCTAAAATCTCATTTTCAGGTTAGAAAAGCCTAAAATCACACTAGAAAAAAAAGAACAATTGGAAAGTAGCTGAATGACTGAATCAGCTACATACACAAAATAAGCATTCTCTTAGTGAGAAGAGTCACGCTGACCGTCAGAGCTGGATATGTGTGCAAATGACGACAGCACTAGCATAAACAAACATGATCATTAACCACCTAAACGAGTATGATGGGACGCCTATTGTTGTCTGGATAGAGAGCAGGAGATGAGGAAGGAGACAGGAAGAGAGAGTCACTCCGTCCAGCGGTCTGCAAAAATCCCACACACACACACACGCACACACACGCACACACACACGCACACGCGCGCACACACACACACCTCCTCTCTCTTTCTCCCATGTTTATTGTGTTTGAGCCACCGTGGGATCTCACATCCTGTTGTCCAGTTTTATGAGGAACAACAAGCTTTTCCTCTCAGCTCACGTGACAAACGCTTGAGTCTCTGTTACACACCGTTCCTACTCAACCGACACGCTTCTGTCCTTTGACTTCAACAAGAAAAACACACAAACAGCTGGAGGAAACCAAAAGCTTCCAGTCCAAAGAGAACGAAAACAGTAACGTGTGGAGCACAGCCGTTCCCACTCTGTCACCGAATAAACGCAACAAGATTCTCCATCGTCCAGGTTACTATGATCCAGAATACTAAAAAAAAGGAAACCGAACTTCTTTTTTTTAGTTTTTTTAAAGACATTTTACATCTCAGCCTGGAACTTCCCAGCAGAACGTACGTGCTGGTTTCATAGAACCTCCCCAGTGGCCTGCTAGGCCAAAACCCATTAGCCGCCCACCATCATAATAAACAAACATCTGCATCTTACCCAAAAGAGGCCTCGGAGACAGCGCCACTACGCTCTCTTGGTTTTCTGAACACTTAAACTGATAGAAGGAATTAAACGTTCGCTCTGACATTTTACAGATTACAATAGAAATGATTCTAATGATGCAGCTCCACACTAAAAACACTGATAATGTTTCTGAGTCATTCTTTTGGATTTTTTTTTTCATTAGTTCATGCGAAGGAAATAAAATAAACTCTGAGTCATTTCCTGTCGACTTTTTTTGTTTTTACATCAAATACTAATTATTGAGTTGAAAATCAGTGAAATTGTTTCTTTAACCTTTTTAATCAGATTAGAGGAAACCAGTTAATTTCTGTATAAGATGGATAAAATTATCTTTACAAACCTCAATGATTAGATGATCTAATCATAAGAGTTCAGCTGTCCTCGTGTGGCTTTTAAAGTACTGATGATTGTAATTATTCTACTCTAAAAATGTCCCGTAATCATTAGGGATTCAGCAGTTCCTGATTGTTACAGCGTTTATATATCAGTCAATGAGAGTTATGTAATAAATGTCATATTCAACAAATGAAATATATTAAGAAAAAGATTAAGATGTTGCTCATATGAGGAAGCAGGAAATAAACTTCATCACAGGATCAACGATGCAAAGAAACATGTCATAATCTACGCAGGTCGAGACAAAAACAGGAAAATGTAACGTAGTTTGGGACACGATCAGCTCCCACAGCTTTAAAAACCAGCCTCTGACCAATCAGGACTCTCCTCCTCAGTGTGCTGCACCACTTCAGACCTGACAGAAAGCTGTTGACCTTGCGTGGGTCATGTCAGCTGCAGTATCTTTGGGTTTTACGTCTACGTTCAACATGCTGAAGGATTAATGCTCTTTGCTGAGATTTAACGCTCCTCAAACATCAGAGCGGTTTTCTTTTAGAGTTTCTGTGCTTGTTTTTAAATGAAGCCTTTAGTCATGTGGCGCTCACTCCAGTCTGAAAAGAAGGATAGGAAACACAGAGATAAACATGGCCTCTTGGCCTCTCCTACCTTGTTGGAGGCCATGTCGCTGACGGACCGGTAGGTCTGGATGGTCTCCAGCTGGTCCAGACACCAGTCCAGCTCTTCCATCGTCTCCATAGCCAGCTTCTGGTACGCCTCATCTGTCAGACAGCCGACACACAGACACACACCATCAGAGCAGCCCGTGCACATGGAGCCGGAGCGCTGCCCGGCTACTCCCAGGCAGCATCCACCCGCAGGTCCTGCTGGAGCCCTCTGCTGCTGCGACTGCTGCTGTAGGGAGTGAGTCTGGCTGCAGCGCTCCTTCATCATGAGGAGGTGTAGCTGTGGTGAGCAGCTGTCAGCGGAGGTAAATTAAGACCTGACCTCCCTCGCTCTGTCACACGCCAAACTTTTCTCCGTGCACGTGGGCGTGACCCTCCCAATAACCACTCTTTCACCAATGTAAAATCATCAGCTCATTTGCATAATGTCAACACCACCACCACCACCACAGGAAACCAGACACCCCACCCTCTGCCATTGTCACACACAGACGCACTTTAGCAGCTCACAGGAAGCTGACACACGTAAACGCATGAGCACAGATTTTCTACAACGCGTCGCTGAACGTGTTTCAGTCAGTGGAATGACTTCAGTCGTCCGTAAGTCACTGGAAAACAATAATGTTCTATTGTTTTGAAGAGGAGTTAACAATACTGCAGGACTTCACGTGTCAGAGAAGCCGGATGTTTCAAACACCTGTTGCTTTTACACAGCAAAAACAAGATGAAACCAGGATTACACACAGCTTTTTACTTTATTTTTACTCTTAGCAGCTTTTAAAGTTTATCGTTTCATTTGAAATATTATTATTCTTTTAAAATTGCCAGAAATTAAAAATGGCTTTTTAGTTTCTGTTGTCTGCAGCAAAATCACACAAGTAAATGTGTTTTAATGAGAATAATCTGTACATAAGTCATTTTTTAATATAATATGCCTGTTGTGATAGTTAGGATCAGGGCAGTGTTCATTTCACTTCTGAATCGTGACTAAAATGAAAAAGAATTTTTGTTAAAAAACAAGTTAAAATTTCTTGTCAAAATTACCACTGGATCAGGGGGACGTCTAAAAAGTGTAACTTGTGTCAAGTGTTCATATAAAAGGCAACGTCTGCCACAGCGTCACAAAACTAAACATAATTTAAATAAATAATAAAAGACAGAATTCCAAAAGTACAATTAAAATCAGCTGAGTCTGGAAAATGACCAGCAACATTTCGAATATGATATTTAGGAACCTATAGATAAAAAATGCACACACCACCAAATATATATATATATATATATATATATATATATAAAAACTGTCATCAGTTGGAATCCGCCAAAATTCAGCATGGTTGATGATCAGGTATTCAGAATCAGAAATTTGGTTTTGTTTTGGTGTTTTTGGGTTGATTTTTGGTTCAGTCTTACACAACTGCAGAGAAGCAATTCAATAACGTGTTTCACAATCGCTGAAGGTGCTATCGCTAAAGGCTAATTCTCACTGGCAACAGCTGATCTTCCACCCGTAAGTTTGTACTTTCAGAATCATTTTAAATCAGTAGGGAAATAAAACGTAAAAAGAAGTTTTCCGTTAGTTATAGTTGTTTAAAATAAACCTGTCAGCTCACAAAACCAGAATCTGTGAATCTGTACAAAAAGGTGAGCAGATGAAAGTTTCTCACACTAATTACAAGTTTAGGCCCATAAGTGTGTGTGAAGGCTGGAGGGATTCTGTTTGGAAAGTGAAGCGGGTTTGCAGCGAGTTGGATTAAACCAGAACACACACACACACACACACACACACACACACACACACACACACACACACACACACACACGCACTTACATCTGTTGCTCTGGAGTTGTTTATGCTCTGCGTCTCCTAGCTGCAGAGCATAACATGGCAGCCGGGCCGCACTGTGGCGACCTTAGCGCGGCCACGTAGAATGTGTCCCCGGCTCTGATCTCCCCACCATCAAAGACTCAAGCCTGTTTGCTCTCCCAAACACGAGAGGCACCTGGCGCTCTGCCTGCTGCCCTCCCTCATGCTGATGAGAAAAAAGTACTGTGTGTGTGTGTGTGTGTGTGTGTTTAATTTAGCTGCAAAGTGTCTGATGTTGAAATACTTTACACCTATTTGAGATGCTGTCTTTCAGTATTTCTTTGAGGTTTTTTTTTTCATTTTGTTGATTTTCAAGAACATAAAATAACTTTTTCCTTTATTGTTGAACTTTTAAACAACCTTCAGCAACAATGTTATTTGATACATTTTAACTGATATTTGATCTTTTTGCCTCATGTTGGCATCACTTTTTGGTTGATTGTTGTAAAACTTAAATAAAATCATCAGCTAAATGTGTTTTTGGGGATGAGGTGGTGTCAGAAGTCCACGTGTGTCCTTTCAGCAACCTCGCTGGTGCATCTGACAGCTGACTGGAGACTTTTAGATCTTGGCAGGACATTGAAGTCTTTGTTAGAAAAGGTAGGCCACTTAATTATTAAATATCTTTTTAATCATATCTTTTGTTTCCCTTAGAGAACGTTAGAGCATCTGAAAGTTGATACTGAGCCGTGTGAGTACAGCGGCATTCAGAGCCAAGAAATTCAACAATCATTCTGGCGTGTCAACAAATGTTCTCACAGGTTGTAAATACAGAAGAGAAATGATGAGACATTGTGACTTCTGTGAACTTTTATCTGATGGAAAAATGACAGAAAAGTGGGTTTTAGTGTGATTTCTTTTAGACGATACCACTGGATCTGTTTTAACAGCAATCATTACAAGCAGCAGATGGAAGCTCTTTTGGGTTTTTCTCTAAAACAGAAGCTACAGATAAACAGAAACAACATCAAATCCATTGGTTTCCCAAAATAAACCTAAAGAATATTTAATTATGTTCAAATTCCATCAAGACAGACTTTTGGACTCTGATATTTTAAAGAAATTATTTGACATAAAAAGTTTTTAAACCAAAGATGGTCCTGTAGTTTAAAATCCTGTTGACATTAGAACGATGTAGAAAATGATTTAAGTTAAACGACTAAACCATTTTAAGTTTTAATCAGTGTTTGATGCAACTGTGTTGATGTTCTCAAACATTCTAAGGACACAAAACATTTATGCTTCTGAATCTTTGCAACTGATGCAGCAAATAAAAGTCGGTCCAAAACAAATAAAAATCTGAAATGTTTCTGTTACACAAACCTCTGATCATGTCTTTGAGATCCAGCAAACAGCATAAAAAGCTAACACACACACACACACACACACACACACACACACACACACACCAACAGAGAAGGGGATTTCCACAGCCTCCAGTCCGACACAAGGACCTTTCTAATCTGCGCTCAAACCTACAGTAAGTGTCCCAGTGGGGCAGACGGGACACACACACACACACACACACACACACACACACACACACACAGTAATACATATATGTCTGCTGAAAGCTCTCATTACTGCATTCACAGACATCCACATAAGTAGTTTCCAGCTGAGAGAGGCAGAGAGGGTTAGAAGGGTTATGAGGTCAATTCTCTCTATCTCTGCTTCAATATTACACTCAGTCACCCTCATTTACAAAACTACAACAAATGCTCATCGATGCCCATGTCTGCTAGCCTGGAGTCACTACATTCATGGACACATGGAAAAGTAAAGCTCTTGGTAAACAGGAAAGGAGAGCTCAACACACACACACACACACACACACACACACACACACACACACACACACACACACACACACACGATTCTAATTGGGCGATTAAGCTTTATCAGTGGTAATGAGTGCATCAGTATTGGTCATGAATAAAATGCTTATCAATGGAAACATGAGTGTTGGTTTAATTTCATGAAAGAAATGTTTTAAAGAGTTTTGACCAACAAAAGAACTGAAACTATCAGTTTAGATTAAAACCTGCATGACTCAAATCGGCTACTTTCACCTCAAGACAACAAATATTTTTTATCCATCCGGCGTCTCAGGAAGGGAAAGCAGTGCGCTGCCAACACTGTTTGTAGTGGGGACGGTGTGCTGATGACCTCCACTTGGAACGGGTTGGGCTCCCCAATCTCTTAAAAAGGTCCTTGGTGGCAAAGCCCCAGGGGTGAATGAGAGCCACCTAGAGGTGGCTCTGGATGTTGTAGGGCTGTGTTGGCTGATGCTGGAGGGTGCGTGGGAGTTAGAATCTGCATATGTTTGGTGGAGTTGGAGACGGCGTTCGACCGCATCCCGTAAGGGGGGGGGTTAGGTCCCTGTATGGCTGGTGTCAGCGCTTGGTCCGCATTGTCGGCAGTAAGTTAGGCTCGTTTCCGCCAAGGCTGCCCTTGGTAACCGATTCTGTTCATAACTTTTATGGACAGGATTTCAAGGCACAGCCAAGGTGTTGAGGGGATCTGTTTTGGTGACCTAAGGATCAAGTCTCTGCTCTTTGCAGATCATGTGGTCCTGTTGGCTTCATCAGACTGTGATCTTCAGCTGAGTGTGAAGCAGCTGGGATGAGAATCAGCTCCTCCAAATCCAAGACCTTGAAGCAGCCGGAATTAGTTTTCTCCGCAGGGTGTCTGGGCTCTCCAGCTAGGTCATCCAGGAGGGGCTCGGAGTAGATCCGCTGCTCCTCCACATTGAGAGGAGCCAGTTGAGGTGGCTCGGACATCTGGTTAGGATGCCTTCTGGGCGCCTCCCTGGTGAGGTTTTCCAGGCACATCCAACCAGGAGGAGACCAAAAGGAAGACCCAGGACACGATGGAGGGACTATGTTTCTCAGCTGGCCAGGGAACACCTTGGGAGTCCCCTGGATGAGTTGGCCCAAGTGGCATTTGAAAGGGAAGTCTGGGCCTCTCTGCTTAGGCTGCTGCCTCCGCGACCCAACCCCGGATAAGCGATTGAAAATGGATGGATGGATGAAGGCAAAGCAGCTTTATTTGTATAGCACATTTCATACACAGAAGCAATTCAATGTGTTATCCAGGAGCAAGATCAGGAAGAAAATGAAACATTAAAATCAGCGTGACAACATGAAACAGAAGATTATAAAATCAAAGTTAAAAATACACAAATAAAATTAGATGTAAGAAATAAAATAAAAAGGCAAAGTTAAAGGGTGAGCAGTTACAGTGCAGAAGGTGCAGCATAAGAAACATTCATTCAAAGGCTGATGAATACATGAAAGTCTTCAATTTTGATGTTAAAGTTAGAGTTGGGGCACATTTGAGGTCATGAGGAAGCCGACTCTGTGTGCAGCATAGTAGCTAAAAGCAGCACTTTGGTTCTGACCCGGGGTTCTACCAGCTGACTGTTTCCTAAGGATCTCAGAGCCCTGCTGGGTGTAGATACTGCAAGAAGATCCAACATGTATTTTGGCCCAATGCCATTGAGTGATTTATAAACTAGTAGAAGCACTTTGAAATGGATTCTGTAGTTTACTGGTAACCAGTGTAGAGATTTAAGAACAGGAGTGATGTGCTCGGTTCTCTTGGTTCTTGTTAAGACTCTAGCAGCAGCATTCGGAATAAGCTGCAGTTGTTTTACAGCGTTTTTGGGAAGACCAGACAAAAGACTACTGCAATAGTCCAGCCTGCTGGAGATGAACGCATGAATGAGCTTCTCTAGGTCTGGTCTGGACATGAGACCTCTGAGTCTTGCTATTTGATGGAAGATGATAAAACGCTGATCTTGTTATAGCCTTGATGCATGCATCTCAAAATCACCAGATACTTTTTCTTTAATGACTGATTGGTCTCTGGGACCAAGCATTTTGATCAAAGACATCCCTAACAGTAAAGTACAGTAGAATAACTACTTTTGAATTTTCAATAAATCCTCCAATTAAAATTCAGTCCAACATAAAAATGAACTCTTTAAACCATGAAAGCATATGAGACTAGACTAATTATGTGTTTGGATTAATAAATGCCACGCAGCTGTTGTCATGGAGATAAAAGACAGTCGTTTACCTCAAATCTTCTATCCCATCTAATCTGTGATGTAACAGCTGGAGGATGTGTTTGCATCTAAAGTCTATGTGGTGGTGAGTTAAAGGGTTAACAGAGGAGGACTTCTCCGTTCAGCACTCTTTATATGTTCTCTTTTAACAACACAACAAACATCCATCATTCAGGCTTTGAAGGGTTCCGTTTCCAGCGATCGACCATAAACAGACCACACGCACATTCAGAGAAAGTGAAGTCTGACGTGCGCCGACATGCAGCGGTGTCAGAGACGGAGATTATTCGAGCTTTATCTGCTGCTTTACAAGAAGCAGAGAACAGGTTGATCTGAAACCCTCCGTGTGGTTACACAACACTTCTTAACAAAGACCAGAGATTATATGGTGAGGCAGATGTCTGCTGTAACCTAAATTATGACTTGATCGGTGCGGGTCTGACACGTTTCAAAGAAATTTGGTCAGAAGTTAGAAAAGAAGGGGAGGAAGGTGGTTGGTATTGTGGTTTTTGTGACCCTGAAACATTTTTTTACTGAAACAGTCATTTAAACAGACACTAAATGACGTCATGAGTCTTTTTTTCCCTAAAGTTTATTTGTCAGATTTACCATAAGTGGGATTAGATCATTAGATCATAGCAGGGTTGTGTTACTTTGTGGTTGTGAATTAAAAACAAGGCAAAGGGAAATAATGACTCCACATTCTGTTGTGATGATGTAAAAGGATTTGATGCGACTAAAAACTTCTAACAGATAAATTTACAGCTCTGGGATGCCGTTTCATGTGGTGGCCGTTCAGAAGCAGCGCTGAGACACATCAAGGACATTAACTCACCAAGAATTCTGATGTGTTGCAATAGAACGCGTTTTGCCATTTGTCAGGGCTGCCAGTTTATTAGGTTATTAGGTAATGCTAGTTCAGAGATGGCAAACAAAGCCTTGCTGCCTTTAGTACAGCTACATCCATCAGCTTAAAAAAATACCTCGAGGTTGAAATTAAATAGTGACCAGAAGAGTATAGCTGTACCAACATGGAGGAACATGTTCAGGGTCTTTCTGATGTGCTGGGGTTGGTTTCAGTAAGACTTTGACGTTCGGTTTTAAGAAACAGGAAATCTAAACCTAAGTGCTATGAGATTGTATTGATTTAGATTGTTCTTATGTCGTTTTTCTCCCACAAAAACTATTTCTGCTCTAAATACTTTTCAAAAAGTCCCGAAGTTCTTTTGCATCTTGTGAGGTGAAAATGAGATGTTGGAAGCTTCTCCGTCATGGTTTAATATTTTACTAACCCAACATTTATATTCCTCTTTTTAACAACTTAAACTCAGTTTTAATTTGATGTTAGATGGCTGCTCTGTGGTCACGATCTTTGGGTAGTGACCGAAAGAACGAGCTCGCAGATACAAGCTGCTGAGATGAGTTTTCTCTGTAGGGTGGCTGGGCTCTCCCTTAAGCCCCCTTCAGACAGGCCGTGAAAAACGGAAATGTTCGGGACTCTGTCCATAAGACCGTTGTGTCTGAATACAAACATCCGGTTAACATTTTCCCGAATATGACCGGACAAAGCCCCTAGTAACAGGACCGGACTCGTCACGGACAGGGTGGCTGCTTCAGACTGGTGAGGTCGAGTTCCAGACAGGGAGGAGGAGGAGGAGGGGAGCGGGGGACGCTGTAAGTGCGCACCTAGATTACGTATATATATCACGTGACCGGAAGGTATATCACGTGATGTCCATATATGCCGGGTAACTCGCTCCTGTAGAATGCGGCGAACCATGGTAGCTCGCCTCCTACGGTACCGTCTCCTGGATGCGCAACACCGCTTCTGCGATTCCTTTATTAACCTTTGAGCTTCATCATCCAGGTCTCTTATGCGTCTTCGTGTGCGCAGAATTGTGCTCAACATAAGTCCGATCAGTGAGAGGAATTCTATCACTTCGTCGGCCATGTTTGACTGAATAGCTTTGTTTGGGGAAATGACGCATGTACGCCCGCCGCACTATGTTTATGCAATATCCGGGTACAGCCTTCCCACCACCCTCCCCCTCCCTGCTGTGTGAAGGCAGCTGAAAGGACAAGTTCAGGTGCAAAAGTGGTGTGTCTGAAAACACAGTTCTGGTTAAAGACGGACTGAATTGTCCACACATATTCCAGAATGTCAATCTGAAAAGGGCTTTAGAGATAGGGTGAGAATCTCGGTCATCCGGGAGGGACTCAGAGTAGATCCGCTGCTCCTCCACATTGAGAGGAGCCAGTTGAGGTGGCTCGGGCATCTGGTTAGGATGCCTTCTAGACGCCTCCCTGGTGAGGTTTTCTGAGTACGTTTAAACCAGGAAGAGACCAAAAGGAAGACCCAAGACAAGTTGGAGGGACTATGCCTCTCAGCTGGCCAGGGAACGCCTTGGGATTCCCCCGGAGGAGCTGGCCCAAGTGGCTGGGGAGAGGGAAGTCTGGGCCTCTCTTCTTGGGCCCCCCACTACCCAACTCTGGATAAGTGGAAACGAATGGATGGATGGATGCTTTAGTTCAGTGTTCCCCAACCCTGGTCCTCAGGGCCCACTGTCCTGCATGTTTTTCATGTTGCCCTATCAAACACCAGTGTTTCCCTGCTGTCACACACCTGACTCAAATGAATGAGCGATTAACAGGCATCTGCAGCACTTGAAGTCCTCCTGAGGAGGCAATGCAGATCAGGTGTGCTGAAGCAGAGACATGGAAAACATGCAGGACAGTTGGGCCCTGAGGACCAGGGTTGGGGAACACTGCTTTAGTTGGTTCTTTAGGCTTCTGTAAGTCCAATTCAAAGATGAGAACACTTCCAACCAGAGCAAGAACCATTCCCAATATTAATGTCACTATGAGAAAATGAAAAAACAGGCAGAAAGTCAAAGTTAAGACATGGATGCATTTTGAGTGTGTGTTGTCCCACGTGGGTGTGTCCATGTTCATCATCTAATGTAGGGACTTCTATTGTCTTTACCTAAAAATGAAGCTCAGGGTTCAGGGACACACATCTGCTCTTGCTTTGATAAAGTTACCTTAAACACCTTTTCTCCACCGATTCATGACTTTCATATCAGACTGATGTGGCTAGACACACAATTCACACATGTAGCTTATCAGCACACAGAGATACAGAGTAAACAACGCATGTGGGACGTAAATGTGAGGAGCATGACCGAGAGGAGTGAACGTTGTTCAGACAGGCTGAAGGCTCAGTAAGACCTCAGCCTGGTTTCTCAGGGTCTTACATTCAGTGCTCACTGCTATCTGAACGGTCATCATGTTCTGATGGATAATCTGTTTCAGCTCTTCATCTTTTACTCTGTCTGATAACACAGACGTCAGCGGGGCTCTCCGTCCTATCAGCGCATTCGCTCAGAGGACCTGAGAGTATAACGACGTCCTTGAGCTTCAGTCTGCTTGTATTTCTCCATCTGTTTGCTCACAAACACACATTTTTTCTCTCCTCACATAATTTCAACCTTATTTGCAACTTCTATCTTTCTTAAATATGGGTACAGAAAAATCCTACACCCAAGCATTCCAACAAGCCAGGCTTTGTCTGCGTTACCTGAGGTGAACTCCCACTCGGGGAGCAAAGGCACGGAGCTCCATTGTCCTTCTGACTGGCATTTGCCCCTCGGGTTGATTAACAGGCATGAGAGGAGCCTTGAAACCAGTTAGCCAAACTTCTGTCACCGGTGATGGTCCCCCCTCCCATTAAAGTAGCATCTAGCATTAGCATTCCAGTGGGGTTCCTGCTGGATTGGTGCATCCGAGTTCAGGGAGAGTGAGGAATCTCTGGGAATTTCAGGAATATGGTATCCATTCATTCAACGTAACGGGGGATAAAGCAGATTAACTCAAGTTTAGCACCTTTGCCTCTAATTTGACAGTTAGGGGACTTTAGGATGTCCAATCTGTCTGAATGTGTTTGTGTTCAAAGTAGCCACATCGTCACTGTGATGGTAAAAACATTCATGCAAGTGCACGAGATAAATAATTGCTTTACTACTCAAAGGCGAGATGTCGTTTACTGCTGAGATGTTTTCAGTTTTTGCCAAATTGTTGTAAAGTAAAAATATGTTTATTTTGACTGATTAGTTAGCATACCTTTACATCACTGGTGTCCAGTCCTGCTACATATTTACTTGTTTGGCTTCAGTTACAACTTCTGTAAGTCTTCAAGTAGGGGTAGCCGATATTTAAAAATGTTTATATTTCGCGTCGGCCTATATACCTCCTTAGTGAAGCTGATTTAAAGTCAAGCACATTCTCAGGCAGCCTGTATATTTAACATCTGCATAATAAAGACTCCAACATTTCTTTTTATTTAGCAGTTTTGAATATTTAATACTTGGTCAGTTAATTGATTTGTTTGGTTAACTTTAGTTAGATGTCTGATTTTAACACTGAGCAGTGAACCGAATTCAGACTTAACAGTTGGTTTAAATCAGTATCCAAAAACTGATTCAGCTTCAGAATTTTTGTGCATCAACTGATGTTATTAGTGACATTTTAACATGAAAATGAGGTGGAAAACACCTAGCTATCGTCCATCGGCTGATCAGGACCTCCACATATTGGCATCGGCAATAGAAAAGCCAATATCGGTTGACCGCTAATGCCGATTCTGTTAATCATATTTCTATTCAAATGTGATGTGTTAAAATAGAAAAACATCTAAAACATGTGAGACTGTGGCCCTCAAGGACCAGGATTGATCATCACCGTTTCAAATAAAACAAGAAGCAGCAGTGAGGTCTGTGTGCATCATGCAAGGGTACCAGTTAATAGCTGGACCACATTACAGAATCAAATGGGGCCAATAAACACTGCTGGCCCTGGTGAGCATGCAACACGTGTCTGTGTTTGTCCATCTTGACTAAATTAAGCTTCTCCAAATTAAGATTAAACACAAGTTTACTCCAAGATCCTTTCTAAACAGGCACGTGGCATTTGGAGCCCAACAACAATTTATAACGTGACAAAAATGATCTGGCTCCAAACCTTCAGCCACTTTACAGCAGATTAATAATGTAAACCGTGATTTGGCAGTTTAGTTTCAGTGTTGATAAAAATCAAGAGTGCTGTTTTGTTGTTGCCCGAGTTTTGAAAAGGACGCCTTTTGTGGCGTTGCACAAAGACTCGGTAGTGTTGGTGTTTTTTAGCAGGGAGAGAGCCGAAAAGCTTCCCAAATACCCAAACAAAAGGGCCTGTCTGTGGAGCAGAGAGTGTTTGGATCCATCTGCACAGAGCTGAACAAGCCTGCTGGCAAGGGAATACTTCAGGGGAAGGGCAGCAGTCTACTTTATGACTGTGCTGACGTCAATGGCATAATTCAAATACTTGCAGAGTGCACGCTTCCAGCTTTCTAAACCGGCTCGCTCTTTCTGTGGCAGGCAGCAGCGAAAACCTGGCATGGAATTGGACTCTCGCAGGGTGAAATAAAAAAAGAAAAGAAAACAACAGCTGGACTGGATTTGATTTTACGTCTTCCATCAGCAGCCTCAGATGACTTCAGTAGTAATTTGGTGCTATAAAAACAAACTGAAGTTAAATGAGTCGTGTCAGGATTTTTCATCTGGTTGCCTGAAGTCGTCACAGCAGAGATACTGTAGCAAATCACTGATTTTCTGATTCAATGGAGTAAAAATAATAAACGCATTTCTGCAGAATTTAGTGTCACCAATTAAAAAATTCTTTGACCAAGAAATGTTGGTGAAATGGGAAGAAGGAAACCAAACTGAAACCAATCCAACAATTTAAGCTTTAACATTTTATTGGAAAAAGGAAGTGAGACAGATTCTGAGTAAGATGTATATAAACATAATAGTGTACTGTCTATACTTACTTTAAAAATGCATAGGTTGCAGGCCCAAGATGTAGTAAAGCAGTAATATCTTTTTTGGAGGGAAACTTCTTTTAAATTTCTCATTTTTTCACATTTTTTGCAATAAACATAATTAAACAAATAATAAAATAAAAATGTACTGAATATTGACAGAGAAAAATAATTTCTTGACAAGTGTCGATATTAAACAATAATCCTTAGATGCTATTTTAAACCATTTTAGTAACATTTTCAGTTTGTTTTGTTGATGTTCTGCAGCGTCAGTGATGTGAAACTTAGGTTTTATTTTTATTTTTTATGACTGAAGGGAGGACATTGTTTTGACATCTTTTTTTTGTGTTTGAATAAACATGTTATAATAATACAAGTTTGTGGATTTTATGTTTTCTTGATCTTAAAGCTGCACAGCGTAGTTTCCAGAGAATGTTGCAGAGAGCGCACCATGTGGTCGTTAGAGGAACTTCAGTCAGCAAAATGCACACTCCTGTGACGTTCAAACTTATTATTTACAAATTTTTTTTACCTATTTATTTATTATTATTATTTACTGCCACCGTAACCTCAGGTAACAGAGAAAGCCGTGTAGGGGGAAGTGTTGGAAGAAGAGACTGACGATAGTTGGCGGGTTTGTAGGGGAGAGCTTTGGAGAACCAGGGGAATTAGGCGGGAAATCGTGGAAAGGTATCCCTGGGACAGTGAGACAAAATTGGATTGCACTCAGAGGGTTTCCCACTCTCCACCCTGGTTCTCAAAAAATGTCAAAGTCCCGGGGCTTAGTACCAGGCATGATGTGCAGCAGTGCAGGCCGCCTGTGTTGCACGATGCTGGACAGATGGTTTTAATCTTAGAAGCAAAAAAAAAAAAAAATATATATATATATATATATATATATATATTTTACACCTATTTTAAGTTTTACTCGAATGCATATACACATACAAATACTTTCCCCCCTCAACAAATACAAATACAGATACAAATACTAGCTGCTTTGCACACTCCCAGTGCACACATCATGCAATGCACCCTCACAAGTGCCATCGGTCTGAACCTCTACCTCTACATGCAATCACGGCAAAAAGTACTAGATTCAATCGTATGGTCAGGAGATAAAAAACTGGATATGGATTTAAAACAGTTTTATTTCAACAAAATTATTACATAATGCAGCGATCTTACAGACCAGACACAAAGAGAGTCAGTTTCTGTTTACAAACTGACATACCAGTGAGAATCAAAGCTGAAGTGAAACTGAACAATGCTTACACAAAGTCTGCAAATGCACACACACACACACACACAGAACTGTGGATCCTGTTTGGCCACAAGCTGGAGGAGTAGTTGCCATCGGGTATGAAGAGGCTTGAGTAGGGTAAATACTTGGCACAGCTGCTTGTTTATGACACCGGTGACTTGAAAAACACAAACCAACCCTGTCACGTTTCAGCACTAAGATTCAGATCAAATCAAATATAGGAGAGGCCAATACTATTTCTGTTTAACAAGCAGCTCCTCCTCATGGTTCTGGCAAAGATGTCACTCTTAATTTTTGGCTATTTCTTCCATTTTAAGACCATAAGTGATTGAAGCCATTCAAGCTATTCTGAAACTATCAATATGTCAGCCACCCAAACCTCTGACCCTCTTTAACCCTCTCGGGACACCTGACTGACACTTGATAATCCAAAAGCTGAGGGGTTGGTGAAATGTGACCTAAAGCCAGGCGAGGCAATCAGCTGGCACCTTTCTATATCTCATCTGAGATGACGTCAATGTTGACACACAACAACACAACCCTGTTTGTAGCTTCTGTGGAGTCCTTTTTTATGAAAGCATTCAGTTACAAGTCAACCTTTAATTTTGCAAGACCATCATCCCTCCTAACATTTCTTTTTGTAGTATAAAGATGGTGCCAATTATCAAGTATTTTGTCTTCTTATCGGTATTATGCTCTTGTGTTGTGATCTCTCTAGGTACTGGGGACGGTGGGTGACGCCCCCTAACATCTCACAACATTTGATCAGTGCTCAAAAGCACGCTCGCACAATCTTTTAGCTTAAATTTACAGTTTCTTATACTCACAGGAATTTAAGTAGGCTTTCCAATATTGAAAAGATTTATGGAAATCAGTTTAAATGAATTCATAACTTAGAGATCTAAGAGATAAGAAAAAGCAGCAACAGTGTAAGAATGTTTTCTATCGATTTGTGATGAGGTAAGGTCTTATGTAACAAATTTCTAACGTCCAAACGGACCCATACCTCACACCCGCCTTTCTCTTGATTTTTCACTCCATATCTGAAAGTCTGTAGCAGCCAACTCATTAATCACACACTACAGAGAGACAAAAACAATTTCCTGGAAAGAAGAAAGGACTGAAATGTTCTTTGTTCTTAAAACACTTGAGTTATCACTACAGAGGAACATAAAAGCCCAGCTGTCAGAATGAAGATAAACGAGAAATTAGTAATCGCCTTGATTTTACAAAAAGGTCAGCTCTGGTACAGAAGTCTACGAGGTTTGAGATGGATCTAAGTCTGGCAGATACACTAGAAAGGAAAGTTAATCACTGTATATTTTATTTACAGCATGCTATTCACAATGAGCTGTTCAGTCACCCTTGGATGGGTCAATAAAACCTCACATTTACATCCATGAGGGTTTGTGTCTTTGTACATGAAATCAGTATTGGTAAATCAAGTAAGTTATAAACATGTATGACCTGTTGGGTAACTTCCTAAACAGGCTGAAGAAATAATTTATGTCTGGTAGCTAATTAGCCTAGTGAACTAGACCAAATTCTTGCTTTGCAGAGTTTGGTCTAGGCACGCTTCATAGGAACCCTCGCAGCCCAAACCACTGCTGTGTCTATCCAATCACAACTCGCTATAGTTTTGGTTGGGCCAATCACAGCGCTCTATATTGTGGGCCAATCACAGAGCGGGAGTAGCCGATGACGTCAGCGCTGCGGCCGCGAACCCAAGCAACATGGCGGCAGCGCCGGAGCCACGTTCTTTTGAAACGGCTTTGTCATCAACATTGGATTATTTAGACTCCAACGTGCGTAAGTCTGTCGGCTATACTTAGCGGCTTCTTATTTTTATCAAACAAAGTAGTGCAATGTCCCAGAACACCTGATATTCACATGTTTTTATACAAAAACGACAGAAATCATTGACGCCATCAGTGGGTCCCGCTTTACCGTCGTTGTGATTACGTCACGTTGTTCGTTACTCTTATTGGTCCTAGCGCTATCCAATTGCGTGCTGACATTTTGAAAGACAACCGTAGATCCCGCCTCACGACTGAGAGCCGTCAATGGTTCGTGGCCAGACTATATATACACATATATAGGATGGCTTGCCAGGCTAGTAGCTAATGGCCGTGTCCAAATTCAGGGTTAGCATACTTGTGAGGACCCATCCTACCTGGGGTAGCATCCTTGTGAGGACCCGTCCTAGCCTAGGTAGCATCCTTGTGAGGACCCGTCCTAGCCTAGGTAGCATCCTTGTGAGGACCCATCCTACCCTGGGGCTAGCATCCTTGTGAGGACCCATCCTACCCTGGGGCTAGCATCCTTGTGAGGACCCATCCTACCCTAGGTAGCATTCTTGTGAGGACCCATCCTACCCTGGGTAGAATCCTTGTGAGGACTTATCCTACTCGGGGTAGCATCCTTGTCAGGATCCATCTTACCCGGTCCACGAAAGGCTGAAATGTGCCAGCTTAAATCAGATGAATCTTCTGAAACTTACAGCTTTTTATGTTCTTTAACACTAGCTACGTTTACATGCGCCAAATTTCACGTTTGATTCAAATCTTGGTTGATCGGAAATCCCAGATCTCTGTTTGCATGGACGCTAACTGAACTGATCTGATCATGCTGTGAGTATACATGCAACAAGAATTCAATCAGATTAATTATATTGAGCATGCGCAGAGTTGAGTTTTTGCCTTGTAATACGCCGCTTTCAAACTTTTCCAGTGGTTTTTGATTTGGTCGATACTTTGATGAATTCCCGCTTCTTGCATCTTTAGACGCACGTGAGTGTATAACTCTGCATCTCTAGCCTTTCGGCCATCGAGACGTTCAATAATATTGGGCTCCCGTAGTGTTTCCAGTAAAAAATAGTGTCGGCAACAGACCACTTCTGTTTACCTCCCGCCATGTTTTCGACTTGTCCTGAGCGTCTGAAGTTGCACACATGCACAGTGGGCATTATTTTACTCCAACAATCCGAATGGGTGTGTACATGGACGTCAATCGGAATGATCGAACAAAACCACCTCTCTCAATCGGAATGAAATTTCATTCTGATCAGGCCTTATCGGATCAGAATATTTCGATTGACATGTTTACATGAAGAAATTTTGATCTGATAGGGCGTTCATTCTGATTACTTGTGCCCATGTGAACGTAGCTACTGTTACATCACACAGCTACACTGATTTTTATTACAACAGAAGCAATTCCAGTGCACCCAGGGCTCAAGTCAGCAGGGATTTTTTAAATTTCCGTGCAAAAAAACATTTAATACTAATTTACCTGCTGTTATCACTGATGGTGATGAGCTACATTGTAGCCACAGCAGCCCTGTGGCACACTGACAGATCTGTGCCACCAGGCTCTCTGACCACCACCAGAAGTCAATGCAGGTGAACTGTTATGCCCAAAGACACAAAGACTGAGATGGGAATCCAACTCCCAACCCCTGAGCCTCCGCTGCTGCAGCAAATCTAGTTTGTCTTAACTGGTGTGAAATTTTAGACTGAAGCAGGGTTTTTTTTAGTCTCGTCAGACAAAAATACCATTTCTCCAAACAGAGGCCATTCAGGACCAGATCTCAAATGGGTAAAGTAATGAAGAAATGCACTAAAAACCCTTTTAGGTCAGTCAACAATCTGGAAATGGCTATATGACGGAGACAGTCTGATGTGTGTGGGCAATCAATCAACCGTTTTTACAATCTGGTCTCCACAACAAGTAAAAACAAGCCCCTTTGTTTCCTCTAACATCGGAGTGATATGTTGTGAGTAAGAGGGTTGATATTACAGTGATTTATAACAACGAAGCATTCACAGATACATGCTTACTGCAGCCCCGATGACACAAACGGCCTGGTAGAAAATAATATTGATGACGTCACCTTGTCTCCAAGAGTCACATCATACAAACAACAGCTAGATCTGAGCAAAGCGGGAGAACAGGCGGTTTAGAGGAGGGTTGTGATATTCTCCATCTCCTCTCTGAAAGTAAACATGCAGCTACCCACATCTGTCTTATGTCAGACTCACACCTACGGCACAAGCTCAGGTGGACTCGCAGTTTCACCTGATGATGCAAGGTGTAGTTGAGGTAGGAGAAAGTGCATTTGCCAGAGCTGTGTACACATGAAACATCAAAGTAGCGAGTCGGTGCTAAAGGCCGAGATCAGCCAACAACAGGATGGCTCAATCAGTGATGACGGGAATGATTTAAGAGTGGGCTGTGGTTCCCGCTCTTCTTTTGACTGCTGCTCATGTTTCCAGGCTCCTCCTGTGTTTGTGACCCACAGTGGAGACAATGATGGCAGACAGAGTGACTGCTCTGAGTGAACACAATTAAAAATGATCAACTTTCTCGTCTTTTTGTCATCAGCACAATGCCACAGACCGCTGCACAATTAGATCGCCCAAAACAGTAAGTCACTTCATCCAGAAGACTGTGTAAAGTATGCCTCTGCTTTCCAAAAGAAACCAGATTCTGCTACAAAAACCTGTTTAAGGTTACGAAATTATTACTTTTATAAACAGTGTTTCTCTTTAAAAATGTAACATATTTTATCGGCTGCACAAATAATCACGTGGTTTTGAAGGAATTAACGGAGTCTCCTGCTGTGTATGTTGTAATCTGAGACTTTTTCTTCTAAGCTGTAAAAGCCAGGCCAGCTGCAGGTTCATGCTCTGGTTCTGGGCTAGAAAACAGAAAAATGTCCAGGTCTTCCATTAAAAACACATATTATGACTTTTTAAAAAAACATTATAGTTCTATGGTTAAACATGTTTGTGAAGTTCTTTGCAGAAAATCCTCACATAAAGCCATTTCAGCAGTTTTATTCTTTACCGTTTCAGTACCCTCCAGAATGAGTAATTTCAGGGCTCTGTCACTTTAAGAAAACATGCTGTTGCTGGCCACGCCCATCCCCTGCTCAGGCTGCTATAAGCCAAGAAGCTCCAGTATCTGGGAGGGGTTCATAATAGAGCCGCTGCTCCTCCAGCGTGGAGAGGTGAGAGGGTGTTGTATGCAAATGTCTGTGACATCACTAACAGGGACTTTTTCAAATGGCTCATTTTATGCACAATATGTCCTCTTTAATAGATAGAACTATTATTGAGATACACCTGGCCCGATCACAGAATTCTTTAGACACAAGGTTTGTTTAGTTTGGGTTACAGGATTATATGCAGTTTTGGCTTGCTTTTAGCACCCCCTAGTGTCCGTTAGTGAAACCAAAAGTAAAACTTATCTCTTCGTTGTGCGTTTGTCTTTTAAACACCTTAATCTAACTGCTGAAATGTCTCATCAGCCTTCATTAGTGTCTACAGGAGCGGTTCATCACAAAATCAAACAAATCAGCTGTGTTCATGATCTAAAACATGCAGGAAACCTGCTGGAAGCAGACTGCAGCACCAGGCATGTCAGCTCTATTTCCAACAGGTGGTGGACCGCCACTCTGAAGTTGCAAGTGCGGTATTCTGGCCACAGAGGGCGGTGGGGGTCTGAGTGACATTTCATTAACCCTGTAAAGGGTCATTTTAGCACAAACTGGCTCAAGAAAATGATTTAAAATATGAAAATGTTGCATAGTATGGCTTTATGTCTGAGATGCTGATGGTCTCAGTGGAGGCCCGAAACTGTTCTGCAGCTATAACAAATATTATCCAACGTAAAAATGAAGGCAACATAGTTTCTGACTGTATAAGACACCATCCAGATGAGCAGCATATTGTTAGAAAATTTCAGAAACGCAAAAACCAAACAACTGGGGTCACACGTATAAAAAAGTGAGGAAATGTGATCCATCACAATCTGGCCTTTTTACAAAGAGCTTAAACATCTTTTCTTTTTTGAAATCAAGTGATGTGACGGCCTTTCTTCTGAAAAGCATTCACCGTCCTGTTTCCATGTCACTTGCTTCATAACACCTGTTAACATCTGTTAACCACACAATAACGTTTGCTGCTTGTTGTCACACCTAAAGTACAGCAGCAAGGTAACTCACAACCATTCTTCTCTCTCAAGCTAATAGCCTGAGCCCTAAGAGCATGCTCATGTCTCCTATCTTGGGAAAAGTTAGCTAACAGAAAGTTTGCATTTATTTCAACCAGTAAAGGAACATTTTGTTACTCGTTAGATAAACAACTAAAATCCCAACATTGGCTCCTGAAATGAAATCACAGCCAGAATCCAAGGAAGGCTGATCTTCTTGATCTCATGAAACTGGGTGAATTTGGCCAACTCTGTTTGTGGATTGCATGAGAACTCTTTAATGGATTTACTGCTCCTAATGTACGCTGATTGCCAAACTGTATATGTAAACAGTAACAAGGCCAACATTCATCTCGTAAATCAAAACCACAAACTGTTGACTAAACCGTCTACGCCCACTGATTCTTTCTATCAACACACGGAAGTCAACAGATAGCTGCAATGTGCCAGAAAAAGGCCTTTCTGCTTCCAACTGACACAGACAGAAGATGATGTTTTAACCAGATTTATTGCTGATGCCATGGCAACAGTAAGACATTCATTAGTTTTTGCGTAACGGGTCCGTTTGAGTTATTGGGAAATAAACCAAGAACACTGAGTTTGTACCAGATCCTTCCAGCCTTAATCCCAAAGAGAAGTGGTGGGAAGTTGCAACAAAAGAATAAAAGTTCCTTTAGTCAGTGACATGAGATGATCCAGCTTAATTAACCACAATTAAAATCCAGCTCTATGGCACAAACAAGCTTTATTAAGACTTCTTATTGGCTTGTGGTTTTGGTTGTTTTGTGTGAGGAAGTCGCACAGTTAGGATCTGCCTTTGAATCAGGGATTATTTTTCTTGCCTGGTTCACCTGAATCTGGTAATATTATGCTCTTAGTGTAAGGATGCTCCCTAAATTACAGCAAAGCCATCTGCTTGGTCCTACTTTTACAGTCTTGTGCCACATTATCCCAAACTGTTTCTCAGCCCTGCTATGAAAGAGTCGTTGTTTATAACCAAAGCTGTTAAACTGCAGCAGGGTATAAACCCGCTTTGTAGCAAGGGTGTGAGAATAAGAGATGAGCATTTAATGGATGGTTGAAGAGGATAATACGTGACCCCGGGTCAAGCACCACACAAAAACAAGGAGCTTTATAATGAGCTCGACACTGCCCCCTTCCCAAAAGAGGTTCACTGTTCAGCTCAATTAAACTAATTAACCCCGACCCTCTTCATTACAGCTGCCAAAAAAAAAAAATCTAAAAATATTCATGTTTGGGGGGAAACTTTCATCACTGATTGGGGGACTGGGTCACGAGCACCACAAACATTCAGTTTTAGAAACACGTCACTAGAGGGTTAAATGTTAATTTGTTCTTTGTTTTGGGACAACGGTGAAGACAATACAGGAACATTCTGGGTGAAATTTACCAGCTGTTGTTCAGAAACACTGGACAGGTTCCCGTACACGCTCCACAGCTCTTCTACTGAAAACAGTTCAGACATCCTGGAGCTGTAGACCACGGCCGTTTCTCAATATGTGAACTTGTCTGTACTTGTGTACTCGCGTCCTTGTGAAACGTCATCAACGATGGTCCAAGTACTGTTCCAATCCTAAGTACATATAATGGCAAGTTCGCTCAAAGTTCCCGGATATGTTCTTGCTCCGCCCATTGTATTGAGGATGCATTGATGCGTCCTTCTGCGGACTTGGGATAGCAAAGTTTCCCATAATGCATTTGCGCCGCTAACCGTTATACTCGAAACGGCAGAGGAGAAAACTTATAACTGTTGTGTTTTATAGCAGAAATACAAATAAATAAATATAAAGTTGTCTGATATTTTAAATAAGTGTGTATAACCTGTAAAATTTGGCGTTTTTTTTTTTCCCAGACTCTTCACGATCCCTCAAAAGACTAAATTGCTAACCCACTATCAAAATAAAAGCATCGTTGCTTTGTTTTGATGAAAAAGACACTTTTTTCTTCATTTAACAGCGGGAAATGCTGGTATTTTATCAGTTTTGATCAAAAGTGGCCCAAATATAATACAAATAATTAGTTTTCGTTGTTATTTTGTTATTTAAGGAAGAAACTAGACTTTTATTTTTATGTCAGGTCGTTTTTTTATGTGACGCAAAGGAGTACGCTTGTTCCAAATGCCGTCCTCATCCTCCCATACTCGGTAGAATGGACTTTCTGGTATACTAGCCAAGGACATATTTGTCAAGTACACAGGAACGTACTAGCGTCCTTGAGTATTGAGAAACGGCCCACGTCTTCTCTCCTCACCATTTGATGTCATGAGTCGTTTCTAAAAACAGAAAAGACATTTTTGGGGAAATTTGGGGTAAATTCCTCTTTGAGGAAGTTTCATCTCCACAGCTGAATTAGGAAAGAAGAATAGGATCTGGTCATGATTTATTCCAGCTAAGCGCCTAATGAGGTCACTCCCATTAAAAAGAAACACAACTCAAATCTTATTTATCAGATCTGAACCCTCCCAGTTCATCAGGGAGGGGTAACATGTTCTGTGCTCCTTTTTATCTTTAAATCAGGGAACAAAAACATAAAACAATGCTCGATGAGGTCGGTGTCCTGAGTCGTCTGCTCACACCAACACGAGACCAGAAACACAAAGTACAACATCACGTTCCAGTGCAGAAGAACACTTCAGGTTTGGTTATGTCCTCTAGCGAATGACCAAAGATAAATATCTGCCTTTGTCAGACACAAGCTCTTCTTCTGAGAGACTTGCTGAACAAACATGTTTGTACACGACCTGGTGGATGCCCCACCTAATCCAACATCACATAACGTTTTCCATTATGAGCCTAAGATGTTTAAACAGACTTAGGTGTTGACACAGGTATGAAAAGTCACCATTAACCTGGGATTCGTCAGCAGCCTGCACATTTTGTACTGTATGACCTGTTCTGTACATTTGACAATGATTTATAAAACCCAGACAGCCTAAGTGCACACATCTTCCTCCCTCAGGATGAAGTGATGTCTAATAAGAACATTTACTTTCTCGTTTGTCTAATTGTTCTGTAAACGTTTGCGTAATACTTCAGCACAATTATCCTGAAACCTTCACATCTTTACGCTGTCCTGTGTGGGTTCGAGCTTGGATAACTCATCAGCAAACGTAAAATAAATATGTGGTTTTAGTAGCTTTAGAGAACCAACGCCAGTCATTTCATTGGAAAAAGGATGTAAAACCAAACAAGCCACCCCCCTTTAGGGATGAACTTTAAATGGATCTTTGGTGACAAACTGATGTTAGCACAAGAAAAAATAATTCAGTTACAAGCTAGCATGCCTTGTTTAACAACAACTAGCATGTGAAGCCAGGTTTAAGAGCCATCTGTGAATCCGCCTGCAGCGATGAATGAAGGGTAATGGAGAAGTGTTGTTATGCTGAGGTTTGTGACGCAGGTCAGTCTGTGCCTGTTCTTTGTCTCACTGTAACGCTAAAGAAATCCATTTGTCTTTGTAGAAAAATGGATGAAGTATCTCAGCCTGGGGGGAGAGTGTGTGTTTTCTTGTTTGTGTGTGTCTCTGAGTGTGTGTATGAGGAAGTAACTATCATTTCAGTGACCTATTTCCTCATTGGTGTCATAATTCTGCCCAGCAGGGACTTCCTTCTATAGACAAAAAGGTGTCTTGTGTGGGAAACATGTGTTTGCTTCATCTGTGGACAATCGTGTAAGTCACACACCTGTTTTGCATGAATTAACAATACATGTTATGTCATCTGCAGATGCAAAAACCTAAAACATCCTGCTCAGCATCACTGACTGGAGGTCTGGGGTAGAGGTGATCTCATATTAACCTGTAGGTGTGATGCATTTCACTTTTATCAAATAAACATCATTTCTTCTTTTTAATTCTTTTTGATTATAAATTGTGTTAGGCAAATCTAGACAAACCGTAGCAGTAGAATAAAGTTTTTGCTCTGCAGGTCGGTCTAGCCACGCCTCACTGTAGCCTCAGCAGGTCTACCATTGGCCAGAACAGTTTTGTGTCTGGCCAATCACAGCGCTCTTCCTTTGTTGGGCGGGCTTAACGCTAGAGCTGTGATGGAGAAAATCAATAAAGATGGCGTCGGCTCAGGAATGGTGCATCTTCAATGGTGCGGGCTGCCCCGTTGACTGTTTTCCATCGTGATGAATACGTCACACCGTTCGTTGCACTGATCGGTCCTAGCACTGTCCTATTGTGTGCAGAGACCGTAGATTGTGAGTGAGTCGTTTCAATGGTTTGTGGGCAGACTTTGTATTTACATATATAGGATGGCTTGGCAGGCCAGTTAACCAGAAAAAGCTGACTGTCACAGATAAATCAACATTAGCAAACACAAAAATGACTGTTAATTTTCCAAGTATTGAGCTAAAATGTGATCTGTAAGTAGCCCAAGTTCCACTGAGTGAGACATTCTCGTCTCGCATATGTTGTGTGGACCATCATTGACTTCCATTCATTTTAGTGACTGGATTGTGCCTAACTTTAACCCTAACCCTAATCTATTCTTAACCCTAGCCTTAACTAAAACTTAATTCACACCATACCTCTAAAACTAACGAGTAGAGCTCTAACATTGTACCAAAGTGAGGACCAGGCAAAACGTCCTCACTTTGCAAATAATGTCCTCACTTTACAGGTGGAAGGTTTGCCATTGGTCCTCACTTTGATGTATAGACAAGTACACACACACACACACACACACACACACACACACACACTATCAAACCCAAGCTGTCTGTCTCTGCTAGAGGTGAACTCTCACACACTCAAGCATGGATAAATAAAACTGGCTGCTGCTCTAAACACCCGTTCAAAGAGCAGTTGCAGTAAATCAAGTGGAAATTTATCCCTCATATCTCTACCCTTCCCATCAGCTGTCTAAACGGTTCCCGTACAGGAAAATCCAAACCCCTTCACTGTGACAGTTTGTGTCTCTGAAACTTTACCTTTTTACTCGACCTAGAACCACTCTGAATACCTGCCGTTCTTACCGGAGAGAAAAAAAAAAGGATTCAAGACCTGAAATGACTTAGTAACACTAAACCACGAGGTTTCAGACGTGATGTGGGGCTGGCTGGAACTTTTCTCATATGAAACGATACACGGGGGGTCCACACAGTAGTCAGAATGGGCGTGGGAGGCTTACTGGGGCCATTAAAAGAGTCGGGAGCGGGAAGTGGTAAAAAGGCCAGGTAACATTAGACACCCAGCCACAGAAACGCTAAGACCTTTAAGCGACTGGCAAACAGGAAAACAAGGCCAAGAGGATGGATTTCTCAACACTGGGACACCTGGAGAAAGCAGCGGAGAGAATAACAGAAAGAGGATAAGAGGTAGGGTATGCTGTTGCCACGGCAACAGCTGATGTTGTGGACATGGACAGTAGACTGTGGCTAGGAAGGGGAACGGTAGGTGGGTGGATATTACACGTAAACATGCTCGTCCCGACATAACCCCCACCCCCACCCCACCCGGAGCAGATGATCCAGAATGACCTCGACGACCCGAGATGGTCATTCAGGGACGGTCATGTTTCTAATCTTTACACCAACAAATCTAAACGACAGTAAAGGGATTTACTTTGGTTTTAAAGTAAAACAGAGAATATACACAATATACACCCACACTTTAAAAATAAACACCTCGCCAAGAATTGTCTCAGTGAATCTCAACCTACTCCTCCTGCACTCAGGACTATTTTTAGCCTGTTATTACCTAAAATAGACTTGGATCTCATGTATGAACAAGTCGCTGCCAGCAAGTAATTTCTCCTTGAATAAAATCCTAAATGAGAGATTTAAAGCAAACAGTGGTCCTCATGGCAGTAAGAATTCCCCCGACAGACAGGTGGTGCTGCTACATCAGCTGGGTGTGTAACAGAACTACCTGTTACGAGGGGTATTGCTATACCTGCATATAGACACTAAGTGTTACGCAAAGATTAGAGGATACGCTGACATGCAACACAGTTTTGTTATCAACATGGCGGGATGTGTTTCTACCAATAACAAACCCCTCTGACGGTATGTAGTCACTGCACGTCTAAGTAAAAGCCCTACATATGGAAGATTAGCTGCTTTTATGGAATTACTTCCAAAACCAAATGCACAGTGTTGAATTCAGAAAGAGCTCCACATCATCTGCTGCCTTAAATGCAATAAAACCAACAACTTCTCCATACAGAAAGAGAAATGCCACTTTTCTGTTAAATTCCTCTGATATGTATTTGATTAAAGGTGTATGTTTGTTCTGCTGTTTATCACACTAGTGAGATCTAGAGTAAAAGAACATGTTCTTCATGATGGAAAAGGCCTTGACCCTGTGCTCCAGCTTTCCCGTCTCCCCGGCACCCTAATGCGTACTCTTCCTCCTGTCTCCAGATCACTTTTATCTCTCGTGTCCTCTCGTGGCACCACTCCTCCTTCATCCCTCCTCCTGTTCTGTCTCTCCTGTCCTCCTCTTTGACCTCAGCAGTGCATTCCTGCACGCACCGAGCCACTGTTGGGTGAGGGAGTTCAGGACTGTCTAAAGCTAGTATAAAACAACATTTATAAGACTGATGGGCACAAAAAAGAGCTCATTATGTTTCTGTCAGTTTATTAATTTTTACCTTTATTTTCCTACCGCTAATAATAAAACAGATTTTATATTATTATTTGATGTTGATGCATTTATGAAGCTGTGATTTTTGAGTACACACAGTTTGAAAATTTTCTTCCACCGTGGGGTCTCCTGTACTGTGTTTTCCCGCCTTTTAAATAGAAACATAGCATACAGGTGGCAAGGGCCAATTTAATTTATTTTTTATTTATAATGTTGTAGAATTACATAATAAAATAAATAAAATTATTGTATAGTTGTTCAATTAACAGACAATAAGTAGTTCTGTTTTAACTAGATATTATTTCATATTTCAGGTTGGCTGATAGAAACATAGCAATATACTTCAAAACAACTTTTCCTCAATAGACATTTGAGAATGGGTCGATAGAACTTTGATATAAAGAACAGATGAAACAATCAGTTCGGCCTAGCCAGGGTTTGAATTACGGGGGGCTAAGGGGAGCCCGGCTCCCCTGATGAGGCCTCAACTTACACACCCAGGGGGAGCCTGGAAAAAGAGCCAGTTTTTACCTATATTACATTATTCATATGGACTTTCTGCATATTCTCTGATACTTTGTCTCATATTCTCCATTGCTGGCACAGCCGCACAGCACGCACTCCGCTATTTTTGTGGTTGGTACATCCCTTTGATCTGCTTAGTTCAAAAGTAGATTATGAGGTGAAAAAGTAGGAAGCCAGGCAGCAGTTTTTTCTGGAGGATTGAGAGGAGATGCAGGAAGGTAAGAGACAGACAGGACAGGAGAAAAAAAAGTCTTTGAAAAGGAAAATGTAGGTAGAGTTATCCCACTACACATTTTACCTTTATTAAGCAATAATTCATAAGCATTTAATATTTATATATTTGATACAATTCAGATCACCTTCAAAACTCAGTCCCACCCCCAGGGCTGTTTCAAGGCATTTTGGGGGTCAAGGCAAATATAGTCCCCCCCTCTCTCACTGGGCTCCCCCGGAAGCCTCTGTGTATTTCGTATCCTGGGCCTAGCATTAGCAGTAATTCAGGCTAGCACAGTAGTCTGGTCTACCATTAGCAGTAGTTTAGGCCAACATTAGCTAGGGCTAACATTAGTAGTAGCTCAGGCTAGCACAGTAGTCCGGGCTAGCGTTAGCAGTAATTTAGGCTAGCGTTAGCAGCAATTTAGGCTAGCGTTAGCAGTAGCTCAGGCTAGCATTAGCAGTAGTCCGGTCTAGCGTTAGCAGTAGTCCGGTCTAGCATTAGCAGTAGTTTAGGCTAGCATTAGCAGTAGTTTAGGCTAGCGTTAGCAGTAGTTTAGACTAGCGTTAGCAGTAGTTTAGACTAGCGTTAGCAGTAGTTCAACATAGTTTAACATAAAATATGACATGTTGGTAGGGCTGGGTACCGAGACCCGGTACATTCTCCCTGGGTCGGAGCCAGGCCGCCAGCCTGAGACAAATATTAGATATCCAGCTGGTTTCAAAGGGAAACTATGAAAGAGCACAGTGGAATAAAAACACAACTCATTGACACCTTCCTGTATTACCAGTGAAGAATCTGGATGTGACTAAAGTCTGATGAGTGCTTTACATCACATATATCCTGTCTGACCGTATTTCATCAAAGGTGTGAATTTTACCAGGAAGTCGGGTCATACCTTGGTGGGATTCTCACAGCTAAATGCTGCAGAAACGGACAGATTATTTCCCGATGTTGTTGCCATGACAGCAAACAGCTGCTTTGGGTGAATGTGTGAAGGAACACCTCACCGACCTGTTTATGAGTGTGACGCAAAGGAAAGCTCCTTTAAAACAAAACGAAGAAATGGAATAAGGGCATTTATTCTGAATTCCAGACACACTCAGCATGAGTTGATGTTATTCACCAATTTTCTTTCATCACACAAACCTGACCTCTGTCAAAATCTAGTTTTAAAATGTTTACATCCCGATCTGATCAACAGCAGATTATCTTCGGCATCTCAAACTTTTAGCTTTTGAGAGAAGAAGTGTTGTAGTTTTCCGACTTGGAATGCCGATGAGCCACAGTGGTGAGAAAGTCACCGGCCTTAACGGAAGAACGATAATTCCCATAGATAAGTTTTAGTATCACAACATCAGAGACTACCATGTGTTTTAAGAAAACTCAGAACACAGAGATTTTCACTCAACTGGATGAGACCTACACACACACACACACACACACACACACACACACACACACACAATCCTTGCTCTCGTCAAGGCACAACAGCTGAAAAACAGCAAAACAGGAAAAATCTGATATTCTCTTCCTGTCTCTTGTTTCCTGCTCCTCCACCTCCCACCGGTAAGGAGAGAGAGAGACAAACGGATAAACGAAAAGAAATAAAAACATGAGCTGAAGTGGATTAAAGAGGAGGGCTGTGTCGTGTGTGTGTGTGTGTGTGTGTGTGAGAGAGGAGAGAGGATGTGGTATCAGAGAATAAAGACGTCAAGCTGGGGGGGGGGGGGGGGGGGGGCATCAAATTCAAATTATGGTTCCTATTTTTTAAAGCCAAGTTACTTAATTTAAACATAACTTTTAGAGAATTAGTCTTGGCGTATTTCTAAAAGAAGCTACAGCTATAATCCTACTATTTGACTGTTATAGAAACCCCTCACTACTACAAAACACGAACCCATATGTCTGGATCATATAAATTAACACTTTAATTATGTTTTGTGGACAAGAAATATCAGAAAAATATTTTAAAAAGGAACCGTAACTTACTAATTTATAAATATACGTGTAATCTGACAGGTGTGCAACTTTATAACACCTACAAATAACCTATTGTTTCCCCAGATTTGAATAAACTTTTCTTATTTACATGTTCTTGTTTAATATGCCAACAGGTCATCTTTATGACAAGGATAGAAAATTACTAACAGAATGCTTTTTTGTGCATTTTAAACCTATTCTGGGAGCATTTTAAACTTATTAGTATAATAAATATACATTTAGTGAATTAGTTTAATTACATTTGTTACTGATAGTCCTCCACAGTGTAGGAAGGAGCTGCAGGTCGCATCAGACTCTAACACAGTTATTGGTTATTTATGCATCACCTGTTTAATTAACATTATCTGTTAAATTGCTGTTACTCATTTGCAGCTTGATTGTACAGCAGCGTACACCTGAGTACATATCTCTGTACATTTTTATACTTTTTTGTACATTTTTATACTTTTTCTGTGCATACACACTTTCTTTGTTTGATTATATAGAGCTATTTTGTGTCTTCATCTATATTCCTTTTGATATTCTCATTCGTGGGATGATAAAGGTTTATTCTATAAAGTCACTTAGAGGTTTGTAGTTGTTGCCAAATTAAAACCATGTGAAATAAATGATAAAGAAGTAAAGAAATGTTTCCACGTGGAGCTGAATCAGGGGAGGCTGAGGAGGAGGATGCTAACATGAAAGGGCATGATACACAATAAAGAGTGCACACACACACGCACGCACACACACACACACACACACACACACACAGTTTAGCAGGCTTACTCAAACTGGGAGCACCTGATGAGCTGTGGTTCTGAAGAAGGAAGTGAAAACTCGGTCCATCTGCTTTGACAGGAAGTCAACATAAGCCACATACAGGCATGCTGACGTCAATTACAACCACAGGAACACCTCCCCATAACACACACACACACACGCACACACACACACACGCAGTTGCACATGTTTACCATTTTAAATGTGTATAACATGTAGTCATGCATTAATTAAAAGAATAAATGTAAATGGATTAAACAGATTAAATTTACAGTAAGACGATGATCTGTTGAACTATCTAAGGTCTGGTTTGATGTCTTATTTGAGTCGAGTAGGTTTCATGGTAAATGAGGTTAACCCCTTTGACTTTTTGCAGTTTCACTGCTGATCTTCTCCTTTAAACCATGTTTTGCTGATGTTCTAACTAGAAGAGGTGAAAAAACCAAACATATTCTTGCATAGTTTAAACGTCTTTTGAATACAGGCTTCCTGTTGATTGGTGCAACATTAGGTGTTTTTCTACAGACACTCAGAAATAAAGCAACTGGTCTGATTCACGCTGATCAGAACTGTGAGTAAATCAGGATGACAAAGCTGCACATTCGGACCATGCACATCTCTCGTCTCTCTGAAGAAATCAACCTTTTCTCCGCATATCAGCCATCACAAGTGCAGCATGTCCACAATCAAACATGTATGTAATGATTTAACATGAAACATTAAAAAAAACGTTTAATCTTCACAAGTTTCCTTCTGGCCTGGACGTGCACACACATAAACGCTCAAGCAGCTGCTTAAATCCAACGGCGCTGAAAGACGAAAGGGGAGGCAGGCTGTTATCTGCTGTAATGGACCCCGCTGTGTGTGAGTCTGCATGTGCATGGGCGTTTGTCTGAACTGCCACTTCAATTGTGTTTGAACAAGGTTAATGAGCTTGATGACAAAGTGGTCTGAGCTGCAAAGTAGGGGCTGCAGACAGATGGCAGAAAAAAACCAAAGTGGTCACGTAGGCAGCTTCATGAGAAAACGGACGAGTGAGGGAGGGAGTCTGGGGAAGAGCCAAACATGAGCTTCTTACCTGGGAGACAAACTTTGGTGATTGGAGGCTGAGTTGTTGCTGCAGGAGACCTCCTGATTAAAATAAAATCAAAACAAAGATACTTCAAGTTAAAACATGAATATTCTTTAAAATGTGAGCTCATCTATATTATAAAATTTTACCAACTAGATTCAAATAATTGAATTATTTTTGGAAAATAGACATTGATGGTTTTCGTGTTGTTTGTAAAAAAGAGTTTAGCCTCCAAAAAGCAATAAAATGTGCTTCAAGGGGACATATCATGCAAGATTTCCCTTTTACATCCTTTTGTGCTGCCATGTGGGTGAAATTGCTTTTTGACCATAGAACTATTTTAACTTAAGAAAAAGTCACAATATGTCCTCTTTAGGTCAGGAAGAAATTATTTTAGATTTTCTCAAAAACTGAAAGAAAAAAAGACTAAAATAAACTCCTGCAAAGTTGCTTCATTGGGCAAGAGGAGAAAAGTTTTAGCATTTAAACTTTAAAACAAATGGCTGCTAGCATCTCTACAGGTCTGCATTAGAGCAGCAACATCTACTTTTATAATCAGCAACAAAATAGAAGCAACTTGTCAAATTTCTGATTGTGACAGGTGCGACACACCTGAAACATTAAAACGGCCGAGTTAGGTTTACACATGATAAAGATTCATGGTTTGGCTTCTTTTTCCACAAAATCTGCTCAATATTAAAAAAACAAACAAAAAAACAACAGTTGTCTGAAGTTTTATTTATTTTGTGCTCATCAGGAAAAAATAAACTGAACAAAAAGCTACTTACTCAGATCATGAATGGATTCTAATCCTAATAAATCTAAAGGTGGCTACTTTTCTGTGACTTGACACCAAAATAATAAAATTGACAAAAATGTCAGAAAACATCAGATCTGACGCAACAGAAGACGTGTACGTGACTCCGTCCTTTATGTGTGTGAGTTGCAGCCTTCAGAAAATCAGGAAAATGATTCCCTTCCTGATATTTACTGTGTGCAAACTAACATACATGTGTCTCCTTCTCCACTCTTGTTCCCGTTGGAGTGACAAAGCTGAAAGTAGGTCACACAGGCTTCAGGCAGTCTGTACACCAAACCAAGTGTAAATAAAGCATTTGGTAGCGCCAACTGCTCTTAGCATCATCAGAAATCCAAACAGATAAGTTCTCACAGAGGGGAAGGTGGCCTACATACACGCAGAAAACCTAAATCTGCTCCTGAACCCAGTGAGAGGGAATATGCTGAGGGTGGAAGGTGCTGCAGATCTTAAGAACTGTATCACTCACAACCTGCAGAAATTGGGATTTTTAGTCTTAATTATAATGTTTTTCACTCTGCATTATTGTGCATCACAAAAAGATGCACGAGAGACGGGTGTAGAGTAGAATAAACACTATTTGATTTGCACCACAGCTCCTTACAGTTCATTCTGAAATGAATTCTAATCCTCCAGTTTCTCCAAAAATAAATGTTCTTTACATCTTAACATTTTTGTAGCATTTAACTCTTTATCAAATTCCTTTAGTGAAATGTCTAAACTCCTACTGCTTATGGGGTGGGAGGGGGATGTCTGCACTAGTGGAAACAGCTGAGATGGTGCTCATCTCTTCTCAGTTTATGGAACAACACTGCCACCTGGTGATAAATTGATGGAACTGGAAATAGCAAGCACACTATTGCACTAGCTCTAAAAAATGTAGGTCACCTTTGTTTATCGTTGAGACATTTAATCAAAAATACAAACTTTATAAAAGCATTTGGAAAAATGTGTCACTTTGCTAAAGGAGTGATCGTAAACATGCTGCACTGTATTTATTCCACTCCTCTAACCTGTTCTGGGCCTGTAAGAATTGTTTTCCTGTCAAGGATTGCAAACCTGAGTGTACATAAGAAAGAAAAAGCACAGAAACGTTTCATTTCTGGTACTGAATTGGTGATGCTTACTTGCTTGAAGGACACTGGACATTGGTCAGTATGGTGAAGTTATTCCTTACACTTCGGAGGCTTGCCAGAACCTAAGAAGGTAGTGAAAAAGACCGTCATTAGTATAGTTTGTGTATAAATATATTATGTAGATTATTTACTGATGTAATAATTTGATTTATGTGGTTGTGGAGGAATGAAGTCAGAGTAAAGATGAATAAAACAGAATTCTGTTTTAATGGAGACATTTACCTGAGCAAAAGGAGTCACAATCAGGTCATCGCCGTGTCTGGAAACACAAACAAGAAGGAAACAATGTAAGAAAAGCTCTCTCTCTCTCTCTCTCTCTCTCTCTCTCTCTCTCTCTCTCTCTCTCTCTCATGTGATACACCTTATTTTAGAAATCTGTACAATTTTGAGATTTTGTCTGAATTATTTACATGTTTTGACCAAAATATGACTGTGAAAGTAAAGCAACAGCTCAAAATCTGTGTAAACTGCAGAAAAGTGTCTTAAACACATCCGCACACCAGTTACTTCCCCATACCATCCAGCTGTAATCAGTGTAACTGGTCTGCAGATGATGTCCAACATCATGCTTTAGTCTAGACAGTTTTGTGTCAAATGTTTGCTAAAATAAAAAAAAAAAAATCAAATCTGACGTTGTAGTTTTAGGTTCAGAGTCATTAATAACATTCAATAATATTCATAATAAAATCCCATCCAACAAATTCAGTGAATACATGTCAGAGTTGTGTTTGGGTGGAAATGTACATTTTTATCAACCATTTGAATGTGTTGCTCTGCAGTGTGTGTGTGTGTTAATTTTGCACATTTCTATTTTACTCACAGTTCGGAGGCGATGGAGGAGTTTCGTGACATGGACTTGGGGGACAGCTCATAGTCGCTGTCAGAGCGATACAGAAAGGACTCTCGGCGCTGGTTATGTCCTGGGAAGTTGGTGTGGAGCACCAGACCAGAACCCGGGGAGGCCTGGGGGTCCAAAGGGCTGCAGCTGGCAGATGGGCCATTCTCCACGTCAAAACTGAAAACAGAGAAATGCAAACGTTCTTTAAATTTAACCCAAACTTTAGTATACGTCTAGCAAACTTGCAGCCCTGGACATAAACATCAAAAGAACACACAATGCTGAGCTTGGATGAGTTCTTCATGTAACTTTAGCTCATTATTGTGCTTTTAATTAGCGGTCGATAGACTTTATTTGGTTTTACCGGCTGAGAATGGCAAATATTCATCTTTGCCACCAGAATATGAAAAGTCTACTACTCTATATATTATTATTATTATTATTATTATTATTATTATTATTATTATTATTATTAATACATGTGCAGCCAAAGTTTTGCATCCTGTGATAAAATCTGCACTGAAAAGTTTTGTAAGCAATACTAGTGTCCAGAGGACAAAGTCACCAAACATGAGAATGTAAATCATCTGCAGCTGCAAAAACTATTTTTAACTACTATAAACAACACTGAAAAAAAGACGTTTCCCTTTGACTACTTACTGTCTATTAATACATTTCAAACACTGTCGGAAAATAAAGGATGCGGACAGAAATGTGAGCGTAATTTTACTTCACTGTCACAGGTTGTAAAATTAATGTGACAAGAATATTTCATAAAACAGAACAAGGTTTTAGTTTAGCATGCAATGTCATGTTTTGAAATAAAAATGCAAAAGCAAAAATGTGTAGTCATTATTTTTGGCATTTTAGTGCATCTTATTTAAAATAAACAAAAGTCATCCTTTAAACTGTCATCATTGCATCCTCTTCAGGTTAAAACTCTGCTCTACATTGAAACTGAATCAGCCATTATGTGGCCACGTCTCAGCCATGCCTCCAGCTGGCTCGGGCACTCACAAGCCGTCACGAAAGGATACGACTCAGAGCTGCTTGCCTCTTTAAAAAAAAAACATCCTCCTCCATTTCTTTTAGTGACGAGGTGGAGAGAAAATCCTTCAGCGTGCTGCTGTTTCTCTTTGCTCTGTGTGTGTGTACGCCCATGCTTGTTAATGGCTTGTTTCTCCAACAACAAAACTCAGAGAGCGCAGGGGCGGAAGAGGGAATGCTGTTAGATACTGCCTCAGAGCTGCTCTCTGGGTCCGCCAGGTGACGCCTCTTTTAGGCACATTTTTCAAACAGGAAGTGTGGGTGGAGTAAGACTCTGGTCAGGGGGCGACTGACACTTTAAAGTAATGCATTCAACAAAAAGTGGGCATTTAAATCTAAGTTAAGTTTGATGTTGAAAAAATTTAATTCTCCGTTTAAACTTTAAACACTGAAACTTCAGCCGAGATTATCAAACATTCAAAATTTGGGGTTTTTCCAAGTCTTGACTTTGGGTCTAATTTAATGGTTTTCAGTACAGCAGAGGATTATGCATTTTGTTTAGAAGGAGAAGAAACAATTTTTTATATAGCGCCTCTCAAGAAGAAAAAATAAAAATGATTAAAATTTATATATAAAAATAATTTTTAAAAAATGTAATAAAAATGGGGAAAATGGAAACCTAAATAAAAATGAAGGAAGATAGAAAAATAAATATAAAAAACTATACAGGATCCCGAGAAACGCAGAATTGGTAGAAACAGCAGCATGAAGAGAAGAAGAGTCAACAGGTCACACAAAAGCCATAAAAGATGAGTTCTCAGAACTATGATCAACACAGAGTTGAATAAAGTAGAACGAAAGCTGCACAATAGTACATGTTCCCCACAGATTTTTTGCATCCATTTAGTTTTAAGTACCTGATGAACACAGGGTCAATAAGGTGTTCAGCATCGTATGCAAGCACACCTAAACATGTGAGATCTGGATGTTTGAGGCCTCCAAAGACGTTTTATGTAAACCTCACCAATTTCTGAGCAAAAAATAACATTTTCGATCCAACTTCTAATTAAAGGGACACTAGTCAGTTTTGCCTTGTTTTTAGCACCTCCTAGTGGTCATTGGTGAAACAGTAAGTAAAACTTATCTCTCCTCGCTGTGCGTTCGTCTTTTTAACTCCTTAATCTAACTGCTGAAATGTCTCCTCGGCCTTCATTAGTGTCTACAGGAGCGGTTCATCACTAAATCAAACAAATCAGCTGGAACCAGACTGCAGATCCAGGTATGTCGAGCTCTAATTTTTCTAAGACCCAACAGACCGGACCGGCAACTGTGAAGTTGCAAGTGGAATATTCTGGCCACAGGGGACGGCAGGGGCTGGGTGACCTTTCATTGACCCTGTAAAGGGTCATTTTAGCACATATGACTCAAGAACATGATTTAAAAATATGAAAAAGTTGCAAAGTGTCCCTTTAAAAAGATGCTTTCAGTCTGAAGACCTCGGTTTGACGCCGTACAACGCCTTACCAAGACTCAGCTGGATTTCTGAAATGTTTAAAATTTTCTCACAAATAAAAGAAGAGATAAAAGCTGTGAATCTTAACTGACGAGTTAAAACGTGCAGAAATGATTTCAACACCAAAACATGTCACTGCTTCTCAAATGAACTCTGAATAGTTCAGCTGCAGAAAATTAAAACACCCCTCTAAACTTATGTACTTAGACTGTCAGGCTGCTCAGAGTCAAAGATTCAGGGACTCATCTTTCCATAAAAATGTTCAAAACAAACAGAAAATGAGAGTTTTTATGTCTTTTAGTTGCACTGGTTGCTGTTTTTTGATGAATAAATTCACTTTTCACTCTAGTTTCTTATGCTGATGTTTTCACAAAGTGTTTTTTGTGTTTAAAAGGGATCTGCCTCAGTCTAAAGAAGTGGAAATAACATCTGACAGGACATTTAGTCCATGATTAGCCAAACCAGAATGTACCTTCCATTATAAATCAGCTCCAGTCTCCAGAAAATCGCTACAGAAATTCTATAAACATTTATATGGTCACAAAACTTGCATCGTGAAGACTTTTTGGCAGAAAAATACTGAAATTCTGGCAGGACCTGACCTGTAGAAGTACATACTAACAGTGGTGGTACTTTCTGTTGTACAGTATTGTATTGTGGTGGGTCAAAGGTTTAGAGAATGAAATTCTTAAAGGTGTCCTAGAATGCAATTAATCAACAATCTAAAACAGAGCTTTGAGCCTCCAAAAAGCATAAGAAAAATTGTTTTTGGCTTTCATCTGTCCCAGGAGCCCTGATACAGGCCATTCTAAACCCCCTTCAGTGAAATGAGCTGTTGACCCCTCCCACTCGGCCAGGACATGCTGATTGGTTGGTTTCCCCAGAAGGCCTCAGACACATGCAGGTTTGAGGAGGCGTGGCTCCCCCTTATGACGCGTAAAGGAAGGTTTTCTCAGAACAGGAGGTTTTCTCTCGCCTTTTTCAACTTTCTAATTTACATAAAAAGTAGGTCAAACACGGCTTTGACTTTTTGGCATGCTACTGTTGACCACCCAAGCTGTCTTATTCAACAACAACAAGGAAAATGTTGGTTTACATTCTAGGTCCCCTTTAACTACTTTGGAGCCTTTTAAGTACTTCAACGAGACATTTTGCTCTTGGCAGCACTCAGACTAGCCGTTAGCTCATCAGTCCTGCAGGAGGCCCTTCAGGAAGCTATTAGCTGTAACTTACGTAGAATCAAGTCTAACCTGCTGAAAGTGTTTTTAAAGCAGGACAAAGAGAGGATATCCTAGAAACTTAACCCTAAAAGCAGAACACCAAGACAGACCTTGGGAACTCCGATCCTGTTCTAGGAGTAAGTTTTGTGTTCTGGATAAATGGATTTGTTCAGGAAGCTGCTCATCATAACAGCTTTCTCTTTGAAGTTGAGGAAGAGAGCGAAGTTAGCGTCGGCGCTCAGTTCACGCACACCGCCTCCATGTGAAGACTTTTACGTGAAAAGTCTTACATTTTTACTCAGGAGCCGTCACTGTTACCAAAACGGGGTCAGAGTTCAGCCACTCTATTCTCATTATGAACTCCCCATTTAGACGGGAACTTACAGAACCCAACATGACCTCTAGGATGTTTATGTATGTGGAAACAGAAAGTCGCTAGGATTCGTTACTTTTATAGGAAGATTAATGACGTTAAACAAATCTATGGAGACTTCCTGGTGTTAGGTAGTTTAGTCAACAGGATGGCTTACTAACACAACCAGAAGTGACCCCGGTGACCCTGAATCACCAAGGATGACACAGCATTCCATTCCCATGATCCAGCTGCATCTGTCCAACTGGTACGGACACCGACTGAGTGACAGAGTTCCTGAAGGGAAGACGCAGGAACTGAAGCGGAGACGGTTTCCCACTCCTTCTTGTTTATTTTATTAGATCAGGCTTTTCCATCAGTTTTAGTCACAGCAAAAGATAATCTGCCACAAAATATACAAGTAAAATATCCGTATAATGTAAACAAACCTGCAGCGTGATCAGAAAGACTCTTTTACTAATAAATCCAAATAACTCCTACAGCAATCATCTCACACTATCAGGGTTTTATGTTTAAAAACTCATTTATGGTATTGTAGGTTTTTTTTTTTTACCGTTTCCCGTGTTCTACAGTACATTAAACATGTAACATGTTAATGAAAACCTCACGAGACAAAACGTGACTTTGAAGTAAACAAATATGGAGGAGGAACATGCTGTACGCTTCAACTCACTTTCTGATTGGCTACACGTAAATCGAAAATTTATCGTTATCAAAATTTCTGACTAACTGATATCATTTTTCCCACGTCAATAAATTCGGTAATAAAAAAATGAAAAGATGTGTGTAGGTTGTTGACGTTCATGTCCTTTTAAGAAGCTGTACCACCTCGAGTCACATGACAACGTGACTCAATGTAATACCTGTGACAGCCCCATCTAGTGGACAACTTTTGTTTTTGCGCATACATGTAGTTATCGACCATTTATCATTATCGAGGTGAACTCAATATATCGTGATATTGATTATGGGCCGTATCGCCCAGTAGCTACACGTCACATTTAACAGGCAGCACACGTGTTTTTCCACGAAAATCAGACCAAGTCAACCCAACATGTTTGAAAGCCTGGATTTATGATCAAAGCGGTCCTGACGCACTTCCGAGTGGCACAGAGCGCTCTAGGGTTTGACATTGCTTGAATTTGAACGATTCTGGTTCTGTTTCCGATTCCTTGTTTTGATCTTCCTGGTGATTCAAGATTCCGACTCTGTGTCCAAATCCAGTGTAGGATTAATAGCTATACTATGTTAGAACATTTTAAGCTCATTTGTTTTCCAAATTTGCTATAACAGCTTTAAGATTGTCGAATAGGGAGCAGCTGGTCAAACATTAGCATGATTATCCTGCTGTGTGAACAGACTTTTATTAAAAATCATTTTAAAATGTCTCAATCGGCTTCCTTTACTGGCTAATACTTTTGAATTGAAGTTAAGGGCCTCACAAAGTCACTCTGAGGGCCACAAACGGCCCTCTAACCACACTTTGGACAACTCTTTTACAGGTCTTTAAATTGGAGACATTTTAATCTTTTTAGTTTGTCTAGAATTTCACTTTTTTCTCTTTCACTGAACAAAAAAATACTAAATGAAGATAATTATGGACTAATGCAATGAGTGCGTTCCACTGCAGCAACCATTAAAAGAAGAAACCATTTCAGAAGTCTTAGTTTTCCTTTTATTGATAAAAAGTTTATTTCAGTTATAATAACTGGAATTACTTTTAGTATTTTACTATTTTTATTCTGGTTTTCACTGGAAAAAGCCCACATCCCAGCTGTGGCTCAGCTGTATTGTTATCTGTGTCCTGTTGGCTGAGAATAAATGTGTCACAACTAAGGAGGGAAGAGATAGTTTAGAGAAGGAATTTAATGATTTAAGATCAATCAAAAGGTCTGGTTGTTAAAACAACAATAACTGAATCTTTTATCTATTCAAATGTCAAAAATTGTATTTCTTGGTTTTCATTTGGAAAGAACAACTTTGTTTCCATCTTGTGTTTTTTTCATTTTACTGTAAATTTCAGCTCACACTGCTGCTGGGAATAAAGCAACAATAAGGTGGTGCTGAAGAAAAGCAGCAGCGTCACATTCTGGGAAACAAGTGCACAACAGGATGTCTCCAAGTCTGTTTGTCAGCAGAAACTCAGGAAAACGTAGGAATGCTGAAAAACTCCAAACCTTTTTTAGGCATTATTCTAAAACGTTTGTGAACAAACGCTATGCTGCAGCGGTAAGTCAGCTAATTAAATAAGTATACAAATATGAACTAAAACCTGCATACGTTGGCTGAATGGATCGTAGACGTGAAGGATCAGACAAGATTACAAAATCGCAGCTCATTAGAAAGAAACAGAAAAAGTTATTGAATGTTTTGTAAACTCCAAAAGCCTCTGAGACGAGGAGAAAAAGCCTTAATGATTTGATTCCTTCCCTTCCCGTGTGATATAACGGAGGGAAACCTGTGACCAGGTTGTGCAAACAGAGTTGCTATAGTAACACCTCCTGTTTTCATTCACACTGTTTGCTGAGATTTACATAAAATTTCTTAGACTCAGTCTTTACTAGGGTTTTGCTCTGTTATAAAAAAAAACATCCTTTGTAATTTATTATTAGAACAGCTTTCTATTATCGCAGATGTTTATCATGAAAGCAAAAGGACGTGAGCTATAAGACCAGGCCATTCTGAAACCCCCTAGAAGGACTGACTGGTGAGTTAACGGAGATATCCCATCTGACCCAAAATAGAAGATCTGGGTGACATTTTCTTACATAATTCTGCAGCAGAAATGCAAAAATGGGTTAATTACTTGAGGTAGTTGCAGACGATTCCCAACATGCAGGATTCATCCTGAATAAAGAAATCAGAAAGGCTCAGACTCATTCACACGTGCTGTTTATAGTTGCTCACAGAGGTGGAAATCATTTAAAAATCTCAGTCCATTTGCAGTAGTCTCTATTATAAATGAATGCCTTGTGTATTTATTACTTTTTCCTATTCTCTAAGTGGATGTGCTGCCTTAACGAGTGAATGTCCCCACTGTGGGATCAATCAAGTCTATTCTATTGTATTCTAAAGATTCGAGCCCCGTCTGTCACAGTCGTTGTGCCCTTGGGCAAGACACTTCCTCCTTGCCTGCTGGTGATGGTTGGATGTCAACAGGTTCTGCCACCATCAGCTGGTGAGAACACAGGAGGCTAGTTAGGGTTTCAGGTTCCTGATGTTTAGTTTCACTTCTGAAAAATCAAACTACATTCAACATATATAGTTTTCTCCTCCATACGCTGACCCAGAACTCAGCAGCATCCATTTTTATCCTCAAATGTAACATTTGCACAAAAACTCTTCGCCAACATTAGAATCTGTTAGTCAGCATGGACACAAACGAGACACGTGAAAGACACCCACGACTTCGTTGGCCATAAGAATTTAATTAAACATGAAGCTCTGCAGCCAAAAAGAAATAGAAAAGGTGAATTTAACCAGATGCACCATTTAATAAAAGAAATGAGGCCAGTGACGTAATCCAGGGCTATTATACATGCACATTTAGGTACAAAGTCATCCAGCAGATGCTTTCATTCAGAATCATTTACAGTCTAAATACTCAGCCCTCATGTGACACAAGGAAACAACGCCACGCTGGCCAAAGGTGCGATGACGCAGGTTAGCAGCAGCAGAGGGTACAACTCAGGGTGACGCGTGGGCACATTTAGACTGAAACAGGAACTGAGATGAACTTCTACAACAGAGCCACAAAGTGAAAATGTGTGAAAAACCCAAGAGCTGAGACAGTTTAAAAAAGCAGGAAGATATAAATACTTTTAAAAAGTCTAATTCCTTAGCTGGGAAACTTGAAGAGTAATAAATTAGGTCCATGATATTCCCAGGCTGAAGGTCAGAGTTCCTCATTCCTGTTTTAAGAAAAACAAACTCTTTAAGTCCAGGAGATGTTTGCTGAGGTCCAAAAGGCCAATCAGTGGTGGGAATTACAGAATATTTACTGAAGTGCTGAGAAATGGTGGTCTTGGTGTATTTAGACAGGAGTTGTTCTGCTTAATGCTACTTCCACCAAACCATCTCCAGTGGAGCATCTGGAGTCTGCTCTCCAACAATTTAGACTGAACGGAAGCATGGGTCAGAAACCAGTGAACCACAGCTTCTATTCAGGCATCAAATCTCACCTATAAAAGGATGAGGGGACCACCGTCACTCAGCGTTTGGTCTGATTCTGCAACAATTAATGATTTATGTTTATACAGTTCTGCTGGCTCATCTGCAGTTATAACGCCTGAATCCATTCATTTCTGAGGTGTGTTAGGGATATTAAAACATGCTAGAATCCACAGCAAACCAGACTAGCTTAGTCAATTACACACCAACTGGTTTGTAAACTCTTCTTTATAATGAACATGGAAGTTCTGCCAAAACGAGCAGAACAATGACGTATAGAAATGAAGAACTAGAATAGTAATAAAGAGCAAAGTTTAATTGTGGTTTATAACACTGAACAGAATTAGACAACCATCCATAGAGCTTTCAGTCGCTCGGCTCCTCGGCTCTGGAACTCACTTCCTCCTGACATCCAAAACAGACTCCCTCCTCTCTTTCAAATCCAAACTCAAAACCCACCTGTTCAAACTGGCTTACACGCTCTAGTCCACAAACTCTCCACTCTGTAATTTACACTATAGTCTTTGTAATTTTATATTTTAAATTTTCTTATTCTCATTTTACTTGTAGGTGTTATCATGTTCTTGTGAAGTGACCTTGGGTTTTGAAAGGCGCCTATAAATTAAATGCATTACTATTGTTATCCATAGACTGCAAAATGTCTGATTTTCTTACTAAACCTAATTTATTTAAATTAAAAGAAGTACTTAAAAGGCATATTGGTATCAGTTTTTTATGGTATCGGAAATTAAGAGTTAGAGTTTATCGATGTGTTTGATATGGGTAAAAAAGCAGATACTGAACAATGTTATGGTCTATTAATGTTTTAAGCCAAACTGACTTTCATTATGTACTATAGTGATAGAGGGCAGCATGGTGGAGCAGTTGGTAGCACTGTTGGAGCAGCAACAAAGTTGTAGGTTCGAATCCTGGCTGCAGCCCTTCTGCATGGAGTTTTGATGTTCTCCACATATCTGAAGACCCCAAATTGTCTCTAGGTATGAGTGTGTGAATGGTTGCGTGTCCCTGTGGTGGACTGGAGACCTGTCCAGAGCGTCCCTTGCCTCTCGCCCGATGACTGCTGGAGTTATGCACCAGCTCCCAATGACCTAGGGCTGGGCAATAAATGGAAAATTCATCGTTATCGAAATTTCTGACTCATCGATATCCGTTTTCCCATGTCAATAAATTCAATAATAAAAAAATGAAAAGATGTGTGCAGGTAGGCGACGTTCATGTCTTTTTAAGAAGCTGCACCACCTCGAGTCACATGACAACATGACAACCTAATACACCTGACAGCCCCATCTAGTGGACAGCTTTTGTTTTTGTGCATACATGTAGTTATCGTCAATTTATCGTTATCGAGGTGAACTCCTCATTATACCGTGATATTGATTTTAGGCCATATTGTCCAGCCCTAGAACGGAATAAGCAGTATAGAGGGTCAGTGAGTGTGCATATGCATATGATTAAAACAATACATTTCCACTAATTATTGCCATTTATTCAACAGTTTGTTTTTTCATGACAGTACCAATGGAATAATCCTTTGCCTCAGGTACCCTCGTCCTAATCTTCTGACCCTCCCAGCCATCAGTCTGATGGCTCGTTAACATCAACTCACCATCAGCCTCTAGCCCCGCTTCACAGTTTCAGCTCTGGTCACTCGGTCAGAAGTCTCCCAAGCCCTCACCACGTTGTTCTGTGTGTGCATCTCCTCCATACCAACATGTTACCCTGTGACGTAAAGGGCCACTGCAAAGAAAATACTGCTAAACCACAAAACTCAACAACGCAAAACTGCACCCCACCCATGGGCAAGCAAACACAAAACAGACCTATTCAGAGTCCTCCCTGGGAAAGGAAGTAGGTCGCCAAACTGAAAAGGAGTCTGGTTTTACATGCTGACAGCTATTCATGTAACAGAATATAGGATGGAGGTAAAGAGCAGCCTCGGGGTGATTCCTGAGACGTTTTTATGATGTTGAACTTTAAACTTGCTTTTTGAACGGATATGGAGCACCTTCCCAGGCAAGTTAGGGCAACGCCGCTCATCCTTAAGCCCCATGATTTATTAAAAATTCATCTTATATTGTATTTAATACCTAGAGAATGATTTGTGCTTTTATTTCTCCTACAGTTACACAAATGAGGCTTTGTGGTTTAGAAACGATACGTTTTGAGGAGCAAGAACGTTCTGTTGCTGCAAATGAATATCCTCCACCAGAAGTAATTGCTTGACAGAGACGCTGGTATGAGATGATATAACCATCACACACAGAGTCTTTTGTATAGATAAAAGGAGGCATAATCTTTAGTATTATTCCATAGAACCATGGGTCACCGACCAAATATTTGGTTAAGCCTACCTCTCTGGGAGATTATCTGTCCTGACTGGAAATGTGAGAAACAATCCATGGGACGTATACTCTGTGTAGGCTGCACACGGGTCAGCAGCATGCGTGCAAATACGTTAGAGATGCACAAGGGCACATTTGTGTAAGGAGGCAGCCCTAGAATAATTAGTCCTCACAGCTCAGATGGCTCACATCTCCCTATCCAGTGATTCAGATGTGCAGCGGAGCACAGAGTGTTATGTGTACTTCTCTTTTCTGCAGCGTAGCCCAGTACTTTCCACAGGAAACCCTTGGTCACCAAGGTGGAACCAGATGAACCTGAGGCGGTTGTTCATCGTCTCCTGGCTTCAGAACCTTCAGACATCCAGAAACTTAATACATTTCATTTTGTGCAAGAAAGAAAAAAACGTATCAGTCAATGCCCACACTGTCTACAGGCTGTCTAACGTTTTACCTCATGGAGATTCTAAAGAAGTAGCAAGTTTTATGTTATCTTGGAAAATAAATTCCAAAATTCTTCAGACATGTCAGATTGAGTTTGTGAAATTATATATAGTTCTCTTTGTTTTCCTTTGTTTGTATGATGATTGTTGTTTGACGTCCCTTTAATATCACAGCATCTGTCCCAGTCTCTGAGCCAGAATACCTACAGTCCTCCAGGGAGGAGACCCAGACTTTATTTTTGCCCAGTTACAGAAAAAAAGCATCAGTGGTGCTTAGTTTTAGCTTTATATGCTGCTTGTTTTCCAAATAAGGCTTTAGGATCAGTATTATCCCTCCTAAAGCCTTTTCAACACACTTTAAACTGTATTTATACAGTTTAAATTCAATAAATCAGTCTGGCTTAGGCCTCCTTTATACAGGAGAAAGATCTCTGGAGCTCTGCTGGAACACGGCTGTTGGGCCTTTGAGCACTGGTCCAGGTTTGTCACCAGGTCATGCTGGCCCCATGCCTGGGCTACAACCCCATCACACCGTCAGAGACATACTAGCATAATGTAACCAGTAGCCTGTAGCTCCATCCTGATTCTTTCTGAAAATGTGGCCCGGGATGTTGTGTGAATGGGAATGCGCTAAGGCAGGGGTAGAGAACCCTGGTCCTGGAGAGCCGCTATCCAGCATGTTTTAGTTGTTTTCCTGCTTCAACACAGTTGATTCACCTGTTCAGCAGCTCATCAGGCTCTACAGAAGCCTGTTAATCACCTGCGGATTGAAATCAGGTGTGTTGAAGCAGGGAAACCTCTAAAACGTGCTGGATAGAAGCTCTCTAGGACTGGAGTTGCCTACCCCTGCGCTAAGGCCTTTAAATCAGAAGCATTTAAAGCACACTGGCCGCTCTGGTCTCTCGCCTATAGGCTACAGCCTCATCAGTGCATCAGCGCCTTACTAGTCTGGTATTAAGAGTTACGGTGGTGCAGTCAGGTGTGTGAGGTAGTGTTGTCATGGGAATGTGCCGTCTGGTAGGTTTTAAACAAAAGGTTTTCTCTAAGAGCACGAGAGCATGATGACTATCTATGCACTGAAAAAGGTTGTCTAAATATTTTGTAATCCATCCATGTTGTAGCAGGTTTTCGGGCCAGACACAGAAATAGAATGATGCGAGGACAGTGTTCTGCCATTTTTAAAGATGAGCTGTAACGTCATATTACGACTGGTCCAAAAACAAAAAGTAGGGATGCAAAGATTTTAACACCCCTCCAGTTAAATTGAGTTTAGTTTAGGTTTCAGGTCACTTGGTGCCTTTTCTCTCGTTTTAGTGATTTGTTTGTGAACTTACTGTGTGAACATTGTGTAAGCGTGTAAACAAGCCTCCTTTTTCCTGGACAAACTCCAAACAGGGCTCTTAAGACTGTCCCTTTGAATATCAGACACAACATCGCTATCAAACCATTCTGTTCAGTCAACCGAAACGCCGTCTTTATCAACCAGATACAAAAGGAGCCCCGGGGGGGGCAAAATACCACACCTGTTGCAATACTGGGCTTAAAGTGGTCGTTCAATAAAGTCTGAAACTGCGGAGAAGATCTGTGGTGGAGCTCAGAGTGTAAACAGTTTGGTCTAATGATCTTAATGCTCTGATGAGTTTTAGGTTGTTTTAGACGTTTAAAGTCAGAAAACAATGTTTTAAATAACAAAATGCATATTTATCATTCAGAATCTAAGGTTTTGTTACAGTCAGGGTTGGTAAAAGCATTTATAGACACATGTTTTATCTTCTAGAAGTTGTGTGTGAAGCGTTGGACTCTGGTGCTGCTCAAAATAAATTTTAATGAAGGCAGACAAGAAAGCCTGCGTGGCAACAATGTCAAATAAACGACGAGCGCCATGGGCTAAACTCTTCAATGTCATAAAGAGTTCTTCTTTTTGTGTTTACATCCTCCAGGTCATCTGGTCACTACTGTGGTACACACACACACACACACACGCACACACGCACACACACACACCAGACTATATTTATACAGTAGCTAAAACAGTAATGCTAATAAACAAATCCTCTAAACACTTCCAGAATAATTTGCAACGCAAACAACTTGACTCTCATCAACAGGACACCGACTGCTCTGCAAGAACTGCAGCACATACAAATATCATTTACACTAGATGAGTTTGTCATCCAAAAAGATCGGCAGTGCACGAAACCACATTGTGATGATGAAAAATGTATTTGGGTCTTGCTCAACGATTTGAAAAAAGGGAAGTGAGTTTACATGTCGTACAGTAAATGAAACAACGCCACGAACACAAGCTTGTCTAAAAGTTAGAGCAGAATTTAAGTCAGCAAGAGGCGGAATAGCCAAGAAAAGCATAGAAATAGAACTTAAGACAACAAAGGGTGTGTGTGTGTGTGTGTGTGTGTGTGTGTGTGTGTGTGTGTGTGTGTGTGTGTGCTGACCTGTGAGGGTTGCTATGATGGGCAGAGTGGAGTCTCCTGATGACCTCCTCACTGAAGTCAAAATGAACCCTTCCTCTGGCACAGGGTGAACGCCGGTACATTTCCCCGACACACTCATGCACACACACACACTAACCGGTACCACGCATGTGTAGCCTCAAACACAACAACCCTCAAGTATTTGTGTCACAACCAAAGCATCATAAATGCACTAAATAAATACACACGGGTGAGTAACACAGATCCACGCTGATGTGCTCAGCTCCTCAAAAGTCATTCACACTTTTATCACACACAAAACATCACCACCATGCAGACCTTTCTGTTATTCAGACGGAAACACATTCATGCTCCGAGTTCGTACGTTTACCTAGAAAGCCTCTGTCAAAGAAAAGCTACTCAGATTACCCATCAGGTACACACTCCATGGTGCAAAAATACGTTGAGCCAATAGGTATCCGTCCACGCTCTCCACACACACTTCTGATGTCACACACAACAACAGCAGCAGACGTCCACATGTCACATCGTGAAACTCTTTCATCCCCCTTTTCACACTCTGACACAGTCCAGCGTCTCTCAGCTCACTTCACAGACTCTACTCCTCGTCACTGACTGTACTTCCTCCCCATGCTGCGTGTGAGTGTTTGTGTGTGTGTGTGTGTGTGTGTGTGTGTGTGTGTGTGTGTGTGTGTGTGTGTGTGTGTGTGTGTGTGTGTGTGTGTGTGTGTGTGTGTGTGTGTGTGTGTGTGTGTGTGTGTGTGTGTGTGTGTGTGTGTGTGTGTCCTGTTCCCTTCAGGCAGCCCAGCAGAGTTGGAAGGAAGACTTAAATCCAGGAGTAGAGTCACTGGATTGGAGTCAGAATTCCTTCATCTGACTGATTTCAATACCGTGTGTGTGTGTGTGTGTGTGTGTGTGTGTGTGTGTGTGTGTGTGTGTGTGTGTGTGTGTGTGTGTAACATACAAAAACACACAATCACAACACAAGTGGGACAGGAGAGTTAATTTTACATTGAAGGGCTCGCGTTTCTGAAATATTCTGTACAAATAGTAGATAAATTATTCTAGTGATTTCTTTATTATTTTTAACCAATAATGCCTAGTTTAAGATTTTATTGTTACATCTGGATTACAACCTTTATCTTTTTTTATTTTATTATAAAAACAATACAAGCAGCAACTGGAGTCAGGATTCTAAGATGCTGGTTAGAAGACAATGACATTTCCTTTTCACTTCCCTGTAGATGGTTTTCCTCTTATCCAAAATCTTCTCCAGTTCTGAACAGAAGTCCAGTTTCCTTATATTTGAGCACTTAGGATCACCAGTCTGAAAGTCTACACCAACAATCTGGAACACACTTTACGCACTGTCCTGCAAATCCGTGCAAGCTGTAGGTGGACGGCACAGAAATGCCCCAATTACTGTTCGACCTGAGAGATGCTCGACTTTCTGTGAGGTCAAGGTGGATGTTTCATCAAAGCCGCAATTACTTTAAGAAACCTAAATGTGTCCATCTACATTATAAAACTGGTTTATACTTTTATTAAAGGACTCAAATGTACCATTTAAAATCATTTAAAAAGCCACATTTGTTCACGGAGATTGAGCTTGGCAATCAGGTCCACCTTAAATGTCAGTGTGTGTGTGTGTGTGTGTGTGTGTGTGTGTGTGTGTGTGTGTGTGTGTGTGTGTGTGTGTGTGTGTGTGTGTGTGTGTGTGTGTGTGTGTGAGCGTGAGAAGGAGGGAGCATCTGGCATCATCTCAGGGGGCTGCAGAGCCCGTTGCCACAGTAAAGGATACCAAAAGCCGAGCCCTGGTTTTCTATTAGGTGGGTTTTGTCCGGCAGAGCTTTGAAAATGTGCTGATGCATCAGAAAAAAGTGTTTAAATAAATATATATAATTAGTATTTAAATAAACCACTTTAGTTTATTATGGGATGTTTCTCTGTGTGTGGTTGAAAGAAAGCTTTGGGTTGCAACTATTAGACATCAGGGGTTATTTTTAGCCGTTTGAAAAGGAAACAAAACACAAAAATCAAACGTAAATTGTGAATTTTGCAGATATTTTTTCCACTTTTTATTTTTGCTAAATTCATCATACCATAGCAATCCGATTCTCAATTATATGTTTTGGTAACACTTTACAATAAGGGTCCCTTTAGTAACGTTACTTACATTATTAAGCATTAATAAGCTATTAAATAAAGTATTAACTGTTTATAATATTAACGTTAATATTAAGTGATGCATAACTAAGCAGACACCCTCCCCCTGTCCTAACCTTAAGCACACTTAATAGTTAACATCAGGAATGTAAATAAAGGGATCTTTTGTTTATTAATGCCTAATAATGCACTAAGTAACGTTAATAAAGGGACCCTTACTGCAATAATGTTTTTGATACAAGAAAAAAGAATTGGACTTTTCCTGTTGTTTTGGTTTTAACTATGAGGTCAAATTGGAGATTTTATTCTTATAAAAGTCAAAGAACTGAGTAAAAGAAACTGACGGCTCTGTTTACGGTCTAGTCCACAAATATCAGGAAAACTGGACTCGATAACATCCCGAGTCTTTCTGAGGACTTCCCTCATGACAGGACAAGCAAGTTCATCTATTTGAGCGTGACAGATGAAACACGAGGCAGGCATTTACGAAACCATATAAAGGGAGGAGTACCATTGCAGGGAGCTAAACCTGAATTGCTGCTACATCCAGATACCGCAGCTCGCCTCAATGCTTCTCAATAGACACAAAGACAAGGGAGGCAATTGAAAGTGTTCGCCACGGGGCTGCAAGTATCGTGCACAACAAAAGCGACGGCAGACCTGTCTGAAAAGGAAACCGTTAGTAGTTTAAAGGCCTGGCATACCTTGAAGGAATGCAAAGCGCCCAACGTCTTTTGTTCCACACGTGAAGAAGTCTCGGCTACAGCTGCGTTGGATTATAGCTCAATACCGATGAGACTGACTGAATTATGACCATGTTTGTGTTTGCTGAGCTCAGTTAAGTTGACTCATTTTCTAGAGTTAGTAAATAAATGTAACACATGGCAAATCTGCCAATTCCTGTGTTTAAAAGCAGCCTCAGATCTTTACGGGTCAAACCAATTCTGTGTTCTTGCATTGAGATGTCAAACAGTCCGATTAGGGAAACGGCAGAAAAGAGACCTTTGTCTGTTTGGTTCAACTACAACAGAATCAAAACATGTAACCATAAAGGTCATTGTAAATTAATATTCAGGAAATCAACAGAAACATCCAAACGTCTGGGTAACTCGAGCTTCTTGTGGTGACAACAGATGAATACCAAAGCAGCACTTGTTTCCATGGGGGAAGGCTTGCTTTTGTTTAGTTTCGCTTGTTCACCTGTTGAATCCAAACAGCATGCCCAGACAGCCGTACTATCAAAACAAAACCCTGGCAACATAAATACCATTGTGGCAAGCGCTGGTTCTAATTATAGCCTGTCATGGAAGTCGGTGGAAGCTGTTAAAAAACCTTCATGAGCAGAAATTTGTAACTATTCTCACATAAATGAATAATCCTGGCCTGTATGAGCAACACATAGCTGCTATACTCATGCAGGCTTCCTCTGTGAACATTAGAGGGCACCATTTCATTCCACAGAGAACAAGTTGGTGGCTGAGTCCTTTAAGCACCAACATGCACAAGATGGCAGTGTTTCACCAGATTTCTGCTCTGACTAGACACAGGAAAGTCACATTTACAGGATGTGGAGGGTGAGATATGCTACCAGAAGAGCCATATTCTATAGAAAACACTGCACAGCCCCTTCCAATGTCTCGTTTTAGATCTAAATGACAGAGATGGCAGCTTTACTGTTAAAGTGATGCGAGTCTGTGAGCCCTCCTCCCTACAAGCATAATAATTATAAATTAGAAAGGCAGGAGGATGTGATCTGAATACCAACCTGTTCAAAAGCAGCTTAAGTCTATACATGCATCCTAATCCATCTTTACACTCCAGGAATCTGTATATGATAACAAAACATGCTTATTTTAGACTTTAAAGATGGTTATAATTTTTCTGGTTGATACAAAACAAGTTCAACAGTTTTATTCTTGACAGTTTCAAAGCCTTCCAGAATAAGCAGTTTCAGGGCTCTGTCCCTTTAAAGGCATCATGTTATTTTACACCTCCCCGAGCAACAATAGCCACAATACAGGACCCAGTGCCTCCCCGCTTGACACTCAGCTCAGCATTAAGGGGTTGGATTGGGGGGTTGAACCACCAAATCGTTTCCAAATGCAGCCACAGCTGCAGCTCCCCATGGGGATGGGTCAAAAGCAGAGATGTAATTTCACCAGTGAGTGATGATGACTAATGGGACTTTAATATGTGATCAAATATAAAAGTTGGCACTATTGACATGTCATTTTTTTATGAAATATAAGTTATTTTTGTGACTCATTCCTTCAACCCAAAAATAAGACGCTTGGATTAGATCAAACCCCAAATTCCTGTGTGAATTCCACAATAGTACACAGCTGCAGACCCAAAGACTGCAGATTTACCGCCATGTCCCACTCAGACCCCTGTCAAGCTGCTAACACGCGTGCACACACGCACACACACATAAATGCAAATGGAGAGAAGGCGGCTGACATGATAGACTCTCAGCCTGAACCATTGTTCCAGTCCATGCCTAAACTTTATACACATTAAGCTAGCAGTTAACATTTTGGTTGTACTCACCGCTCTGACCTCTTCATCAGGTGGTTTTAATGTTGGAATGGCACTGGTTTGAAGAAGTAATCCATCTGAAAACCCACTCCAATATTGGCGGGGGTATAACGAGTAGTGTTGTGAAATCACGGTCACATTCTGGCTCGGTTTTTGAGAGCTCCTGAAGATAAAATCCAACAATTTCTGCAGATTCTTGGGTTCTAGGCATTATTTAAAGAACTAGATAAGAAACAAATAACTTCTTCACAACTTCTTAAACTCCCTGCTAGCCACACGGAGATACCGAGAGAGTTTACAGCCGCACTAAAGACCACCTGGATGGGGAGGAGCGGGTCATGATGGTGCAGCAACAACACCATCGAGGGGAATGAGGCCAGCTGGGCAGCTAGGATTTGCAGCTGAGACAGGAAAATGCATGCATGAAGCCAAAAACCGCTTTGAGGTGTTTTATGTATGAGGAAATAACCATATAACATGGTCAAAAAATGTGGATTTTGCATGATATAGGACCTTTAGAAAACAAGCTGGAGCAGGCCACGCCCACCCATCCCCCACTCAGGCTGCTATAAGCTGAGGAGCTCCGAAATCTGGGATTAGCTCCAAATAGAGCCATTGCTCCTCCAGCAGCAGCCCTCTCTTGCACGTGAAAGGTGCTCTACTTTCCCCGTTTGTGACATCACAAATGGGGACTTTTTCCAAACGGCTTGTTTTAGGCAGATAATTCCTAATACCAAACACTGCCAGAAAATGGACACTTTCCCACGTTTGGAGAGTTTACAGAAGCAGTAGAGCACAAAAGGATGTAAAAAGTGACTTTTGCATAATATGTCCCCTTTAAATACAGTTGGAACCTGGTTTCTGTTGTTACGAGGAAAACTTGAAAAGAAAACTTCCTCTAAATGCCTTTTATCTCAGTGAAGCTCAGAGAAAGGCTGTGAACAGGATCACAGCTGTCTTTGACACAACCAGACCACGCTTTCCTCACAAACACGAACACAAACATTCAGATTCAATCACGATCAAGCTGCATCCGACATTCCTCAAAGCCATTTAAATAGAAACTTGGGGGGAAAAGCCAAAAACCTGGAGTTCATGGGGGCAGAATGACAGAAAGATGACTTTATCTTTCTGAGAGATGACATAAATGACAAAGTTAGTTCTGATCAGGAGACAAATTAAATCCATGTGACAATCAGCTTGTTGCTGCGTGAGTGAACCTTTGGAAACTGCTGGTTTAACAATAATATCTGCACACCAGCTGCTTGCTTCCCGCATCTAATCGAGCATCAGCGCACGCAGGGCTTGTGCAAACAGTTTATCATTTATGACCCTTCACTCGATAAGGAGACTCCTCCACAGGTGCAACACTTCACTGGCGTAGGATTTCTTTACTGTATTTTATTACTACCGTCGTTCTTGAGATGACCTCACTTATTTTGAATATGTCCACGTTTATGCATCTTCGCATCACAGGTGAGGCAGTTAGTGAGTTGCCACGGAAACCTCACCTTGACGTGTGAATGCAGTGCAGCCAAACCCAGACCTACCAGCTCTGGCTTCAGCACGAGCATCACTCCTAACAATTCATTAATCTGCTGACGTACCGCTAACAGCTTCCTGTTGCATTCAGCTGTGCTGAGGACAGAACCAAAGAGGCAGACGTGGTGATGAGGGTGATTATGAGGTTTTTTCCATGCACACGCTGACAGCTTTGGTTGACTTGCTGGTTTTGCCACAGCGTTGCTTCCCAGGTCTCCCTCTTTCCTTTTTTCAATCTCTCTCAGTATAAAACTAATTCCCCTCTCTGAAAAGAGGGCACTGCAGTCATTCCCTACTGTGATTAACCTAATCCCTGCACAGGGTAGCGCTCCTCTCACTGGCTGCAACGTTAAGTATTTGACGTCAGCTGCACTCACGTTATGATAACCCACGAGCATACTTGGAAAAATGTGGAGATTTAAGCAGTGAAGAGTGTAACACTACTACCCTCATGAATCCAGTGGAGCCTCATAAGGACAATTTAAACCCAATAAAACTAGAATTTTTAATGTTTTTTTTTGACGTAAGAAAAAAAAAATATTTTTAATGTGTAAGCAGTAATAAAAACACTTAAGTTGCAAAGTTATCTAATTTAATTACAAATCAAAAAGAAGCCACAGTAAGAATCATTCAGAATCCTCTAATGCAGATACTGCATCTCTCTGCTGCAGGATTGTTTTCAAATATTCTGACTGACGGTTTCTAACAGAAGCAGACAGTGAAGGTCACATCTACGGTTGTCACTTTAAATGCATAATGATGCATCCACATGGAGGCTCGTGTTCTAGGATGCACCTGTACCAGATAAAAACATGCAACCTGACACATTTCTTAGAGCAAAGAGGCCAGCTGATAATACAGATAAAATGTGGTACATATTTGTAAAATGTGGTACTTGTGGAGACAGCCCTATCACAACCTAAATTTGAAGATGATTTGGGTATTTTTTTTTATCTACTTCAACTCGAATCTGTTGTAGACAGCTTCCTGGATGGCCTCTGAAGAAAAGAGGCATCCAAATCCCACAGAACTGATGAGCTAACGGCTAGTCTAGAACAGTGTTTTGCTGCCATTTTTTAAAATGGCTCTAATTTTTTTTAACTTCATAGCAATTTGTGTGACATTCATTTGTAGATAGAATTTTATGGTTAGCGTAAATATCACCAACAGCTGCAAGATAGACCTAAAAAAATCCAGCAGAAAGTGGTTAAGAGGAATTTTGTGAAAATGTATCTGACCTAAAAAGCTGCGAGTAATCTCAAACTCAATCCAGGATCAATCAGTCTGTGATCAGACTGATGCTTTATTACAGAAAATAAAGCAACTTTCCAAAATTGGTCCTTTCTCTAACACGAACGGCCGATGTTCGCGGGGGTGGGTGGGTGAGGGTAGGGTGGGGGTGGAAAAGTGGACGAGCGAGTGACGAAGTACCAAGGACAAGGACCACACACGTGGATCTATCTGGCATTCATTCATGGTCTGGATATTCTCAGTGCATCCTGGAACTTGAGTGGAAAACTTTAACCACTCAAGCTAGCATTAGCAGTAGCTTGGGCTAGAGTTAGCAGTAGCACAGGCTAGTTTTGATCTGTCGTTAGCCTTGCAGTGACCAATGTTTATATATTGATGACACTGAAGTGGGTTGGGACATGCTAATTTAAGGTGGTGTTTAAGCTTATGTAAATATATAGTCTGGCCACGACCCATAGACAGAGCTCAGTCATGGGGTGGAATCTACGGTTGTCTTTCAAACTGTCTCTGCATTCAATTGGACAGAGCTAGGACCAATCAGAGCAATGACCAATGTGATGTATTCATCACTACAGAAATCAGTCAACGGGGCAGTCCGCCATACACCATCAAAGAAGAAGAAGCAAATACATCCTTTTTCAAAATAAATGACTTAAGTACCTCTATCTGCTCAAGTATCAAGTCTAAATCGTCCAAAGTTGATGCCAAAGCCGTTTCAAACTAGCGCTGTTCCCGAACCGACGCCATCTTTGTAGTTTTTCTCTGTCGCAGCTCTGGTGCTAAGCCCGCCTATCGTCGCTCTACCAGCATAAGAGCGCTGTGATTGGCTTGACCTAAAATTGATCGAGCCAATGGTAGTCCTGCTGAGGCTACAATGGGGCGTGGCTAGACTGACAAGCTACTGACACTTTTGCTACCGCTACGGTTTGTCTAGATTTCTAAGATTCTGTTTATGTAACTTCTTGGTTCTGCCAAAATCAAAAAGTAACTTTTTCACTAAGAGGTTAACTGTTTGTTTTGATCAGTTTAATCTGTAGCAAATAGAACCAAACACACATTGATTTCATTTTAAAAAATTACGTTCAGAAAAATGCTTCATCTGGGAATGTTTGTGTCTCGCATGACATTTTTGAGGAAGTTCAGTGAATAATGAGACATATTGTTTGAGTTTAAAGTCAGAGGGTTTTGTCTCGACACAAGAACAGAGACTCTGGTAAAAAGCCCCACATGTGTCGTTCCTTCCCTCCCAGGCTCTGTCCTTTTATGTTCAAACACAACTGTTTTTGTTTAATTCGTCTGCTTTTAGTTTTATTATCTCCGTAGTTGTATCTGCTCCATCTCCACCTGTCGGGCTACAGGCTACGTGGGAGAGTTCACCCGTTAAGTGGCCGTGCTTCACAACAATGATTCACTTCAGGTTCGCAGATCAAGAAGATTAAATGAGGTAATGTTCTCTAAATCTTTACTTTGGAAGTGCTTTATGATTTCCACGTACACAGAACATGATTTAGGAGCTCGAACATCAACGTTGTGCATAAGCATAACTTAATGTTGCAACTCTGATGATTCTTGTTTTAACCTAAATATTCTGCCTTTAAAGAATTAAAACACTGGACCGGGTGTGTCTGAAATCCTAAACGGTGGAAATATTTATGTGAAGTCTCACATTCCAGGGCAGGAGAGTTTATTTTATGTGTGTTGAATCTCTTTTAGGAGCTAAACACAAAAATAGAGGACATCTGTTTTATGTGCTGAATTTATATAGAGGAATTATCTGAGATGGAAGGAAATGGAGACATTCAATAGGAAGGTTTACGGCTGGAGGGGAATAAAAAGGGCAGTTTTCACCATTCGGATTTCTCCCTCAACACTAAAATGTGTGTGTGTCTCTCTCCCTTTCTTAACCACTTATTTCTCACTAGGGTCGCAGGGAGCTAGTGCCTAACCACACACAGCAGTCATTGGGAGAGAGGCGAGGGGGGGACATCCAGTCCATCACGTGGACAAATTCACTCACATAGAGACAATATGGAGTCTCCAATTAACCTAGCATTCCCCTTTTTCGTCTGTGGGAGGACACTGGAGCATGCATGGGCAGAACACGCCAACTCTGCACAGAGAAGGCCACAGCCAGGGTTCAAACTTGTGACCTCACCACGAGGCAACCATGCTACCAACTGTGCCACTGTGCAGCTGGCATTAAAATCAGAAACCAAACTGAAGGAGTGCTTCAGAGTTAGGTCTTAAACTAATCTCAGGTTCAATTTAAAGGGATACTATGCAGTTTTGGCTTGCTTTTAGCACCCCCTAGTGTCTGTTAAGTATCTCCTCGCTGTGCGTTCGTCTTTTTAATCTAACTGCTGAAATCAAACAAATCAGCTGTGTTCATGATCTAAAACATGCAACGTGCAGGAAGCAGCGCCAGGCATGTCAGCTCCGCTTTAGTCCAACAGGGACCAGACCGCACTCTGAAGTTGCAAATGCGGTATTCTGGCCACAGAGGGTGGTGGGGGTCTGAGTGACATTTCATTAACCCTGTAAAGGGTCATTTTAGCACATACTGGCTCAAGTTGCATAGAATGACTAACATTGAACAACCAAATTTTATAATTAATTCTAACAGAGGCTCAAAACAAGAAGCATTTCATGACAAACATGAGTCATGTGTTTTGTTTTGAAATATCTGACTTTTAAAGTTTTTCATTCATTACGGTTTCTGGCAGATGAGGGACTGTTTGCCACCTGTTTGGCAGGAAAAGGTGATTTCTAACAGGAAAACAAAAAGGTGATATGAGAAGGAATCCTAAATTATAACCTCACCAGGATGTGCACGTGGGCCACTAGCTGGAGACATCAAATTGTTGGATAAAGTGCAAATTTTTCTGTTTGAATTACTTGTCAAATCTGCTAATAAATTGTGCAAAAGTTCTCATCCCAAAGTAGTCTCAAACAGTCGATGTATAATTTATTCTCATTTTATTTACAATTTAGTCCCAACAAGAGTGTCAGATTGTCTTTTTCAATCTACAATAAAGCACTCCAGCGCCTCCATCTTCTCGGGAAGTGAAGGGATTTTAACGTCAGGGAACAGATTTAATCATGGTCTACCGGCCAGGACAGAATCCATTCTCATATTTAATATCACAGCCTGGTACAACTTTCTCACCTGTAAATAGAAAAGTAAACTGTCACGGATTACAGCTCAAGCAGGCAGAATAACTGGTCCACCACAAACCCCACAGTCCCACCTGTACGAGCTCCCTGTGATCAGGAAAGTCTCCGTAATCACAGAGGAACCTTCTCATCCTCTCCATCATTCCTTCAGTCTCCTCCCATCAGGCAGGAGATACAAAGTCCCACCGGCCAAAAAAGCAATCTATAAAAAATCATTCAACTGCAATCACAGCCCCGAACGGTAAAGGAATTACTTTAGCCCCATCATTGATTTTATATTGCAATTTTTTAAGCATCAATCTGTGTGATTTTAGTTCGTGTATTTGCTGTACGGTCTCTTACCCAGGTTTATTTCAGGGTTATTTCACATTGAGCCCTGTTCAAAGACAAACTTCTGTAACCATTTGGTGTCAAAGTTCTCCTTTCTACTCTATTTTGTCTCCAATTAGTCACAAATTAGTCTCCTATAGGTCTCCAACCATTTACAGCATTGCTTTAAATTTCTCCCACCTTCTGGTTTGTGGAGGCTAAATGGAGAAGGGTTGGAGACAGGTTCCAGGTGCCTGCAATGACTCTGTGACTATTTTGAGAGGACAGCAGTGGAACTCAGACATTTAGGACACTCACTTATAGAGACTAAGTCACGCCCATCTACTTCCAGTCAATAGGTCCCCTATTTTCAACAGGTGGGAAAAGTGACTTTAGGTTTTGTGTGAAAAGACGTAGAGGACTCCAACTTCTCGTTTTACAAAAACGACATCGTCAAACCAGACACGGAGAAGAAAAATGGCCGTGAGTTTAGCGAGCTGTGCATCCTTCTTCCAGGATGAAGGAGGAGCTTTAGGGTGGAGAAAACCATAAATCTGGTCATGTGGTAAGTAGCAGCTAGGCTGGGGGAGAAGAGATTCTGTCATTTTTACAAGCAAATAAACCTCAAATTACATGATGTCAAAATACATAATTATTTATCATTTAAACTGAAATACAACATATATGTTAGTCAGGCAAAGTGGACCAGAAAATAGCTTTTTTCCCCCGTTCACGCACACGTTTCTTTCTTCGTTCCGGGGACCCGTGAGCCGACCAGAATGGGAGGAGACTCATGGGCTCGACACACGGGAGGCGACATCGCCTCTCCTCCATTCATTTTCAATGAGACAAGCGCGACAAAGCGATAATCGCGGGTCTCCCTCCTGCTAAGCGAAACGTGAAAAACGTGCATGTGAAATTTTGTGCTCGTGCATGTGTCGTGCACACGCGAGCCAGCGACACAATCCCAGAAACTTTTCATCGCTGTCGCTCGGACAAGGACCAATCATCGGAGGCTTCATTGACTGACCAATGAGCAGACAGGATGCTCCTCAGTACATCACTGGGCAAACATGCTGTGTCTGATGTCCCAGAGCTTTACAAGACTTCCCTTAACTCTAGCAAAACATTGTGAGACTTCATATCGACCACTTTTTCAACTCTGAACTGCTTTAATAACCTAAAATTCCCTCCAATCTGACGGCCAATCAAAAAAACGGAAGACATGCTATTCACCCTGGAACAGAGGCGTCGCTGGCTTTTGCCGCTGGCCGCTGCTGTTTGTCGCCTCCCGTGTGTCGAGCCCATTACGCTCCCTATAAACACCGTTATTCTGGATTACAGCTGAGAATATTTACTGCCACCCATATCAAAGAGTCCTAATTCCATCTGAAATAAATGAGTAAGTTGTTTTTGTTGCAGCAGAAGCCTCCATCCATCCCCACCACCTCCCAGCAGCTGGTACAGTTGATGACTGATGCAGTCGTGATTCATTCAATAAGCGAGATGCTGCCTCAGAATCCCATCATCATCATGTCAGAGAGGACATGTGAGAAATTAATTTCTGAGAACGCGGCTGGAAGAGTAGAGCAGCATCCAACCTAAGGTTGTTTAAAAACTTCTAATGCAGACTTGCATGATGAAACTCCAGCCCAGATGATCATCTTAATTACACTCATAAAAAAAAAATCTATTTTTCTCATGTTTGCGTTTGGTTCTTGGCTAGTTTCTACTCAGTAGCATCATTGGAATAATTGATGATGAAAACATGATGCATATACGACTGAGTGGTCACATCCCAGAATCCCCCTGTGAACAGGACCATTTCAGACCACCTCAGCCTCTAGCACGTCAGAACTGCTCTTGTTTTAAGAATCAGAGCAGGCACAGAAAATCCTCCTTCCTGCTCACAGCTATCATCCATCAGCTCTCGCAGGTCAGGAGTTTTAAAACGGGATTATTTCAAAAATGGGTTAAAGGGAGCCTGCTATCAAAGCAATCCTCATTCTGTCACGTCACACAGAGCTGGGTATTTAAAATAGTGCCAACATCTTTCTGTCCCCAAAAGCCCGTCAATAAGAAGGTAGACAAAAGGCACCAAGCAGAAAAAATTGTAAATATACAAGTAATTGCATCATGTTAGGCTGGCCGCTCTGCTTTAATGTATTCTGCGCTGTCACACTTCCAGCCACCTGGATCTCATCCAGGTCACATTTCACAGAGGATCTAGACTCCCTCAGCACAGAGTAAACAACATATTTGCATAAACGATTAGAAAACTCAGCTTTCTTTGAAAATTTGAAAACATTTTTCTGAAAGTACTTCAGATACAATCCAGAGCTGACATATGCTTTAACTTCTGCTGTGTTAATTTTTCCATGGATACACCTGCTGCTCAGGAGGGGACGATTTCTCCTTATGTGACCTAAAAACGTTTCTTCACAGCCCTCTCACTGTCACAAGGCCAAGTCCGCCTCATTGTTGCTGTTGAATTAACCTCCACAAGGTCTGACCACATAAAACCTTTGCACACATTTTTATTTCTCTTTATTCTTTGATTAGCACTCCAACATCCCAACAGAGAACACAAACCCACCACAGGCAACATTGCAGTTTAACAAATCAAAAGGTATTGGCTGAAGCACATGCTTATTATGCCAACCCTTTTTACAAAGAAGCATAATTTAATATTCAGTTCACTTACATAAGACTCAAAACAACAAAAAAACAAAAAATAAAAAAGTAAACCTTCCACCAAAAACAAGTAAATACAGTAAATCAAATTAAATTAAATACCATGACAGCAATCTAATCAAAAACAACCAAAAGTTTCAATATTATTATAATTTTTTTGTTACTCTTTAATCCCTGTTTTATATATTTTTCTAATATTCTAGTTTTAAACAGGTTTTTAAACACAGAGAGTGAACTACACCTTTTTAAATCACTTTCATAACTATTCCACAAGTTGACTCCTCTAACAGAAACACACCTGTTTTATGTTTGTCCTTATCTTGGTTTTTTTTTTTTTTTTTAAATCTGTTCCCCTTAAGTCATATTGACTGTCTCTCACTTCAAACAGCTTTTGAGTACTGCGGCAAAGCAAATTATTTTGTGCTTTAAACATTATCTGTGCTATTTTATATTCAACTAAATCACAGAATTTCAGGATATTTGAATTTATAACTAAGATATTAGTTGGTTCTGTATAGTTTGTTTGATTTATAATTCCTATGGCTCTTTGTTGTAACTTAAAAATAGGAAGGGTATTGGTTTTATATGCAATGCCCCTAATATGGCTAGACAATAAGTCATGTATGGAAGCAACAATGAACAATAAAGCGTGTCACCAAAAAGGGGCAACAGCAATGTTGCTTTTTCATACTGATACACACACACACACACACACACACACACACACACACACCAAGAACAACATATTTAAATTGTTACTGGCTAATGTGCAGCCCGACACCTGAGACTGCATTCAAATAGCTTTCAGCGAGCACAAATACCTGCAAGCTGAATACAAAATGTGTGTTTTCAACGAGCCCACTTTGCCAGCGCGTGCGTTCAGAGCGCCTCTATGCCACAAACAACAACAAGAGGGTTCAAAAGCACTTGACTCGTGTTTGTGTGGCTGGAAATTGGTGAATTTGAATGGATTCGCTTTGGTTTGTGGTTTGCTCAGGAGATAATTATTAAATGGACAGAAGATGAAAAGGTTTTTGTTACATGAGCAGACTTTTTAAGCTGACGCTTTATTTACAAACTAAGTGAATTTCAGAATAACAGGTAATATTGAGACAGTTGATGATTTAAGCCTAATACTTAAAGTGACTGAGTGTATTTTCCCTGGCGATAGGGGGCAGTACATACCTAAATCATTGCAAGCAAGCAGTATTTTTGTGTTCAAGGACCTTACCAACGGATGGCCATTAGGGTCAAAAAACCCTGGTAGTGCAACCTCCAGCAAAATGACAAGCACATCAGACTCCCTTTCATCACTGGCAACGAGCAAAGAGGAAAATGTGTAAAACAACGTTTATGAATGGTGAAAGTTTTGTAATCGTTACAAATCTGTAAATGTACTTTGTCCTCACGGGCTCCCGTAGAAGGAAACATTGCGTCTAATATGGCGTCGCCTAGAGACTTAGACCTGCACCGATGTATTTTAGACCCGACTTTTATGGTTATATGTTACAAAGCCGCCAATATTTTTCAACAACTGGGCATCATTTTATTCATTTTCAACAACATTTCGATGGATATTTCCAGAGATTAACTGTAAAAAATACACATTGTCATTTTAAACTTAATTTATTACTTTTTTGAAAGTTATAATAGGTCTATGGTCTACAAAACATGTTCATTAAGGTCTTTGCACAAAATCCCTCTCACATGAAGGGATCCAAGTAGTTTAATTCTTGACATTTTCAGTATCATCCACAATGAGTTGTTCCAGGGTTCTGTCACTGGCCACGCCCACTCATCCCCCAATAGGCTACTATAAGCTGAGAAGCTCTGGTATCTGGTAGGGGCTCCTCCAGCATCGACAGGTGATGGGGGTTCTATCCTAATTCTCCTGATTGTGATGTCACAAAGGGGGACTTTTTTAAACAACTTTTTTAAACACATAATTCCTAAAACCAAACACTGACAGAAAATTGGACTTTTTTCACACTTGGAGTGTTAACAGAGGCAGCAGAGACCCACATGGCAGCACAAAAGGATACAAAAAGTGAGTTTTGCATAATAAGTCTTTGAAAAGCTAAATTAAACACTGAAGGAAAGGACACAGTCACTCTGACAATAATAAAGAATGCCCACATGAAAAACAGCTTTATATACAACAAATGCAAATTTAAAACATAAAAATACTCCAAAATAATCCACTAAAAATTCTACATCTTATAATCAATAACAAGACAAGGGTAGCAGCCAATAGAATTAAAACCCAGTGAGGTATAAAATACCATTCAGGCCATCTGGCAGCAGGGTGAGGTAGGACCTGATTATTACAGAATAGATCTGAGCCCGTATCTTTTCCCTTTGCTGTTCCAAGAGTTCATATTTACAGTGGCTTTAAACGCGGCTCCAGACCCAAATCAGACACCAAACAGTCACCTTTTCTCCCTCAGAGGCTGAAAGCTGCACCGCCTGCTTATTAGCAAAAGTCTCACAGATGGAGTGTGATTCAAAGTTCAGCTAACTCATACGAACACACGCCGTGCCTGGAACACACTCTCTTCATCTTAAACAAAGACGGCCAGTGAAAGAAAATCCTGCTCAGTCTGAGTGCTTTACAGCCGTACAGTTGCAGACAAAAGCACACAAATTATCCCTGAAGTGGAAAATTCTTCAAATGCACGAGGAAGAAAGGAAAATACTTGAGTTGACCAAAGATTTTACTGTGTGCCTGAAACGGTCATGTGGAACCTCATTGTCAAAGCTTGCACAAGTTTGATTTCATTTAAATAAATTACTGAGATTATTCTACATTTATAGACTTCTCAGTCTCATTGCATGCAACAAATGCTTCAATTTCGTGCAAAAATCTAAAGCTTGGCTACCTCCGGCACACAAAATCTACAGCAACTTGTTAAATTCTAGGACTCAGATCCCCGAGTTTCATGATTCATGCTGCATTTTTAGGAAAAATTACATCTTCAGCTCTGCGCTGCATCTTTTTACATTAATGAATCACATTATTAACAGCTCGAGTTGCTGAGAATGTTGTCCCCTGGTATTTACACTGAAGTAACTTTGGTCACAATGCTATGATCAATTGTATCTACACTTTTGGACGTAGACCAATCAGCGGAAAATGAAAGAAAAGGTAACATTTTGAAAGTTGTTGCAATCAGGCCAGATCTGGTGTCAGATCTCAGAGGAGTGTGTGCTGGCTGGTTGTGTGAGTCGTCTGTGTGGAAGAGGATGAACCAGGAGGAGAGTCGTGATAAGGGACTGGAGCTGTGGAAATCTCTGGTGTGAATCAGTAATTGGCTGGACCAAGTACAAGGAGAGTGAGAAGAGAAGAGAGGAAAAGAAAACAAAAGTCTACAGGAAGGTAACTTTAATATGTGGAAAGTTTTAATGATTCATTCATTTATAGTTTTTCTGTTTATTATAGAAAAATGCTGTAACACTCTTCTCTACACACTTTTTATATAAAGAAAACATTTAAATAAAGTATTTCTAGCTCACAAATTCATTTGTTTAGTCATTTCTACCAAAAGGCATGATGGACAACAACGTGTGTGGATGCATTTCTCTTAAACACTTCATGGACCACTGATCGGATCTTAATGGAATTATTAATAACTATTGCACACACATCTGCAAACTGATTATCTTTCAGTGTCAATTAAGATCAAGACGGCCGCCACAGCTAATCTACATTAGCAAACCTAAAATTTGACATCACACGGTCATTTTTACACACATGTATACGTGGACTGGCGCTGTCTATAGGAGCTGCCGTAGTGGCCGGCAGCTGTCTCATTTGCCCCCAATGCATTCATTTCTACTGAGGAAGGTGCTTACCCAGCTAAAAAACACATTTTATCAAGCTTTTTCACAAAATCAGACACATGGTATGGCATGATAATTAAAATATAAACATAATTAAACAAAATAAATACAAAAAATATATATATAATCCCATATAGGCTAGAAAAGTCAATCCCACATGATCTTTTTTAATAGTACACCTGTTGTTGCAACTGTAGGCTGCAAAAAAACAGGCATAGTTGCTCACCCTGCATCGGCTTTGTAGAATGAGGAGACCCACCCAATATGGCAGCGATGCTGTTACGCTCTCCAGCACCCAATAGGGTGTCTACCTATTCATGTCTATGGTTTTACAGACATTGATGTATTGCTTTATAGTAGCTGAGGAGCAACCTCTATCATTTACTCTGAGAACTAATAAATGTATTCCTTAAAGGATTGATATTTTAAAGGAGACCTAAAAGTTGCAGAGTGTCCCTTTAAGGGCCAAGAGGTGGACGGTAACTAGGAAATGGAATTCAACCTGAATGAAGGGAAGTAACCTTGACTGGAAATGTCATCAGACAAGGTGCTGATATCGAGTCAAATTCCTTCTCAACTTTACTGCTTTCACGTCAAGGACACCCTTTGTTTCATTTTCTCTGTACAGGAAACTCCAGAAGCTTTCAGAAAGCTATTAGGCGCTTTGCCTAAATAGTGTGACAATTACTTCAATCTGTAATAGGATAAAAAATCATGCTTTGTGTTTTTAGAGACGAAAAGCTTTTTTTTCCCCCAAGGGTTGTACCTTTTGTTGTCCAAGTATTTGTCCCACCGATGTGCTCCGGTTTTAATTTGATCTCTTTATACGACCTCTCATAGAAAAGAAATCGCTGGGAACTGAAAACAAGTCCAATTATTTATGAATGTGCTTTTTAAACTCTATTGGATTGACTTCAGCCACGTGCACACTTCACAATATAAACGAGATACTAATGGGCATAGGCAGAGCCGCAAAAACAAGAAAGCAATTAGCCATTAAGATGATCATGGGTATCATTCTGCATCAGAGCCTGATGGGTCTAAAGAGACAGCTGCAGCCAGTGGAGACTGTGAAATTGGCCGAGTCATCTCAGATCACAGCGGTAATCGTTTCTCCCCTCAGTTCAGACAGAACAAACACAACCTCAGAGGGAAATGTTACAAACAGAAAGTGGCCTACTTTGTTATTTGTGGAATGCAACCTCAAACATAACTAAAAATAGCTTTGGTCTAAAGTGTGTTCGTCTTAAATCAAAAATATGAATAAACACATGGAGGGAAATAACGGATGTGGTTGTACGATAACAGATTTATGGCAACAACAAGCTGCTAATATTTGAACTGAGCTACAAAGGGCTCAGACCAAAGGGAACAAATGGTTTACTGATGCATGAAAAGGGAATTAAAGGTGGAATATGGAACATTTTAATGAAAAGCTATAATTTTTAAAAACTACCTCCACAGGGCATTTAGAGGTGTGCAGAATGAATGTACAGTTTCTCCTTTAAAAGCTATATTTTAAAAAAAAAATCAAAATGTAATTTTGACGTGCACAACACTGGGTTTATGTTTACCAGCCACTAGAGGGCACTGTTGCGGTAAAAAGTCTGCTCGGCAAGGTGAGGCTGGGACTGACTCTACGAGTCAAGCAGCTGATTCTGAGCCCAGAAGATGTTCTAACGGTAAATAATGATGTAAAATAAAGTTATTAGTAGAAATTAGTCCTTACCCTGTACGATTCATCACTGAACATGGTGCTGGCTGGTCACCTCACGTATCAGCAGTGAACCAAAACCCTGACGGCTGAAAAATTAGTTCTGGTGTTGCAATACCACCTCTAAACACTAGATGTCGCTATAGTGTTCGTGTTCTATATTTAACCTTTAAATTCAAACTAAATTATGCTTTATTAAAAAAACAGACTCGCAGAAATACTGAGCAGGAATAAAGCGAAAAACGTGACCGAGATGATCTGTGGAAACCTTCTTTCATGGCAACCAGAATCTGGTGTTTTCTGGTACACACACACACACACACACACACACACACCACACGGTGCGAGTGAAGTGAGGCAGGAGAAACCAACGTGGGATCCAGGTGAAACAGCGTTGTAATCTCACGTGTACGGAGTAAAATGAATCTAATCATTTCAAACTCTGTTGCTGAAACCGACTCACATGTCTTCACCTCTTCTTCAGATAGAAATAAAAAAACCTGAATCAATTAGGATCAATTTGTGCGCATTAGTTTTAGGACTCTGCACTGCAGCCATTTTACATTTTGACTCACAACATTTTAATTGGATCCAAATCAGTTTATAGATTTTGTTTTGGTGTTGAGGCTAAAGGATCCGTGTTGCTCCCTGTGAAGTATAATTTAATGTCAGCAGAAGTGAGCACAGAGTGAGATCAATGCTGGCTCCCCGTGGAGAAGCATGAAGAATCTGAGCCCACAGGTCGATGCCGAGGCGATGGTTGGCCATGACGTGCGCTGGCAGCCACCGCGGTAGTGGTGGCAACAAGCTGAGCAGGATGTTTTTCTTCTTCTCCTTTTTTATTCCAGTCTTTCAGCGTGTGACCCGACAGCAAAAACATGAAGGGCGTCTGCTAGCATTAGTAATACCTCAACAGGGCGAGCCTCATTTCCAAACTTATACTCTCCGCCAATGATTAAATGCTTTTCAGTGACTTGTTCTATATTTGCTCATAAAAATAAACATTAAGTTTCCTCTACAGTAGTTATGTCCTGGACTAGATGGTGTTTTCATGATTAATAAAATGAGTTGCTGTAAGTCTAAAAACTGGAATAAGATGCTGATCAAATATAGCAACACATTTATATACTCAACCATATCTGCATCTGGGAAACATAATTAAATAGGACATAACTCATATTTTCCTTCTTTTGTGCTGCCATGTGGGTCTCTATTTCCTCTATAAACGTGGAGAAAAACATTCATCCATGAGTTTTCTGTTGGTATTCTGTGCGTAAAATGAGCCATTTCAGAAAGTCCCTGTTTGTGATGTCACAGAGTTAGAACCACCTCTCATATCTCCAGGCTGGAGGAGCAGCGGCTCTTTCCAAGCTCCTCCTGGATATCGGAGCTTCTTAGCTTATAGCAGCTCATGAGGGGATAGGTGGGCATGTCCGGCTCCAGCTTGTTTTTCTTAAAGCTACACTATGCAAGTTTTTCATATTTTTAAATCATTTTTTTGAGCCAGTATGTGCTAAAACGACCCTTTACAGGGTTAATGAAATGTCTTTCAGACCCCTACCGCCCTCTGTGGCTTCCAGCATGTTTCCTGTGTGTTTTAGATCATGAACACAGCTGGTTTGTTTGATTTAGTGGCGAACTGCTCCTGTAGACACTAATGAAGGCTGAGGAGACGTTTCAGCAGTTAGATTAAGGTGTTAAAAAGACGAACGCACAGCGAGGCGATACGTTTCACTTTCGGTTTCGCCAATGAACACTAGGGGGTGCTAAAAGCAAGCCAAAACTGACTAGTGTCCCTTTAACTTGAGGATTTCAGGTGATTAAAAAAAATCACCACAAAACAGAAAACTCTTTCAAAACGCCTGGACACCACTGATCACCAAATCCAGACTCTGAAGGTCATTATACTGCTCCAGTGCAGATTTAAAGAAATAAGGAATTAACAAGATTCAAATCGACAGTGGGATAATTTTACCAGTTGAATCAGGTGTGTTGGAACAAACATGCAGGAGAGTGACCCTCAAGGTCGGAATGTGGTAGCCTATTAAATATGGCATCAATACCTCCTGCTGATTGGTGAAATGATGAATGGGGCCATGTGTCGTGAGATTTTGGCAAAAACCTTCCATCAGGGAGAGCCCTGAAGATGAAATGCCTGGATCTTAGAGTTTCGACAATGATCCCAAACAAACCACCCGGACAAGGAAGGAGCGGCTACATAAAAAGCATTTCAAGGTTCTGGAATGGCCTAGCCGGTCTCCAGACCTCAATCCAATGGAGACTGTGTGGAGGGAGTTGAAAGTCTGTGTCGACAACCCCAAAACATCACAGCTCTGGAGAAGACCTGCGTGGAAGAATGGGCCAAAATACCAGAAACAGAGTCTGCAAACCTAATGAAGACCTACAGGAAACCCATCACCTCTGTCATTGCCAACCAAGGTTACGTTTAAAAGTACTGATGTGAACGATTGTCATTGACCAAATGCTTATTTTCTGCACCAGTATACAAATAAATTCTTTAAAAATCATATAATGTGATTTCCTGCATTTCTGTTTTACATTCTGATGAAAATGACAGACCTCTCATGTTTTTAAGACAACTTGCACAATCTGTGGGTGACAAATACTTTATTGTCCAACTGTTGCTTGCATGTTTAACTTCAGCAGATTTAAACTAAAAAAAAGCATCATTTTGAGGGACCGCAGCTACTTTTACAGCTTCACCCAAAGAGATTCAGGACACCTCTGTTGGTGTGAATGACCAAAATGTAGAGGCAGGATTAAGGGGTGAAATGGGATTCAACCCAAGCCTGACCCCTTGGCTCCTTTTCTTTGTTTCACACTAAGTTGTTGGCTTTGAGAGCACAAGAGTACATCTGTCATCGTGAAACCTAGCTGCTCTTCACAAGTCAATTAAACTCCTCCTCTCAGGTTCCCACCACAGAAAAGCATTAGCTAAGTTCTGGTTACGGCTCCAGCATCTGAACACGTCACGGTCCGGACTGAAATTAGACACTTTCATTACCTTTGAAATAAAGTTCATGTTTAATTGTTGGGCTGTAAAAAGTATCTGAGTGGTTTCCTCTTTGTGGATAAAGGGTTAAATTCTAAATCTCCTGCACATACACGGGTCTTACTGTGTGAAATCCAAGACTAGGAATCCAATTCCCACTCTTTTAACAATCACATCGTACACAAAGGAGCCTCCCCCTGATGAAGGGCCTGAGACAGACTGACAGAGCCCATGATTTATGTAAACCAGGACATCAGAGGGACGCTGCAGGGGGAAACTACGTCACGCTGGTTCATAAACGACAGAGAAACTCCAGTCTTTTAGCAGCACTGATGCAAAAGGGAACAAGAATCTTCTCTTTTACGCTGATCGTCCACCTCTCCATTTCTCACACTTCCTGCACTCCCGTTCTCTCCTCTCACGGCACCCTGTCCCGTCATCTTACCCTCCAGGATTTCTCCTGTTTTATTATTAAACAAGGAAGACAGCACTGAGAGTTCTTTGTGCAACGTCTTTTCTTTTTTTTTTTTTACACTTTACAGAGCAAACGTGCCACTGAAAGCTAAATTTTGGGTGCTTTAGGTGTGAGCTCCAAGTGTGACTGAATTCATTTTTGAGCGTTTTAGCAGTCCAGACTGTCAGAAAAAAAACTCTTCACACAGGTGGCCTAAACATATGGCAAAAATGTAGAATTCACACCTAGTAAAGGTGAAGACGAGACGTTTTGAGAGATCGTGACTTTGCTGAATCCAGGCATTAAGGGATTGTTTTACTACTTTGCTGTTAAGTCTCCGTGCTTTGCTGCAGCGTCCGCACTGATAAAATCCACCTGCATCAAAGGCTAGTGTTCTGCGTGGTAAAGGATGAAACGGGATTACAAAAAAAGGTAAAGAAGAAAAAAATGATAGTAAGCAAACACAGATGTGTGAATGAAATCCATCATCCTTCCAGCTGAGTCACTTCACTGCAGCGTGACTGCAGAGCAAAGCCACCCCGAGTCTGCCTCACATTTGTTTCACAGCACAGGTTCTGATAAATTATAGAACAAGCGCGGTCACGGTAACTACCGCCGCTGTGAAGCTGGCCCCGGCGCCGCTGTCTAACAAGGCTAAACTCATCCCGTTACGGATGTTAATGTGACAGCCTGGGTCGGGCTCGTCACTGAGCTGAGTGGAAGGGACTCATGAGCTCCACGCTCAAATGTTGTTGGGATTTACCATCACCTGGTGCCAAAAGGTGAAAGGTGGGTCATAATTAGGGGTGGGATTGATGAGATTTATCAATATAGATGGCATTTTCAATTCTGTCTATCAATCCAGTTCCTTATCAATTGCCTTACCAATGCTCGAGTAGTTCAATAGGTGGCAAAAAATGTATTGCACATGGTTTCCTCCATTATAACTGTCAGTTTATTAATGTTAAATAATCAATTGTACCTGGTATTGGTTGGAAAGATCTTTCCAAATGTTCTCTTATGCTTCTTGTAAAGGTAGAGTCATCTTCTTGCTGTAGCTTTTGCATGATGGGAACAACCTCACGAAAACATGGCATTCACTTTAAGTTATTGCGTGTTTTGTGCACAAATGCTTTTGCACAGTCGTAGTGTTTCCTCTCTGATAAAATATCTACTTTGCAAGTATTGCAAGTTGCCTTGTTGTCATCCTTTCTCGTAAAGTATAACCAAACTTTTGAGCGTTTGTGCTACTTAGCCGCCATGTGTCCAGCTGAGTAAATGCGTAAGCTATGCAACGTGTGGTGATGTCATTCGCGCTGACTGGAACTGCTAAGGGAATTGTGTGCAAAAATGGTACACGACTCCTAGGAATTGAAACATTGGGAACCGGTTCTCAACAAGAACCTGTTTGATTCCCACCCCTAGTGATGATGCTGACCAAAGTGACAAAAACTCACCCATAATTAGGTTACACCACAAATTCATACAGCTTATAATGAATTATCCAACTCACAGCTACAATCATCGACTGTCATAAGAATGCAGGATGGTAAAATAAAAACTAACGACCTTGCTTTCCTTTAAAAACCACACTGCACTGTCAGTGTAAAATTCTCAGGCATGTTACGCACCATGAAGCAAAATAATCAATTAAAGAAGATGCAATTTAATGTCTGACTTGTGCACTGTTGTGTGCAGCCTCCCAGCTTTAATGAGCCACAGTGATAAAGAAGTGTTGGAACCCAAAGAGCCAAACCCCCGTCATGGGACCAGTGATTTGTTCAGCCATTTACTGCCCTTATTAATAACTACAGAAACTCTGCAAACTAAGCCTGTCGGATGCTCGGTTTCTTCTTATAACACAAACAGCGTAACATCTTTCAAATTACAAAGGACTAAAATAAGTAGTAGACATGTTAAACATAAAGGGTGTAACTACTAACTAGTGACTCACTTCCACTGCCTTCCCATGAGTCCGTGACATTAGAGTTAAGAAAATAAACACAATGGGCTGAAAATGTCCTCATCGCTGAATCTGCTGTGGGGGTGTTTGATTCGATTATCTGAATGTGGAGCTCAGAGAGGATGTTTTTTTTAAACCAAGGCCAAAACAGCAAGGTCCAGCAGCACTTCACCGGCTATAATGGGAACAGATGTAATAACAGCCATTACAGCAGGCTGATATCGTCCCAGAGAGGGAAAAAGCTGCAGCGACTCAGTATACATGGAACATGTTCCATTACATCTTAAGGCAAATAACACAACTGAGAAAAACCGAGATGTTTTGGAGAATTAGTGTGGAGGATATTAGTAGACAGCAAAAGCCTTCATTACTAAGTACAATCCTGATTGGCTGTAGCTGACACAACCACAGCGTAAGGGTCTTATGTTTGACAAAGAGTAGCTCGTATCCTGTGTGCAGGACATCCACATCTCCTAAATCAGACTAAATCAGCTCATTAAAGTTTAAGGGGACATATTATACCTATTTTAACCAAGTCTATACAAAACATTCAGTTCTTTGCACAAAGTCACTCTCACATAAAGAGATCCCACCTGCTCTAACCTCGAAATTTTCAGTACCTTTCAGGGCTCTGTCACTTTAATTGGCCACGCCCACCCATCCCCTGCTAAAGCTGTTATGAAGTAAGGCGCTCAAAGTAGAGCTGCTGCTCCTCTACAGTGTCCACATGTGAGGGGTGGTCCTATGCTAATTTCCCTTACTGTGACATCACTATAAGGGCAATTTTCAAACAACTCGTTGAAGCAAATGATTCCTGAATCCAAAATCTGACAAATAATGGATGGATGGTTTTTGTTTGGGTTTGGAGTGTTTATAAAGGAATTAGAAGCCCAAATGGAAACACAAAAGGACGTAAATAATGAGATTTGCATTATATGTATCCTTTAATTCTTTAGTTTTTTTGTTTGTTTGTTGTGAAGAGAATTCCAAATACAAAAGTCCAAAAAATGTCAGATTAATGGTGTTCTACATATGCCGTCTATGCACATAAGCTATTACTCACTGAAAGCTTTTCAAAATGTCAGTGGTGTCTTGCAAAACAGCACGTTGGACCATCTGATTCAAGGTTAATGTAGAGTAGGCTAACTATGCCTCCAGCCCACCCTCTCTTCCAAAATGTCCCCCAGCCTTACAGTTTGTACAACTTTACCCTCCCAACCTGCTGACATCATCTGAGAACATTCAAGTATCAAATGCATTTAGAATCATATCTCCGTATGACAAATCCATCACACCAAGCTCTCATACGTGAGTCACTGCTACTGCAGGTGGTTGGCAAGCCTTCCTCGTGCCCAAATAAACCAGACAAGCACAAACATTCTATCGTGTAGAGAATAAGGAATGTGAGCACCAGTGCAGATGGTCTTACTGTCTGCCATCTTCTCTTCTCATAAGATTCTGTTGCATGCTTGTCCCTTTTTGATCAGAACTGCCTGGCTGGAAGTACTTGAGTTTCAGCCCCAGATGCAGCTCCCAACCTGGCTGAGTGGTTAGTAATGACAGATGAGACAGCGCGTCAGGCGGAGAACTCCTCAGGGACACATTAAGGTGATAAAAATGACACCAGTAAACAAGTCTGTAATTAAAAGCTCATAACTTTTAGTCTCCTTGGTGTCAGGAAACGGATAGCTTCCTCATGACTTACACCTGGAGGCTTCGGACATTCACAGAAGATGAGAGGAGTCTTTGCTTCCTGTCTGCTGCATGTCAAATCGATTCTGCTGTGGTTTGATGTTGCCATTAGTATTTTTCCTCTTTACACAAAACCCACTGAATGCTGTCACCCAGCTGTAATGATGACGTTTAAAGTTTGAGCTGAATTCATCTTACTTGGTAAAACTTGCCATCATTTCCCGCCCCTCCTCACGACATGCCTGCATATGTACCATCATTGTCATCATTAACCATCACTGGGCCATGAAGGCCAAGCAGTCGCTGGCGTTTATAATCTGCGCCCTCTCCAGTTCCGTCGCTCTTGCCGGTCGCTGAATGTTGATGAGCAGGAGGTGTGAGAGTGTGTGTAGGAATCAGTATATGTCAGTGTGCAATTTGTATGTGCACTACTATGTTCCAGAGGGGTCTGTTGTTTTTGATCAACACTCTGTCTGGACTCCTCGTGAGGAGCGCTGCAAGGACACTGGCAGATGGCGAGTGTTGGCAGGACTCTGGTGAACACCGTCTGCCAGCAGGCACAGAGACAGGAGGGCTTTGAGACCTCACACACACACGCACACACGCACACACACACACACACACACACACACACACACACACTTAACAAAAGGTGCTGGCCCATGAATCAGCCGTTTAATATATGGCTACATAGTCAACAGCAGCCCACACTGTGAGGTGAACAAGTCTCACAGTGTCATCATTCATTTTGGGTCTGGTGTGACTTTTCTAGGCCAGCAGATCTGAAAAAGTCTGGGATCTCCCAGGAGAGAACGGAGGCAGAGAGGTTCTCCCAACTAAATGAGTGATACTCTACCTAATCTGAGCTAATTATCAATGACTTCCACAAGGTTTGTTCACCACCTCATCCTAAACCAACGTATCTAATCCAGAAAAAGGGTCAAGGATTGTTTGGGTCCACCCATAGTTTTATTATATATACACCCTCTTGGACAGATAATTGATGCTTTTCACAATATCTCTTATCACCTATATGCAGATGACATTCAGCTACTGCTCCTTTAAGGAATCTGAGCTCCATAAACTGGCTGAACTACTAGAGTGTCTATCAGCGATCACTAGCTGGCTACAAGATAACTTATTTCAGTTAAACTCTGAAAAGACTGAATGTCTGATCATTGCCCCTGAGAGCATGGCTCCTCTGATTAGTCAACAACTTGGGCATTTAGCTTCTGCTGTCAAGTCAAACATGAGAAATTTGGGTGTTGTCTTTGACCAATCAATGTCTCTTGAAGGCCACTCAAAAACTCTGGTCAGAAACTGTTTTTATCACTTGAGAAATATCTCCAAACTGTGAAGGTTGGTGTCAAAACATGAACTTGAAATGGTTCTCCATGCCTTTATCTCCTCCCATCTAGATTACTGTAACACACTTTTCACATGTTTTAACAAAAAAGCCCTTGACCGCCTTCAGTTGGTCCAGAACTCTGCAGCGAGGCTCCTAACTGGAGCAAACAGAAGAGCTCACATCACTCCTATTCTGATGTCTCTGCACTGGTTACCCATTAACTTTAGAATTCAATTTAGGATCCTGACTATAACACACAGGGCTCTACATGGCCAAGCTCCTCCTTATGTTACTGAACTGTTAAAGCCTTGTGCTCCAACCCGAGCCCTCAGGTCCACCAACCAGAACCTTCTAGAAATTCCAAAGACCAGATATAAAAGTCGAGGTGATCGATCTTTCCAGGCTGTTGCACCCCAACTTTGGAATGAACTTCCTTTATCCTTAAGCAGTATTGGACAGTCTGGTCACCTTTAATAAGCAGCTAAAGACCCTTTTATTTAAAGCTGCTTTTAATTAAATCTTTTATGTTTTATTTTTTTCATCTGTAAAATGACTTTTTAATTATCTTCCCGTTTTATATTTTTGTAGTTTGATTTATGATCATTTTATAATTTTATGACTTTACCCTTTTATTTAAAACAGCTTCTAATTTTTTTCATTTTTCCTGATTTTAATGATCTTATATCTTTATTTTATATTTGTTTTTATGATCATTTTATGACTGTGATTTATTTTGTTTATTTGAAGCACTTTGTGATTTTCCTTTCTGTGATACGTGCTATATAAATAAACTTTATTAACTATTAATGCTGCAAAGATTAGTCGATTAGTCACGATCACATCGACTGATGGAAAATAATTGAGAAACACTGCATTAAAGTGATGGCAATTGCATTAGTCCTAACACATGCATCAGATGCTTGCTGTAATACTACAAACACTAATAATTTATTTTACAACACAACGCTAGAATGTTAAAAGTTGTTGCTCTGCAGTGGAAGACCTTGTTACCAAGCCCACCAGCATTTATTTTTTGTTTTCTTAAACCTCATTTTCCTTATTTTCTATCAGTTAAAAAGTTCATTAAAACACTTATAGTTAGAAGCTAATGATGGTTTTATTAGACTGGCTGCATGCTGCTGTCAGAAATGCCAAAACACTGATTTGTCAAATATCAAAATAATAGTTAGATGCTGCCCTAAATCATCATATAACTTCTTTAATCTTCATGACTAATTCATGGAATTCTACTATCCTATTCAATTAAATAATGTTTTCCTTTGACACACAGAATAATAAAATTGCTTTCTGACATTTTTTGAGAGTCATTAAATACTAGCAGAATAATTGATTTCTGCAAACTTGTTCTGGATTTCCCTCTAAACATCCCAACAAGCTAGTCGCTGAATTGCTTGTTTTTATTTTCCATTTGACTGTGAAATTCTAAGAAGGATGATTGTGTTTGAACACGCGGGTATGAGGACCAAAGTGGCCATTCAATTTCCTCTGATAGTTAAAATGTCAGAAGATTGCCATGAAGAGGAGACAGGAAATTATCTGAGTGTTTGCTTGTGTGTGTGTGTGTGTGTGTGTGTGTGTGTGTGTGTGTGTGTGTGTGTGTGTGTGTGTGTGTGTGTGTGTGTGTATTAATACCCTTGCAGGATGCGACTCTGTATCTGGATTTCATTCAATAAATTTTCAATTACCTTCCTTGAGGTGTTGTAGCAATTGGGTTCATCTTATTTATTGAATGACTGACTAACATGAATCATTTTGTAATGTTAATTTCTATCTTCTCATCTAGAGTGACATTTTATTTCTTCACAGACACGAGTACACTCAGAACACTTTGTGATGAATAAAATTTTCTGTTTTTCAAAAGATATACACCATGTATGTGTGTGGCGCTGACAAGGAAGTGTGCAGCCGTACTATGTTGGACCAGACCGCCGGCTTGTGTGTGTGTGTGTGTGAGTCTGTCTATATATATATATATATATATATATATATATATATATATATATATTCTTCTTTGATGTTTTGCCCTCATCCAACAAGGACATTAGCAGCAGCTCAGGCTAGTGTTGTTCTGCGGTTAGCATTACTGCTACCAACGTTGATATTGCTGATGTGTAACAAATGTTATTAAAATGATAATAGAATGTGATAATCAGGGAACACATTTTTTATTGGTTTTTGTTTTGTCAGCCCAATTTTATTTTCTGTTACAAAAGCAATTTTCACTAAACAAGAACAGGCCAAGGAGGATGTGTGTATTAAACACCTTTCTTTCTCCGCAAAGTTATTTTTGACTTTAGTTTGACTCAAGAAATGACCAGGAGCTTAAAATCCCACCGTCATAATCTGATCTGAGGGGTACGCGCAACATGAAACAGGAAGTGGAGAGACAACAACTGACAACCTGTTATCATGACACATCACCTGCTAACCATCATTCTTCTCAACCGTCATGTCACACGCACACACTAAATCCCATGGTTCCTGCTCCTTGCGTTGCCATGGAGACCGAGTGGCAGTCTCCGTGGACAGAATTAAAAGAAAGTGGAGCCCCACCCCTGGCATTTTACTGCTGTAGCAACACACACACACACACACACACACACACAGATATCCATGTCTGTTGTGAAGGCAAAAACACAAAACAGTCAGTTTCCTTTACATACATGCGCGCTCACACACACACACACACACACACACACACCAATGTTATTCAGTGATTATTTCCCCAGAGGGCAGAAGGGTCACAAGGACGACCGTGACCAGGCTGAAAAGCATCAGCCCCCTCCGCCTTCACCACGTCAATGCCAGACTCCTTGGTGCCCACCCATCACTGTAACCTGTCACACCACCAGACAAGATGGAGTGTGTGTGTGTGTGTGTGTGTGTGTGTGTGTGTGTGTGTGTGTGTTAGGGACTAACAGAATGACAGGGTAGTGTTTTAATACTCCATACGCTGTGTGGCACGACTAAGCCTTCATTCATCAGGACCAGCCGTGACTGATTTCATGCCTCATTACCTCTGGAACCCACACACACATGTACTGTACACAATATGTGGTTAACATCTACAGAAATGGAAAGGTAAACATGGCCAGGGCACATGCATCAGAAGAGCAGGAACACATTAATTCCACTTTAGCAGCTCTTAGATGCTGAGAAGTGAAGGATAAGATAAATATTTGGATTTACAGTTTCTGCATTTCAGTCAAATGTTTCCTAATCATACATCACGTAGGTGTGTCAATACTACCATTATAAGTATTCATAAAGTATTATTATGTAATTTGACTTTTTATTGTTGCTGTGAAGAACTTCCCCTACTGAGATAAACTCCCTTCCCTTCACCTAACAGAATAAAAACATGACCTCTGATTTGAAGGTACCCATTTATATTCTGGCCCTGTCACCTTCTGCTGCAAAAGATCCTATCAGATCCAACATGTGTTCATAGCGATCATTTGTTTTTGTCCTTAAACTATTTCACTATTTAACATGAGAACTGCAGGCTTTACAGTAGATGTTCATCCATAAGGTATGAAAGTATGAGACCTGACGGAGCTGCATCCATCCTCCAGAACAACCTGAGTTATTCCGTCTTGAACCACATGTAGAGCAAGTGCTAGAAACCGTGGGGTTTGATGGTGTCGTGGCAGCTCAGATGACTCAGGCTCATACTGTGTACCCGCCAATCTGGCATGCAACCTTTGTCACATGTTATCCCGCCTCCCTCCCATCTTTCCTGTCTGTCTCTTCTGTCAACTACCAAAGAAAACAGAAGAAGAAAGAAAAACAGACACAAAGACGCTGCAAGCTAGACAGGAAAGCTGTTAAATCACTAAAACTATTTGATCTATACCAAACCGGTTAAGGGTGACTTTTATGATGTAGATTTATCTTTGAATCGTTACACTCACCGTGAGACAGACGAGCACTTAGAAAGCAGAAGAGCAGGAGGCCGCCGCCGCCGCCCTGTCCCCGTAGGCTACAGTCAATGCTATGGTCCTCTATTGATTTCAATTAAGATAACTGTTATTAGGCAGCTTGCACGACATAAAGTCGATGAACAGATTGAGCAAACGTATTGTGCCGATGGATTGGAATGAAAAAGGGTTTAGTAAAGGGAGCCCATTGTGGTTGAGAGGGCTGGAGGTGGAAATTGAGGGAAATAGAGAGAAAAAGAGGGAGATTAGGTGAAATATCCTCTTACTTCCTCAGTAGAGTAGCAGCAGGTAATGTATTTAAGAGTTTCTTTAGCTTAGTCTGAGAGCCCACTAGTAGAGGAAAGAAAAGGTTTCCTCCCTAATCCTCTCTTTTAACTTCTAACCTTGTTTTGTTTCTAAAAGTAAAGGAACTTTTCAGGTGATGCGTTTGTCATTTAGGTTTGGTAGAAACTCTGATGAAAGTATCGGGGTACAAAGACATTTTTTATGCATGCATGCAGATTTTTCCCAGTGTTTAATGCGTTTAAGCAGAAAACAAGTAACTTCTTTGTCAGGATATGCAAATGATGGATGAATCATACATCAGAGAGAGAAATAAAAAATCTATCTTGAATTAGTCATGACTAGTGTACAGATGCCTCATGCTTGTGACACACGAGCAGCAAAGAAAAACAAAGGGAGTCAATTGTAAGATAGTAGCGTGAGGAGAAAAGGGACTAATGGGAATAATACAAACAGACAAGAGCAGAGGAGACGTGTCCCAACAAATACGGAGAGAAAGATGAAAAGAAAATGCAATTATGGCAACATGAACACACCGTAAAATAAAGATAAATAATCATGATAAATGACCCACACTTGTATAGCGCCTTTCAGAGTCAGAGGACTCCAAAGTGCTTTGCACTACAGTGCATCATTCATCCATTCACACACTGATGGTACAACAGAGAAAAAGAAAGGTTAAATAATTATCAGATTGGGTTGCAGAGTAATTTTATACATCCTAAGGTCAATATGATGGGTTTGCTGCAGGTGTTTTGGCTAATTTAAGAGAATCAATATAAAATTGGGGATTCATGGACCTCTTTCAAGGAAGGTGCTGCAAACAGACTCATAGGGAGGAGGTCATGGGGCAATCCCGTAACTTGTTCCAGTGTTTATGAGTCCCACAAGTGGACAGGAGCATTTCAACGTCACCTTTAAGGTTCTGGAAGAACAGGCATCTTGAGAAACAGGAGGTCAGGGGTGTCTAGGGAGACGGAAATTGACTGAGCTGAATAAACTGTTAAAAGACACATTTCTGACTGGAACAGTTACTGTTTTGGTAGCAACACTGAAGCAGCCAGAAATCTAGACAGAGAGTAGCAGAAGCAAAATGATTTTGCTCTGCATGTCGGTCTAGCCACGCTCCACTGGAACCTCTGCAGGTCTGACTAGTCTGGTGGCGTGCCAGTCACAGCGCAACGGAGCGGAACTACTAAGATGGCGGCGGCTCGTTTGAAACGACTTTGGCGTCAACTTTGGACACTTACATTTATTTAGACAAAAGGTGTATTTGCATCTTCGACAGTGTATGGTGGACTGCCCCGTTGACTGACATCAGTAGCAGTGAGTATGTCCCGTTGTTTGTTATCCAATAGCATGTGGAGACGGTTTGAAAGACAACCGTAGATCCCGCCCACGACTGTCAATGGGTCGTGGCCAGATTTACATTCACATATATAGGATGTCTTGCCAGGCTAATACTAAAGAGTTTCCCCAATTCTCCATCCTACTGGATGAAGGCAGAATTACAATTGTCATAAACAACCCTGCCTTAGCTTGACGTAGCTAACGCTATCAATGAGCTAACACTAACATGAGCCAACTGATACTAAACAAACCACGAAGTAAAAAGATCTACTGTTGGACAAAAAGTATTAGTCCAGCAATAACAAAGCCAGGTCACCATCAGCCTCGTTTAGCTCCCTTAAAAGAGTGTAGAACACATCAATATTCACTCTGGCTTTAGCTCTTTGCTTTGCCTATAAAGACATAACTTTGATTTTTACTTCCAGGCTTTGCCATCATGCCAACAAAAAAAGCAAAATTAATTTTCTTCTTCTTGTGCTTTTTATTCACGGTTGGGGAGCTGAAAAGCTAACTGCTAGCCTTTATATTAGCTACCGGCACAGTAAACAGCTAATATAAACCCAACCCTAGCCGTAAAGCAGGTAGAGAGCTCCACCTAGAGAACCAACCTGAACCACAAAACTGTTAAGTGCGGTTTTTGGTCAGCAGAGGGCTGAAGCGTGCTGTCCAATGTGAAGTTGTTAAACTTTCTACCTCAAGAATCACTGAAACCACTTTGAAAGCAATGGCTTGAAATGTTAAAAAAATCTATTGTTGCTTTGAGTTAGTTAAACAGTCTTAAAAATAATTTGAACAAAAATGTGGTTATAAATGTTGACTTAATCATCGATACTCTGGAAAAATGATGGTCCGATTTAAAAGAACACAGATCTCAATGACAGGAAGTAAGACATTTATAACTCTGTCAGCTTTTGGCATCACCATCTTTGAAAAACAAGTACACACACACACACACACACACAAACACACACACACAGAGCAGGATGAGCCATGACATCCTTATGGCTACCACTTCCTTGCTGCAAGCGGACTGAGAAAGTTCAGAACAGCCCGAGGTGTCTATGAAAAATGAGGATGTTACACAATGAGAAGGACAAAGTAACAGAAAACCAAAAGTGTCACTGCTGTGGGTTTGGGACAAAAATAAAGCAAGCCACTCAACAGAATTCTAATGTTCTCCTTAATCTTTTGATTTGTTTTGCCATTTTGACGCCAACCTTGAAACGACAATGAGCGACAGATGTAAGGATTCTGAGGGCTTTACTAACAGCAGAACACTAAATACACGCTTATACAAACAGGACTGAAACGAGTCCTCGAATGGTTCGATTCATTAAATTCCTCTAATAGGTTTTTTACTGATTCGAGGCGTCATTAAATGTGCGCACCACAGTCTGAACACGTTTTACTGGTGCACGATGTGGTCATATAGGTGCCGTGGAGGAAAATGGAGAAACCAGCAAAGACACAAATCATTGTAAAAGGCAGAAACGGTCCAAAATTTGGGATCAATAGTGAAACGACAAGTAGATTGGCAAATGCTAATGCTAGCGAGTAGAACACTCACGATCAAGTGGGGTTCTGAAAAAACTAAACTAAGAATGATTAAACTCTAGAAGCAGAAGAAAAATACCCACTATCCCGTTTATTTGTAGACACCTGCAGCCTGCAGCAGAGCTGCAGCAGATACCTGGAGTCTGGTTGTTGCTACGAGTCTGCTAAACACCGCTGCACGACTATGGCAAGCCATTGTAGTATTTCATTTACAAACACTTCTATCTTTAAATATAGTTTGATTAGATTATTGCCAACCTGTACATAATAAAATAGACATGCCACCGTTACATTGTTACCAGTAGAAATTAAATGTGATTAGCATTTCCAGTAAGTAAGCAAATTTTATTTGTATAGCACTTATCACAGAAAAAGAATCACAAAGTGCTTCACAAAGATCAACAAAACAAAAGATAAAGTCATCATAAAATGATCTTAAAACAAAGCAGCAGAATATCATAAAATCATTAAAAATCAGAAAACAGTCATAAAATTATAAAAATGATAAAACAAATGAAAGATGATTATAAATACAAGTCAGAAAAAAAAACGAATAAAACATAAAAGATTTAAGTAAAAGCAGTTTTAAATAAAAGGTTCTTCAGTTGCTTTCTAAAGGTGACCAGACTGTCAATACTACGTAGGGATAAAGGAAGTTCATTCCAAAGTCGGGGTGCAACAGCCTGGAAAGAGCGATCACCTCGACTTTTCTATCTGGTCTTTGGAACTTCTAGGAGGTTCTGGTTTGTGGACCTGAGGGCTCGGGTTGGAGCATAAGGCTTTAACAGTTCAGTAACATAAGGAGGAGCTTGGCCATGTAGAGCCCTGTGTGTTATAGTAAGGATTCTAAAATGAATTCTAAAGTTAATGGGTAACCAGTGCAGAGACATCAGAATAGGAGTGATGTGAGCTCTTCTGTTTGCTCCAGTTAGGAGCCTCGCTGCAGAATTCTGGACCAACTGAAGGCGGTCAAGGGCTTTTTTGTTAAAACATGTGAAAAGTGTGTTACAGTAATCTAGAAATAAAGGCATGGAGAACCATTTCAAGCTCATGTTTTGACACCAACCTTCACAGTTTGGCGATATTTCTCAAGTGATAAAAACAGTTTCTGACCAGAGTTTTTGAGTGGCCTTCATTGATTGGTTAAAAACACCCAAATTTCTCAAGTTTGACTTGACAGCAGAAGCTAAATGACCAAGCTGTTGAGAGGAGCCATGCTCTCAGGGGCAATGATCAGACATTCAGTCTTTTCAGAGTTTAACTGAAGGAAGTTATCTTCTAGCCAGCTAGTGATCGCTGATAGACACTCTAGTAGTTCAGCCAGTTTATGGAGCTCAGAATCCTTAAAGGAGCAGTACAGCTGAATGTCATCTGCATATAGGTGATAAGAGACATTGTGAAAAGCATCAATCATCTGTCCAAGAGGGCATATATATAATAAAAACAGGTGTGGACCTAAAACAGAGCCTTGGGGTACCCCACAGAACAGATTGCTGGAATCTGACATGATTTGGTTAATACAGACACTGAAACTTCTGTTAGAAAGGTACGATCTGAACCAGTCTAGAACAGTTCCAGAGATTCCCAATGAGTCATGAAGTCTGTTAATTAAGGTGCTGTGATCAACAGTAGCTTACTACATGTTAATGAAATACATTAAATTCTACTGATCATATGTAGATATATTTAGATATGTTAGTTTGACTAGGATGAGTGATGTTAATACAAACCTAAAGAGTTTCTGAAATGTAGATCAATTTTTATATAAAATATTAATTATAAATATCAGATGGGAAACAGGGAACTAAACACCAGTTTAATACACATTATTGAGCCTTTCATAATAAGAGTCTGACATCTCAGCCTCATAATTTAGTTGTTTTATTTCATATTTTAGCAGCAGATCACAGTCCCGTTTCACTTGAAGGGTTGTCAAATAGAATATTTGATTAACTGGAAGGATTCTATAGAATATTTGAATACTAAAATATTCAATAGCTGCAGCCCTATAAACAATTGCCTGGTGTTGGTCTATTTATGATTTTGTAGGGAAGTTTAGCCTGCACAAAAATGCTTTATTAAAGTAATTTTAAGCTATATTTATTTGTGTTGAGTCTCAACTGCTGAGAATACGTTTTTGTTTGCTTTATGACAGCAGGCTCCATTAAATTCTGTTCTAAAATCTGTATAGAGAACAAATATATTAATTCATGAATTCATTTGCAGTCAGACTGGTGGCTCCCCTGTGGTTCTTCAGAACTGACCTCCAAATGCTCGTCGGATCAGAACTTGGTTCCTCCTGAATGAACCTGAGAAGGTTCAACGTGAGGGAAGAAAGAAAAAGAGTGGGAGGATTCCTAGAAAATCTGCAGTCATTGAGCTAATGCAGTGGTTCTCAATTAGTGGGGCGCGCCCCCCTTGGGGGGCGCGGAGGAGGAGCAGGGGGGGCGCGGCGCACCGCACCTGACCCCCCCCCAACCCCTCCCCCCACCCCGCTCGGAGCTTCCCCAACGGAGAGTAAAACAGATTCCACAATACATGCACGAACTGATTTGTGAACACAGAAAAAGTCCAAACATGGATTTTATTTAATGGAGCAGTGCAAATGTTCCATGGAAGAGAAATTTAGATTTTTCTTACTTTTTGTTTCATTTATATTTTTTGTTTGGTAGTGACGTATAAACAGCCCTATTGAACATGGTAATGTTAAAAGATGCCTCATCTTTGTGTCCCTGAGGTGCCCTGCACCACTGTTTTAGTTTATTTAAATAAAATGTTTTTTCTGAACATAACTTCCTTTCTTTCTTATATGAGAAATGGAAAGAATCATTTGTTCGCAGCCAGAGGCCGCATGATCTATTTTCGCTTATTTTTTAAAATAATAATAAATATTCAATAAAACCGTTAAATATCCATTCTTTTTCATTAATATTTATCCCACACAAGCTGACCAGAGTTCCCCAGTAACATATAAACACAATTAAACGATTTCACTTGAATTAACATTCCTGCTGCCGCCCGAGCGCACATTGTGCTCCGCGTGAACTGGTCACCTGCTGTGCGCAAATGTCACGTGAGGAGCGCTGAAGAGAAGCGCTGACAGAGGGATTCAGAGGTCTGTCTGGACATCCTGTCAAGTTCTGGAATTAAAATACAAGAACTTTCTGTCTTTTATTTGTGTCTGACGCTCCGCTGCTGCGGTCCATCACCCGTGCTTCTGCGACTTTTCCTCACTGGCGCAGCAGCGAGCGCAGCGCACTCTGCTATGTTTCACAGATCTCTTTGATCTGCTTAAATCGTGAAAAATGAAGCCAGGCAGCCGTTTTTCTGGAGGATTGAGAGGAGATGCAGCTAAAATACAGACAGGACAGGAAAATGGTTGCATATAAAATAAAACAAAGTGCTTGAAAAGGAAAATGCAGGTAGATTTATCCCACTACGCGTTTGTAACTTTATAAAGCAATAACTTATAAGCATGTAATATTTATTTATTTGATACAATTCAAGTCACCTTCAAAACTCAGTCCCACACCCAGGGCCGTTTCTAGGCGTTTTAGGGGCCAATTCAAAGTAGCCCCCCCCCCCCCCCCCCCCCCCCCCCCTTCCCCCCCGCTCGCACATTACCCCGCGGGGGGGGGTCGCGAAAAAATCTATGTACCCTAGGGGGGGCTTCACCAAAAGTAATTGAGAACCACTGAGCTAATGAGAGCTAAAACAAGGGAAGACCACAAAGAAAGGAGATGTAAAAAAATAAAAAGGAATAAGATATGTAATAATTGTCAGCTTTTACATTTATCTGCATGTTTATTCTCACCCCCAGCCTGGGTTTTGACTCCAGTTTCCCCATAGGGGCCAGAGCAGATGACATTAAATACCTGAAACTGCTGGCTAAGGATAAGCGTAAATACAGTAAGATTATTATTCACGCTGGTGGTAATGACACCCGGTTATGCCAATCGGAGGTCACACAAATTAGTGTTGCTTCGGTGTGTAAGTTTGCCAAGACAATGTCGGACTTTGTAATTTTCTCTGGTCCCCTGCCTGATCGTTCCAGTGACGACATGTTTAGCCACATGAAAACGTGGCTACATTGATAACTGGAAAACTTTTTGGAGAAAACCTGGTCTTATCCAAATAGACGGCATCCATCCCTCTTTGGATATAAACACACCAGGAAGCAGAGTCGTAGTTTAACCCTCCCCTCTGCAGCTTCTGTACTGTTACCCACCCACTACCCCACTGAGACACTCAGTGCGTTTACATGCACATCAGAAAACCGAACTTTTGCCCTAAAAAGACTAACATCGGTTTTTTTAAATGCATGTAAACGCGTTAGTCTGGCTGAAAGTGAACTTCTTCTAGTCGGGCTGAAGCACCCAGATAATGCGGTAGTTATCTGACTTCCTTCTGCATGTAAACGGGTCAGCCGAGCTGAACCGAGTAGACGCTCGCGTTCCGGAAGTGACGCGACCAGAGTAGCGCTCGTCTGATAATATCACCGCCACAACGTACCACGCGTAACGACATCTAACAGCGCAGTACGAACCAATAAGCTGTGCTGCAGCATTGTTGTTGTCCATTCTTTCATCCACGGTGTATTTCCTGTTTCAATTCCGTCTCATTTACTGCCGCCAGCGTTTGTTTACAAGTTGTGTTGCTACAAGCTAACCGGAAGTGACGCGTCCGCAGTAGCGCTCGTCTGATCACCGCCACAATTCAACACGCGTAACATCTAACAGCGCAGTACGTACCAATAAACTGTGCTGCAGCGTTGTTGTTGTCCATTCTTTCATCCACGGTGTATTTCCTGTTTCAATTCCGTCTCATTTACTCCCGCCAGCGTTTGTTTACTATTTGTGTTGCTACAAGCTAACCGGAACAATGCCCGACATGAAACGGCGCATGTCGCCCCCTACTGTACCGGAGTGGAACGAACTTCATTTGCGAGGTCGGTTTTCTAAAGCGCATGTAAACGAGGATAAAGACTCGCAGCTTATTATCATAAGTTCGACCAGGATCGACTTAGATGTTGATACTGCCCATGTAAACGCACTGACTGTCCTGCCCACGGCCAAAATCAAACAGATTAAAGATCAGGCTTAATAGAGCAAATCATGGAAATCTCATAAAAATAAGAACTAATTCGACTGAACAGAAAACTAGAACAATTAAATGTGGTTTATTGAACATTGTAACCTATGAACTTTTGATCCCACCTGGAGAGTAAATCATCAAACAGAAGCACATGGTGGATTCTTACACAGCATCTGTCTTACCACCTGAATTCAGAGGCAACATGTAGTGAAGTATTATAGCAGACAAACATTTATCATACCAATTAAAACTATGGTGTGTGTGTGTGTGTGTGTGTGTGTGTGTGTGTGTGTGTGTGTGTGTGTGTGTGTGTGTGTGTGTGTGTGTGTGTGTTTTCATGGCTCCACTGGAATGTGCTCCTCATTAACGTCGCTATGAATTTCCAAATATATTTTCCAAATCTATACATTTTCCTTGGAGCATCAATCTCTGTGTACGTTTGGTGTGTGTATGAATGTGTGTGTATGTTAGGATCTAAATAGGTGTGTTTGTGTGAGTGTCTGCATTTATTTCCATCCCAAAGCTGAGATGTTTTCCTATCCTTTCATGATGTCTGTAATGTTTCCATAAAGTAGAGCAACTACTACAACTACGGTGAAAAACATACACCATTTCAGTTTTAACCGTTTATACATCACTGGGCATTTTAAGAAAATCTTGGTCTTCAAATTGTGAGTTTGTAGAAAAGAACTGAGAAATAACGTTTTACCGCCTAAAAGAGTCCCTTTGCAAAAATATGGTCCGCAAAATCAGAAATGATTATGAAAGAAGGAAATAGAAAAGTAACTGAGCCACTGCAATAATCAGAATGTGAGCAGTGGCCAGATTCTGCTAATCATAGCCTGTTTTAATTGATATCAGTTCTGTTTTCACAAAAAGCTGAAATTAGCAGCCTTTTAGTTTGCAAATATGCTAAAAAAAATGTTCCAATTTAAAAACAAATATCTTCTTTCTGAAATACAAATTCACTCCGTCATTAAAGTTATCTTGGCTGTGGAACAAGGCCTAGTGAAACGCTTTTGCATGCCCTCTGAGGCCCTGTGGTCCAAAAGTTGATAACAAAATTGTCACCAGTCAGAAACCATATCATTTACTTTAGCAACTAGAGATGAAGACGCCCGAGTGTGGTGTTATCTGTACTGACATAAATGCTTAAAGGAAACATATTTTGCAAAACTCTCCTTTTAGATCCTTTTGTGCTGCCGTGTGGATCTCTACTGCCTCAATAAACACACTAAATTTATTAAAAAAAAACGTCCATCCGCTTTCTGTCAGTGGTTTTAGGAGTTTGTGCCTAAAACACGCCTTTCAAAAAGTTTGTGATGTTGCAGATTGAGAAATTAGAACAGAACCCCCTCTCACCTGTGGATGCTGGAGGAGCAGGGGTTCTACTCTGAGCCCCTCCCGTATATCGGAGCTTCTAAGCCTATAGCAGCCCGAGCGGGGGATGGGTGGGCGTGGCCAGCTCCAGCTTGTTTTCTTAAAGCGACAGAACCCTGAAACGGCTCATTCTGGAAGGTACTGAAAGTGTCAGGAATAAAATTGCTGAAATCACTTTATGTGAGAGGGGATTTAGTGCAAAGAACTTTATAAACATGTTTAGTGTAAACGATAAAATTATTATGACTAAAGAAAACAAATCATAATTTGATTTTTTTTATTGACTTATTGTATCAAATAAATTGTTTTTATTCTGTGCTCAGCTCTGTGGTCCTATAGGTGTTTAAAGCTCTCTATAAACTAAGCTGGCATAGTTTTTAACTGTTTAAAGGAACACTTGGCAGTTTTGGCTTGCTTTTAGCACCCCCTAGTGTCTGTTTAGTAGAACCAAATGTGAACCTTATCTCCTCGCTGTGCGTTCGTCTTTTTAACACCTTAATCTAACAGCTGAAATGTCTCCTCAGCCTTCATTAGTGTCTACAGGAGCGGTTCATCACTAAACCAAACAAATCATCTGTGTTCATGATCTAAAACACACAGGAGACATGCTGGAAGCAGACTGCAGCACCAGGCATGCCAGCTCCACTTTACTAAGTCCAACAGGGACCGGACCTCCACTCTGAAGTTGCAAGTGCGGTATTCTGTCCACTGAGGGTGGTGGGGGTCTGAGTGACATTTCATTAACCCTATAAAGGGTCATTTTAGCACATACTGGCTCAAGAAAATTGTTTAAAAATATGAAAAAGTTGCATAGTATGGCTTTAAAAGTTATTTTGATTTCTGTCATATAAAGTTAAAGTGTTTCACTCTGAATGTAAATCAGACTGATCAACACACCATCCATTGTTCCTTAAAGAGAAACCGTTAAAAATGAACGAGTTTTTATTTTCAACAAGATTCATAATTCTAATAAGAATGAGATGACACAGATTTATATGCTTGGCTTTAATTACAAAGGACCAGCTGTGAATGTGAATTACTCCTATGAATCACACGGTTAATATTAGAAACTTGTATTATCCAGGGAGTCTGCTGGATTTCCTTTAGTAACCTAGAAATGTTGTGGCTAGAAGATAAATTTACCCAGAATGCACTGTGAGTTGGACCGGTCATACGCGGGAGTTTAGATATTACACTCATTTAGAGTAACTTTATTTTAGGGATCTACTAGAATAAACAAAGCTGCAACATTTTAGCTCTTGTCTCTTTGAAAACCTCCTTCAGAAGGTGAGAGGCTATTCTGGTTTCCGTCAGAAATGCCAGACGGTGGTTATTTTATGTCAAAACTATCAAATAAACAATTTTTCTAAATCTTTAGAAGCAAAAAGAACGTTAAGAAGGAGTTGAGGCAGCACAAAAGTTCCACTTTGACACTTTATATCCTTTTAACCTCAGTTATTCATACATCTAAAAACAAACAAGTGTTTTAACAACAAGTACGCTTTTCATAAATTAACTTTATAATGATTTCCACATAGATTTAAAAGCGTTTAGACAGACTTGATATAAATACAGTAGACACTCTGGTTGTGGAGCCACATGGTCATTAAGGAAGTGTGTGTAGTGTATGAAAAAGACCTCTCAGTTTGAGTGTGTGTAAATCAATGTGACACTAACTAAACAGGCCCTGCTGGAGAGCAGGGATAATGAACAGAAAAGGACTGAAGGCAAAAAACTGGGTCTTAATCAGGAGGCGGATGACGGAGAGAGTGAAGGAAAAGTGAGAAGGCAGGTGGAAAATCGCTTAAAAAAACAGGCAGAACTGAGGAAAGTAAACATGTAGCTTCATATTTCTGTCAAAGAGGGAAAAAACAAGATGCTGCTGAGCTTGTTCTCAGCTCAACTTTTGTTTCCTAGAAGCCGTAAGAAGACAGACAGTACAGCATCAGCTGTCTCCTGCTTTGGATCCGTCAAATCTGAAGTGGGTCAGTTGCAAATTTAAGAGCAGCCACGAGTGATCTGACAGATTTAACACACCCACGGGTACCGGCGCAGTCACCGTGAGAAATCTGTCTCCTAATGAAGACAAAAGAGAGAGAGAGAGAGGGGACGAGTGACTTTTAGATGTTTTACTGCCAACATCCCAGCGTGGATAAACAGTCACCACCAGGCGTCATGTGACCTTCGGGCCTCTGTTAGTTAAAGGACAACAAGCAGAAAGAAAATGAGAAAATGATGTTGAGAGCAGCAGGGACTCGGATGGCGATCCAAAACGTTCTGAGATTCCTGGATCCTGATTGTGTGACAACAGCCGACTGGTCGGAACAGTAAAGAGTACTGGAGAAAGTTCAAAAACATTCTGTCACGGGGTAAATATTTGTTCAAAGAGTTTGTTCAGCGATCAGTTTTTTTTTCTTGTGGTAAGAGTCGGGATGGAGAAAGCTATACAGACAACTCTAAACCCTGGTATAAAAATCCCTTCATCTCCAAATTTGTCCAGTCTGTCTCTAAGTAAGCTCTTTGTTGTGATGATTGGTGAGAACGCTCATTCCAGATTCCAGAAATGAATCAGGTTCAACTAAAATAAGTAGAGGAAAATGAGTGGGCCTTAAGAATACAGATTTATATCATTTACAACTTGCAAGAGCCGGTTGAGGAGCAAGCAGAATGGAGTCTCTTTGTGCACAGAGGCAGTTTAACAGTGAAATGTGTGTATGAACTGAATAACGAGACAATCGTGGCGTTTTACTTCCTTTACTGAGTCGTTCAGAACTATAACAGCAAGCCAACAGCAAGACGGCGAACATTTCCTCCAATGCCGGAAAAATATTCCCATAATAAATGTAGTAAGTGCTCCCTATCATAAAACACCAAGAGTGCCAACCCCAGATATAACAATGTATTTTTCTACTTATTAACTTACTGTGTATGACTCGTCTCCGTCATCTAGAATCTTCTGGTGCTGATCTCTAACAGCCATGAAACTCACGTAACGAGAGTGAGAAAGTGATTTTATTGCCTAGGACAGGGGTATTCAATTCTGGTCCTGGAGGGCCGGTATCCAGCATGTTTTAGCTTTAATTCTGTTTCAACACACCTGATTTCAGTTAACAGGCTTCTGCAATGCCTGATGAGCTGCTGCACAGGTGATTCAACCACTGAATCAAGTGTGTTGGAGCAGAGAAACAACTAAAACATGCTGGATACCGGCCCTCCAGGCACAGAATTGAATACACCTGGCTTAGGAAAATGGACTGCAGTTACCTAATTTGACCACAGGATGTCATTCTTACATATTGCTCCTTTAAATATCAATTGTGGTTACAAACTATAAAATTGTGAACCCAAATACAAGATATGAGGTTCACCCACAGAGATAACGCTGAACCACAGAGATGAGGTGAGGAATGAGTAAAGCCACTGCTCTTCTACTTTGAAAGGAGTCAGCTGATTGGAATGCTTCCTGGAGGTTTTCAAGGACCATATAAGAATTTTGTATCCTCTGGACTAGGAATGACTTGGGATTCTCCAGGATGAGCTGGAGTGTGTCTCTGAGGTTAGGGAGGTCACGATTTTCCTTCAGAATCTATTGGATGGACGGATGGACGGACGGAGGGACGGACGTATGGATGGATGGACGGACCCAGGGGGAAAAGTGATTTATTGGTGATGCAGCCATGTACTTCCAGCTGAATAAAACCCCTAACTGGAAGATTCCGATCCATCCAACAGGCTCTTGTGTAACTTTGTTTAAAAAATATCAAAAACTATGTGCATGTTGTATCCCTGAGCACAAACTAACATTTAATCATCCAGCCTTTATGCAAAGCCAGTTTTATTCATGAGTGCACATTCACGCACATCCGCCCACACGTTTGTGTGATTCTATCACTTCAGACGATGTCAACCTTGACTCCATAGTTGTAAACATATTTCATCATAACCTTAAAAAACAAATATCTGTATTAGAATTTCTGCTATTGTGGCCTCACCATTAGTCCCAAACAGGTAGGACCAACATTAACATATTGCTGTGTACACACACACACACACACACACACACACACACACAATCTCATAGCACAGATCAGAGAGAGTGTGGGCGGCGGCTTACTTTAAGGACAGTAGTGACAATAAGGTGATGAGACAGGGGGTTCACAGAAACACACACACACACACAGGCTAATAGAAACATGGTGATACTGACACGACTGAAACAGGATGAAAGTAACGATGAAAATGTGACAATGTTCTGGTAAAAAACGTGTTTACCCGAGAGCTGCAGAGAGAATCTTGTGTACTAGGAGATGATGATTCAGATTGGCTGCCTCAGAGCCAGACAGTCAGACACCGTTTCCCTTCTGGTTTGGCAAACTTTGTAGAAGCGTGAGACAACATTCAGGACTGATCAGAATCTAAAACTGTCATTAACTCTTTTTAAACAGTATCAGTTTTATTTATTGTTTTGGTGTAAAGCAGTGGCAGCTGTTAAAAAGCATCTTGTTGGGTCTAAATATGAAAAAATGTCCCTTCTTAGCAGCGTCGTGCCTGAACGAGTTCATTAAACAACCATTTGTGAACTTTGTAATACTTTTGGTAAACGTGAACTGAACTCGTTTGTATTTTGTCTGTACTGTCTCTCGCAGTAAAATTATTTCAAGAGTGCCAGATTTCCATGGAGCTAAAGTGGCTAACATTCAGTATGGTTACATGTGCAGTATCAATAGATCCAGGTCGATCTTATAATAATAAGCTGGGAGCCTTTATCCTAGTTTACATGCATATTAGAAAACCGACCTCTCAAATGAAGTTCGTTCCACTCTGGTACAGTAGGTGGCGACATGCGCCCTTTCATATCGGCATTGTTCCGGTTAGCTTGTAGCAACACAAATAGTAAACAAACGCTGGCGGGAGTGAAGTAGACAACGTTAAAACAGGATTTGCACGATGGCTGAAGGAATGGACAACAACAAGGCTGCAGCAGCTTATTTGGTACGTACTGGACTGTTTGATGTTGTTACGCGTGTTACTTTGTGGCAATAATATTATCAGAAGGCCGCTTCCGCGGTCTCGTCATTTCCGGAACACGAGTGTCTAGTCGGTTCAGTTTGACTGACCCGTTTACATGCAGAATTAATTCAGATTGCTACTGCATTATCTGGGTGCTTCAGCCCGATTAGAACCAGTTTACCTTCAGCCAGACTAACGCGTTTACATGCATTTAAAAAGAAAACAACGTGAGTCTTTTTAGGGCAATACTTCGGTTTTCTGATGCGAATGTAAACGCACTGACTGTTAACCATAGACACAAAGAGTAGACGATTTCTCAGTGAACTTGCTCTTTAAGATAAACAAGGCAGCTATGGCTTCTTCCTGCATCCCTAAAAAAGATTCATCAACATAGAAGTCAACAATAATAATAGCTGCTTCTTTCTGCGAGCAGTCAGAGGTGACGAAGCAGAAAGGAAATGCACTTTTTACTCTGCTTACTTCAGCTCGTACTAAAGGAGCTTCAGTGCTCCAGTTATTAATGAATGTGTGTGTGTGTGTGCTGAAAGGAGAATCCAGCTGGTGCTTCACTCTCTCACATGCACACACAGTCGGTGGTAACGGGTTAACGCCACAGCTGGATGAAACATTCCAACCAAGAAGTAATGCCTGTTGAATTTTCTCTAAAGCCAGTTTATCCTGACATTCTCTAAGCAGCAGCAGTTGTTTGAGCTCCACTCAAATCATTTTGCACAGGAAAAAAAAATCATATCACAAGATAAATGACGAGAGAGATGGGGTGGGAAGGCAGTTGCTGAAAAAAGAAAGAAGGATGATGAAGAGGAGGAGGGTGAATGGGCATAGCACATAAGGAAGACAAATAGGTTTTCCGAAGTTTCCTGCATGCCAGCCGCATGGTTTCTAGGAACTCCACAAGCATGTTAAGCTCCTGAACAAAAACGCTGATTCATGCAGGCTTGTTGACCTCCAGCATAAATATAAATCACTGCTCTGCACAACATACAGCATGACCTCCTGGCTGAAATAGTTAAAGGTTGAATATGTTGTTGAATTTATTAAAAAGCTATATTTAAAAACAATCCCTCCACAGGGCGTTTAGAGGTGTGCAGAATGAAGGTTCAGTATTTCCTGTAAAAGCTATATTTTAATTAAAAAAATAAATATTTATTTTGACGGGCACAACACTGGGTTTATGTTTACATCTACCAGCCAGTAGAGGGCACCATTGTGGGTTGCCAAATACGGTAAACAGTCCGCTTGGCACAGCGAGGCTCTGTGGAAAATGGCGGACTCGGCAAGTCAAGCAGCTGCTTCTGATCCCAGAAGATGTCGTTATCCTTCTCAGAAGAGGAGCGACCATAAAAGATCTAAAACCAGAGTGAGTTTAGGTCGTCACTGGACATGGAGCTGGCTGCTCACGTCACGTATCGGCAGCAAACCTGGCATCCCGACGACCTTGTTCTATTGCTGCAACTACAACCTCCACACACTAGATGTCGCTTTGGTGTTTATGTTTCATATTCCACCTTTAATGCTGCTGAAGGAGATTTTTTTCTTTTCTAATTTAATGTTTGATTAAAACTATAAAGTCATGATTTAATTATCTTTTTTGAGCCTCTATACAACCACCAAAATATTGAAATGCTGAATTTTTCTCATGTGCTTTTTTTTGTACTAAAGTTTATCATTTCTTATGTGTCTGATGATATGAGATGATCTTATTTTAGCCCCTAGTTGTGATTTTAGCTTTGTTTTTATTCACTCTGAATTATATTTTTATATAGTTTTCAGGTTATTTTTGTAATCACTGGCTCTGTTATTAATGCAATAAATGCACACGAACTAGAAAAAAATTTTAATATTTAAATTATTTATGAAACTTATTTATTGAAATTCAGATTCCCATCTTTAAAAAGTACAAAACTATATTTTACTAGCAGCATTAAAGAGATTTACTTGTAGTTAAATAAGGTACATTACATGCATTAGACACCTTTAAAAAGCAGTTTGTTATTTTTGCTTAAACCTTTTGAGTTTTTTCATTTGTTTTATGATCTTTTTGCCTTTAATGATCTTTATTCATTTGGTTTTAATAAACTCCGTTGTTTTTCTTTTTTAGTGTTTCAATCTTTTTTATTTCGATGTATTTGTGAATCACTTTGTGATTGTGATCTGTGATGGTGCCTTTATAAATAAACTTTACTTATAACATGACCAACAAAACTGACAGAAAAGAAATGACAGGATGACAACATGCAGCTGAATTAAATCCGGACTGACGGGGTTAGGTAAGGTTTGTAAAAAACATGGTCTAAAATGTTCTTTACCATTGTTAAAACAACATACGAGGATTTTGTATGAAAACTTAAACACTGGAGCTGGTTTGAGCTGACAAACTGTCTCAACTCTTACATTTTAAAGGTAAATATCTCACCAACACTTCAACTAACCTTCACCTGTCCCTTTTTTAAACAACACACAGGTATGAAATAAAAATGAGCAACCTGAGAACTGAATAAATCATCTAAACTCAAGAAATGCATCATCTATAATGTGCTGAAAATGGTCCTCCCCTGAATCCCGTCTTGGCTTCAACTCAGACATGCCACCGTGCACGCGAGTCGGAACGCTCGCACTCCTTCACCCATCCGGAATAGTTAACTTTCTGCTTGGCTGCTTTGGCACAGAGAGACAAGAGAGGGAGGGTGCTGAACCGAGTCATGCAGCGTGAGCAAATAAGGAGGAGGAGGAGAAGGAACAGGAGGAAGACTGTTTTCAGATCTCTGAATCACCGCCAACATCATCAACCTCATCAGTGACTCAAAACAATCTGGTGTGGCTGCTTCACTCTGACGTGGCTGGAAAACCGGTTCTAATAGGACAAATCCAGATGTCAATAAAAGGCAAAAGTACTTAACTCATTCACTGCCATTGACGACTAAAGTTGTCATTTTAAATCCAACCGCTCACTGCCATTGACGACTTTAGTTGTCAATTGCATTTTTTTACGGGGTGGGCATCGTAACGAGCCCCCGCACCGTGAGAACAAACATCACGTGTCTAAAGCGGATCTTCATCCGTGTATGTCACACGTCACGTGATCAGGAAGCAGAAAATCAGTGAATGAGGAGCTCGTTTTGGGACGCTGCTGTGAAAAAAAGTGATGCGCCAACCAGAAATGCTTTTGCAGCTCACGCTTCGACACCAGATTGTGAAAGAACGGAAAACGCTACAAATACGGCGATTCTTCCTGATGTAAGAAGTGAGTCTACTCTTTCTTTTGGTAGTTTTGGCGTTTACGTGATCATAGAGCACAATGTTCTGTGACTCTTCAAAAAACAGTAAAAACGCTCAAAAACGCTGGCAGCAGGGGCTTTCTGATCAGAAAACGGCTGGCAGTGAATGAGTTAAATAATATTTGTCAAAATTTGCAAAGAATCCATACTCTCCAATATTAAAAAGATGTGCAGTAGTTTAGTTGACAAGGAGGAAAAAAGCATTTGATGAAAGCATTTTATAAATCCCTTTGTTTTTTTTTTAGAATGTAACGCCACATTTACTTGTTGAATAAAAGCAGTTTGGGTGGTCAAATGTCAAAGAGTCAAAGCTGCGTCTGATCTGCTTTCTATATAAATTATCTTGAAAAGGCGAAGAAGAAACGATTTGTTCTGAGAAAGGCTGGTTTAACGTGTAATAAGCAAGCCACGCCCACTTACATCTGGTTGTGGTAATGCTAACTGCAACGCTAGGCCGGACCACTGCTAACGCTAGCCTGAGCTGCTAACGCCCTTGTCGGACGAGAAGAAAACAACAAAGAATGTCGGAGCACCACTCACCTTCCAGGATGTACCAGGAATATCCAGATGAACGAATACCAGATAGACCCGACACCACACACACACACACACACACACACTACACCAGTGATTTCCAACTCCCTTCATCAAGGGCCGGTATCCAGCATTTTTACTGTTTCCCTGCTTCAACACACCTGACTTTAACCAGCAGGTGATTAACAGGCTTCTGCAGAGCTTGATGAGGTTAGGGATCACTGGAGTACTCCATAGGGCAGGAGTCCCCAATCCTGGTCCTCAAGGGCCGGTATCCAGCAGGTTTTAGTTGTAACTCTGCTTCAACACACCTGATTTCAATTAGCAAGTGATTAGCAGGCTTCAGCAGAGCTTGATGAGCTGCTGCACAGGTGATTCAACCACTGAATCAAGTGTGTTTGAGCAGAGAAACCACAAAACCTGCTGGATAGCGGCCCTCCAGGACCAGGATTGGGGACCCCTGCCATAGGGGTAAACTGGCCAATCAGCATGCAGCTCACTGAATATTCATGTCCTGGCTGGGTAGGCGGGGAAAACCAGTCTCGTCATGGTATAGGGCTTTATTATGGGGTTGCGTTTGACCATTTACCAGGACTCCTGGGTCACTGTGAGCCCCAACAAAGCTTCCAATTGTAAAGAAACCTCATTCTAGGACAGCTTTAACACTTGATTTGTTCTGGTTACTCTATGATTTTTGGTCATCCAAGAAAAAGTAAAGTTTTAGAAATCTAGAAAGACGAGGATGTATTTTCAATAACAAAATCAGGTCGTGAAAACAACTTTTTTGGAAAAGAAAAGAATGGTTGGTCTACTTTTCTGTTGTCAGAATAACAAAAAACATGGAACTACATAATGTTATTATTTATTTGGCTCTTTTCGCCGCTGACCTGCGTGTAGTTATTCTAACTTTGTTTAATAATCTTAAATTAAATATTACAATACATGATTTTGCAAAATGCAAGCAGGACTATTTTTTCTCCTTTTTTGTTATTAATTTACCTGATTTTCTATTAAATAAATGCACAGAAATAAAGTCCAGTTGGTTGGTTTTTATTTAAATTTGAGACTAAAGTTCCTGGAAGCAGGGTGAGACAGTGATGGTTCTGGGATAGGCTGGGTTGATTTCCTTAGATCTTGTTTTTTCCTGTCTGAAAGATGCTCTACTGGTATTTGTATGGATTTTCAGTTTAGTAAATGGCAGACATGATGCAAATTTACATGTTTCCAGGTAAAGTTCAGACTCTAGGTTGACATTTTTCCTTAAATATGAGAGATTCGTGTTGCCGTCTCAGGAGATCCCACTCCAGAGATTCAGACGAGCCTTTGAGCAAAGTTCATGTTATCCTAACATCTTTGCTGATTTTCATTTCTCACATAATAATTTTTTAAAAGCCTTTGAAAATATGTGCTACATAAAAAAGGTAAAATCTCATAAGCACTGGTTAAGGTGAGACTCATCACCATGGTAACCAAGAAAGCAGGGCAGGCAGCAGGTTGCTTTCCGGTGTGCAAACATCAAACAGCTCTGTGTTCATTTTCCTCTTCAACCAGAGCCCGTGACATCATTTATCCTGACACTACAGAGAGTTGAAAACTCCACCTGAAACCAGCTCAGAGCTAAATCAACAGTTCCTAGAAGCGAGATGTGACTCAGTGGCCGAGACTCTCGTACGTCACCTTGTTCAGAGCACAAACGAAGAACAAAGTTGTTTCTAATTTTACAAAGTGGAGGCTTCATGTCAGGAAGGATTTCATAACATGCTTTAATATAATACAATTTTCATCTGATTCTGGAGCGGTTTGCTTTATTCTGAAGTGTTTCTCTTTGGTCTCTCCATCTGTCTCCCCGTCTCTTACTCAAAATGAGCAGTTGGCGTAAACACACTGGCAGCAGCAGTAACAATAATCGTGTCCAGCCTTCCCTGACGCTCATGTAAAGATGATTTTGGGTGAGTCACAGAGGCAAGAAGAGAACGAGCTAAATCAATAGCAGACGGGGTGTTGGATTGAGCAGAGCAGCAAGATGGATATTTAGGTTGACGCTGGAGCTCAAGTAAATAACCCTCTGTGAGCCCCGGCTGTGGTAAATGAGATCTGTTTTTCTATTTATCCGTCTCTTTCTGTGTGTGTACACACACACACACACACACACCATGTGACATTTCCTTATCTCTGCTTCTTCATCAGCCCCTTTGGCTCTCACTAGCATCTCTTGACCCTTGAAAGCATCTGAAGAACGTCACATAGATGAAGGCAGAGCTCAGCATAAACATCTCCTTGGAAAAAAGTAATCCATTAAATCTGCAGCCGGAGTTTCCACAGACCTGCAGGTTTGGTGATATTAAAATGTGTGTTAGGTAATGTCAGATAAAGGCAAATGCTTTATTATGGAGAGGAAGCTCTCTTTCTATTTTTGTTCCCATTTTGACGTCGTTTCTCGTCTTTCTATTCCCATAACAGGTTCCCCACTTCCATCTCTCTCCTTAATGTGCTTTCCGTGTGAGCTGAAAACACGGCGGACGTCAGCCGGCCCATCAAACATTTACATCATCTGGTTCTGTGGAGTGCAAAAAGGAGAGAAAGGCGGAAAGAAAAGGAGAGAGGCACCAACAAGTGACACAAAGAGGCAGGGATGGATGAGAAGAAAACAGAGGAGCAGACAGCAAACCGGAGGGAAAGAGATGGACAAAGAAAATGTAAAAGATGGAGACAAAAAGAGGAGAGGAAACGAGGGAATGGTCCTAACAGAGGAGTCATTGTCTGAGAGCCTGTAGGTCAGAAGGTCACGAGACACCAGATAATGAAAGGAGGTCAGTAACGATGGAGGAAAACATGGAAGATTAAATCATAAACGGATGACTTTTACACTCATCCAAGGGCAAATTGTGATTTCTAAAACAGTAAAAATGAGAAAATAAAAAAAAAATCTGTCCAGATGATAAATCCTTCCTGAAATCTACACTTTGACATCTAAAACTTAATTAAAAAAGGTAAAAAAGATCAAATCTTGGCTCCAATGAGGAAAAATCAACACTATCCTGAATCCAGACCTCAGTGTGAACGTCTCCAACAGAAAACATGACGTCGGTGTCAAATGAACCGTTGCTTGTGTTGGAGTTGAAAGCGTTTCACAGCTTTTATGCTTCTGAAAACGTGAGAATTCACATTAAACCAAAGAATGAACTGAAACTCTATGTCGCCGTGTAAAAAAAAAAAGGCTCCTTTCTGACCACAAACTTTCACATCCTCATCAGCTGCAGGTACCTCATTCACAGTCAAAGGGAAGCAGCTTCGGTGTTGGTGCAGCTAATAAAGAGAGAAGTTATTCAGATAATTGATGCAGAGATAAATCTGGAAAGAAAACATTATTGCATAATAATGTTTTGTTTTATTCCTCTAAAATTGGATGAAGCAGATGCATGATTCCCTCTTTTATTATTGTTAATATTCCCAAAGGTCAGGCCCAGGTGGAGACGGAGCACTCGGAGGACGAAACCCAGCGGTGATTTTTTATTTTAGGACAAAAGCGATGCAATTCTGTGGTAGTGCACATTATTATTTATAACCCAGGATGAACCAGCGGGAGCAATAATTACTCTAGTATGATTACATGTAATGTGTTTCTGCATTAACACCAAAGTGTGACATTAGATTTAAAACACCTGGTCCTTCTTGGGAGGATCTTTTACCATCTCGCTGCTTCTAATCTGCTCTCATTGTTTTCTATTCTTAGCTTTTTGTCAGTCACACTTAGCACACCAGACTGAGTCAGCAGATAGACCTCAATGTCTCTTGCAAGGGTAGTTCGTCATAAACGCGCCCGTTAATGGGCTCGACTGCTGCTTAATGGCTGTAATGGGTATATTAGGTGTTGCCGGGTCTCTGGATGTGAGCCCAGATGCTGGAGATTTATGAGGAAAAGAACATCTTCACCTAAATAAAACCATTATCCTTGTTTTCTTTTTTTTTTTCTCCTGCAGTTTCTCCCGTGAGCCCACCCAACCCCCACCGGTCTCCCGCCGCTCAGACGGAGGCTTTACAATGAAAGAGAGGACGTAAACAGACAGTCCCCCCGTTCTGAGGGAGGGAGGGGACAGAACAAACAACCATTACATTCACAAATGCAATATGTGTGGTCACACACACACACACACACGGAAATGCATCCATTTATATAGCTGCAAAACCATTTTCTCCATCGTAAAGACAACCTGGCACATTACAGAGCAGCAGATTCATATCTAGACTCATTTCCTGTCCCTCACATCCCACAAGCAAGTGTGTTTTTTTTCCAGCCTACTGCAAAAATCAGTAAACCTGTTTTCTCCCTCAAATTTGGAACTAATTTCTGTCTCCTGGTACTTCTGGTTAATCTTCTCTCTGAAGACGGCTTTCACCTTCACAAAGAAATGTTAAAAACACAACCTTATCTTCAACGGCTTAATTTAAATAAAGAGAGTCACCTTGAGCTACTGCAGGAGAATTACACCAGCTCTTTGATTTCCCTTTAATCCACACATTGCATAACAGCAAGCCCTTCTTTTCAGAGCTGTGAAAGGGGTGAGGTGGATTTGGGTGGTGGGGTGGAGAAAGGGCATCCTAGTGAAAGATAAAGTGCTAGAACGCTGGATAATTTGCCTGAGTTGTGTGATCAGGTTGACTTTAATCAAAGTTTAAGTCTCAAAATAAAATAAAAATTAAAATGCATCAATGACAATAGAATCTGGAACTCATATTTGGTGACATATTCCAATACATTTCTGCAAATATCTGTTTGTTTTGGTGTCAGAATGAAAAAGAGAAGCACCGGGTTGCGTAACACACCTTGAACTCGCTGCACGTCATCTAAAACTAGATCTGATCGTCACAAACGCACATTTCTTTTGGATGCTGGGAGATATGAGAGCTACAGAGGAGAGCAGTGTGCTTTTATTGCATTATGTAATCTCCTAACCCACTGACACATCCTCACACAGGGTGCATTTTTGACCTCCACTCCTGCAAGCAGCAGTTTCTGGTTTTCCCTCACCTTCACTGACTTTCCTTGTTTCCTTGTTCCCTTCTGCCTAGATCCCTCATCAGCTCTATTTCTATTATTCCTCACCCTTCATCCCCACTTATTCACATTTCCTTTAGCTTTTTTATCCAAATTTTTAATAAATTAACCAGTTATTTTGCACGTATGCTTCAGTTCCAATTCTCTCTCTAGATTTTTCCCCGGTGACCACCCACTGGCCTTACCAGGTGTGAGCCACGGTGAAGCGCCGCCTCTGTCGGATGCTCTTGTTCACCATCAGCTTGCGGAAGAGGCGCGGGGAGCTTCTTGGAGACAGTTTGGGAGACGTGGCGCCCCGTTTGCCTCCCATCACGCCTGGCATCTTCGGGGGTTCCAGCTCCAGGTGCATGTGCTCCTTGAAGGTTCGGATGCACGAGTCCATCTCCACGCTCAGCTCGTTGGACGACATGCCTGCCTGCTGGTGCTGGGTCAAGACTATTAGTCCTCTGTCAAATTCTTACAGAAAGTGTCCAAATTCTTCCCGACAAGCCAGACATGCAAAGCCGATTCCTTTAGCCTTAGGCAGAAACAGATAAGTCTCTATTACGTTGAGATATAACCGATGGGGACGTTTAACCAGAAGAAGACCAGCATACCGTCTTGTTGCTTCGGTTTTCCTTTTCCCTCCCTGGAACCCCGGTTTTCTGGGGTTTAGGGATTAGCCAGCCGGCTGCTGTGCCCTCTGCCTCTCTCTTTTTGTTGACTCATGCCCCACACCTTCCTGCAGATCTTCAGTTCATCTGAGGCTTTCAGTTGAGCTTTTCCAGCAGAATCATGCCTAGGAAGAATTCCTCTCCTCTCCCATCTCTAGCCCCTGACCCGGCTGCCTGGAAAGTGAACCCCCCTGTGGCTCTGTCACTGGTGGCGCCTGCTAAACGCACACCTCAGTCCCAACTCTTCCTCTCAGTCCATCCAGGTAGCTTGACGTTGGAGGATCTCCCTCATGAAATATTCAGAAGGACTGAAAACTGTTCTGTCTCCTCCTGTCTTGCTCTCCCTCCATCAACCATTGCTTGACTGACCTCCTCCTCCTCCTCTGCAAACAACCCCCCCACCTCTCTCTCCCAAAGGCACTCCCGGTGTGGCGGAGTGACTCTTGCTTTGCTGAGCCTCAAGTCAGTTCTCCCCTCGCTCGCGCAGTCAGAGTGGAGCGCGGCGCACAGAACACAGCATGCAAGCAAATACTTCCCTCTCTGTTTCATTCAGAATATACGCAAGGAAGCCCGAGCAGGCACGCAGCAGAGGCAAGCCGCGCCCCCGCCCATCCCGATTGGCCAGCGGTGCTCGTGACGACAAGCGGGCAGGCACAGTAACAGGTTGTCAGATTTATTATTTATTTCTGTTTAGCTGGGATTTGCAGCAACGCTGCTGATGATATTGTGACCTTTTGTGAATCTGGCAAATGGAGAAGACTCGCCAAGAAGGCAAAACTATTTGGAAAGGGAGGTTCATGAAAACAGCTTAATGAGGATTACGGAGGAGAAACACACACACACAGGTCAGCTGATTCAAATGAAAACTCTAGTATGCATTTATGCCTGAATATAAAGCACGGAGCAGCACAACGTTCTGCTGCTTGCTTCCTTTATTGTACATTTTAATCGTTGCATTTCATTTCCTGAATGGAAGCAACCCAACCATAAAATTGCTTCAGTTTGTAAAATGAAAGATAAAACAGGGTGATGTGGTCACACACAAACACGATGGATTATTCTGAATAATGAAGGGAGAGAAAAGGAAGAGTAATGCCCCGAAGGTGGAAATGTCATTAAGATGATGGAAGGAGGGAAAAAAGAAGAAACATCCGAGGAGGCAGAGTGACAGCGTGACGAGTGATGGGAATGTGAACACTTGCTTGTCTGCTATTGGGCTGATTTGTTTTGGTGGTGAGTCACCGGTGTTTCAGAGATATGGAAGCAAGGAAAGCCATTTCACTAAATTCCTGCCAAGAATTCCCTTAGACGGTCGTCTTCCAAGCTTTTAGAAACGCGATGAAAACACTTGGAAGTTTCAGGCATCAAAGATCACAGCAGATTACAGTATCACTAAAAAATAGGTATTGATGCATCACCTGTCTCTTTTCTTAAAGATGTGGTTCACTCGTTTAATTAATACATCTGCAGTGGTCTCTAGTAGGAATGAATGCCTTGTAAGTCGTACTCTAGGGGGGAAAAAAAGCTCCTGTGCACCTTCAGGAACTAGAAGTGAGCCACAGAGCTCCAGACGGCAGGATTTGGAGTCTTATTTCCTGATATTTGGACATCTCACCTCTGATTGGCTAACAGCAACATGACTCTACCACTGACTCTGTTTGCTCTGCAATGTTAATGTTTTATCTCCACAAATAACACAAGCCTGGAGGAGCTCTGCCATGTGGTGGAGTTGCTAATGCTAACGGTTAGCTTCTACTAGCCGAGACATTCTCTGCTGTTTCCTGCACGCTAAACCAACAACAGCCTTCCCCGTCGTGAGTCAAGATGGGTGAGTCCACGAATGTTAAGTGACAGTGTGATGTCACAATGTCAGGTGTTTTAAATCCTAGAGTTTCACCGTGTATTTTCTATCAGAAGCTAATGCAGGAGATAGGTGTAGGAGACTATTTTCATGTTCAGCCTGCAGGAAAAACTCTGATTATAATCAGAAATTATAATTAAAATAATAATTAAACAGAGACAGTGCAATTACTTTAACTATTGCCTCCACAAGCAGATTAGGTAAACCAGTATCTCACTGGGTTGCAGTTGCTGGTAAAAGATTGCAAACAGCCTTTGTGAGAGTATCCAGAATGTCACGAACATTCACGACCTCGCACCTACGTTCAGGGGCGGGTTTTGGGTTGAAGTTCCGGGGCTTAGCCCAGAGGAGTGACAGATTTTTTTAGTTTGTGCAAAAAATCTTTGCTTTTAAATGTTTAGAGGAGACGTGCGTCGGCCAGCATGTCTGACGAGTTTAACCCTTTAGGCGCCAGAGTTTTTTCCCCAAAAAAAATTCAATTTTGACATGACTATTTCACAAGGTTGTAGCTTGAAAATGGTTAGAGATAAAGATAAACTGTAAATGAGAAAAATGTTCGGTAGGACCCAAAGCTTGTGTTGGGTGCAAATTTACACATCTAATTTGCATATTATGAAGCCATCAGGCTGCCATATTGGAATGCATGATTTTTACAGATTTCCTTCCTATTTTTACATGTTATTTTTTAAATTTCATTATATTTTTTATATGTTTAATTAATATATACATATATAAAGATCTTTTTAAATTTTTATTTCATTTTTTACTTTTTAACTTGTATTTTTTTGATATTTCACTCAAGACAAATGCTTTATAGCCATATTTGTCAGGTTTTTGGGGCTTGTACAGTTTCAGGGTCGACCTTCCCTTGAATGTATTGATTACTGAATCCAAGGTGGGGACCATAGATGTTTGGAATACGTGAAATATTCATATAGATTCTAGTGACGTACGTTTACTTTCAGTTTCACATTTACTGCAGCTGCCGCTATTTGCAGCTTTTTTTTTTTTTACATTCCTGCTACATTTTTCACCATTACCGGTGCTTTTACCATCTTTTCTAAAACCAGCATGTCCCAAACACGGTGGAATAAGCTTCGGATCATGTTTGTGCAGCCTGATGACGCTCATGAAGCACACAGACTCTCTGTTGCTGCGTGCTGCAGAAGCAGCGTCACTTTCTCTCTCACTGGACAAATGAATATCTTCAACAGAGGGTGAAAATTCATCTTCAGAATCAGAGTCAACCATTACCAGAGAAAGAACTTTGTCAACAATGAACAGACCTGTCAGCATTGTAAATTTTTCCTCTCTAATATTCGCCCTCTGTGTGCTCCGCTTGTCCCTCCCTCTCCTCTCCCCATCGGGAGGCGGTTTTCAAACTCTATAAACTGAAGTTACACCTTTCTAATATCTTCTGGTTTAGAGTAGTAACTTCATGAGGGATCATATTTGCATTTGTGGCTCGTTAAACTCAGCAATGATGCTTGTCGCAATATTGCGACTTTGGCGCCTAAAGGGTTACGTTTTTTGTCAGACAAAATACCTCAGTTATGTCCCAACTGTCTACAGTTCATCCCCATTGTTCTTTAAATATAAATCACTCAATCATGACAGACCCAAGTACGTCTGCCTAAGTAATCATCTTGCACAGAAAAAACACAAATTTTTATAAAACAAAGATCAAAAGCTTTTAAAGGCAGTTATTTTACCATGATTTGTTATGCAAAGATACTTATTGTTTGGTGTGTATTTGCATTTAAAAGAAAATTTCACACATTGGGTTAAATGCAGATTAATATTATTTAAACAATGTTTTGGGCTTGAAACTCTGACCCATTAAAGTTTATTCAAGTCCATCAAGGTAAATATGTTGATGGTGACACTAAAACTGTCTGAACTGGTCACACGTTACTGCTGCTCTGTTGTGTTGGTCCCCTGCTGATGCTTCAGATTTGCAGAGCTGGTAAAGCCTTTCCCACACTGCTCACAGGGTAATGGCTTTTCTCCAGTGTGGGTCCGCTGGTGTTTTTTCAGGTTCCCTGACTGACTAAAGCGTTTCCCACACTGCTCACAGGGAAACGGCTTCTCTCCGGTGTGGATCCGCTGGTGTTCTTTCAGATGCCCTGACTTTCTAAAGCATTTCCCACACTGGTCACAGGGAAACAGCTTCTCTCCGGTGTGGACACTGTGTTCTTTCAGATGCCCCGACGTCCTAAAGCGTTTCCCCACACTGCTCACAGGGAAACGGCTTCTCTCCTGTGTGGATCCGCTGGTGTTCTTTCAGATGCCCTGACTTTCTAAAGCATTTCCCACACTGGTCACAGGGAAACAGCTTCTCTCCGGTGTGGACACTGTGTTCTTTCAGATGCCCTGACGTCCTAAAGCATTTCCCACACTTGTCACAGGGAAACGGCTTCTCTCCGGTGTGGACACGTTGGTGACATTTTAACTTTGATGGTACATCAAAGCTTTTGTCACAATGTCCACAGCAGTAACGCTTCTTGGTCTTGTCGGTAGGCTGAAATAAAGAAAAAGTAATTTATTAATACAGGTACTTCCATAATTGTTCTCTCACAAACTCATATTTACTTTTGGAAAAATATAAGCAGACAAACTAAGTTCTATCATAATACATTTACATAATAGTTGCGTACCAGACACCACATTTATAAGTACAACTTTATATAACAGATTACACTTTTTTCAAATGCTTCAGATGTTTCCTAGCATCAGATTTCATGTTTATGTTTATACGTTTGGCAAATGTGTTTATCTAAAGCAACACTTTTGACCAAAATCTCAGCTCTACGGGTGAAATCAACCCACCTCTTCCAGTGACGACATTTTCCTGTCAGTGACGCTTCACTCCTCTCCTCGATCCAGGAATTGCCTCTGGAATATTCAAAAGAACACAACATATCTGAGGAAATGCTGTGGAAATTAGCTATTGAAAGATGTAGCCATGTTTACCTAATTCTGGTGAAGATATGACAGGCAGCTATGTAAACAGTCCTTTTATAATAATTAAAATGTACAGATGTCCATTTAAAGATCTCACTGGCAGCCCAAATCACCTTTATTGTTAATATGATTCTGCTGCATTCATGTAGTAATAGCAAAGATTTTGATGGCAAAACTGCTAAAATCCAAAGTTTCCAAAAATCAAAGTTTCAAAAAGCTACTTCAGAAGGACAGAGGAGCATAAAACCTTACAAAAAGTGCAAAAAGCATTATTTTTCTTACCGTTTCTGTGAAGATGCTGAGCTATCCTCTGGAGGTAGAAAATGTCCTCTAACAAGTCACAGAATCAGAAGGGTAACCAATGGAGACGACAGCTGAAAAATTCCAGAATCGATTTTAAAATGAAACAAATCAATAATTCTTTCAGAACCTTTCAACTTTGGCTTTGTTTCAGTAAAAAAAACAATGACAAGGTGGAATTTGTTGTTTTAGTACCGCAAACAAATTTGAATAACCGCAAAATGGTTTGCCTAAAGTGTTACAGAACTTCTCCCTCATGTTAGAATTTTGGATGTGTCAGTTTCAGCTTGTCCATAGGGGGTGATAGGGTACCACCCTCCCTGATGTGAAGGGAGAAAAAAAAACCTGAAAAGTAAAAAAAAACAAAAAAAATCTACTATATCTAGATATCTATATCGATACATTGACAGACAGATACAAGTTTACTGTAAACGTGTGTCTACATGCAATCTGAATTATTTACTCATCATTTTGACCAGCTGTCTCATTAAACAATCAATCAATCAATCAACCTTTATTTGTATAGTGCCTTCCACACCCGTTACAGGAGGCCAAGGCGCTGAGAACAACATAAAATCATGATAAAAAGAAATATTAAAACATTGAACAATAGAAAAAATACATAAAAGTATAAAAACATAAAAGCATAAAAACATAAAAGCATAAAAACAGGCAGACATCATGCGTTTTCTGGAAACGCTAAACGAAAGAAATGGGTTTTCAGCCTACTCTTAAAAACTGGCAGAGATGTAGAAAGCCTAATTGACCGTGGCAGCTGGTTCCAGAGCGACGGTGCTAAGGCTGAGAAAGCCCGGTCCCCACGGGTCCGACACCTAGTGCGAGGGACCACAAGCAGGCCCTGATCAGAGGAGCGCAGAGAGCGTGATGGCACATGCTTTTTCAAGAGCGCAGCTAAATAAGGAGGGGCGCCTCCCTGAAAGAAATGAAAAACAAACACCAAAAGCTTAAAACGCGCCCGATAAAAGACAGGGAATTTCCTCCAACAGACTCACTAGTTTCACAACTAGGGCGCTGGAAAGAAGCACCCCTGGGCTGAAGCTTAACAGCCACTCATGTTTGGTTGCTAGGGAGAACTGGAGTAATTTTGGCCAATCAGTATCACTGAATTTACTGGTTCCTTCATCACTGACTGCTGGCGTCAGACATGTATATACTAGATGGCGAAAGCGGGAGTCGAGGGCGTAGCTAAACGGCGGCCATCTTACTTCAGACAGCAGACGTTCCGCTCTCAATGGTAGCAGCTGGAAGGTGAGTGAACAGCTTAAACAAAAACACTGTTAACTCAATTAAATATTACCGGATTTACAAGCAGGTTGCCTTATTACAAACCTTATAACACATAGGACACAGAGAGGACATACTTGCACATTTTTAAATTAACAGGCCAAATCCATCATATTTCACAGCCACATCTCTGGCGTTTATAACAAATCAAATCGTTTGAAAATCAGTTGAAAATTGAGCAAGTTGGAGTTACTCCACTCCATTGGCGAACAGCACGGGTGAGTCATCTATTGTAGTGTTTATATACATGTCCATGGCTGGCGTTTCTGCAACAGGAAATAGCCAGCTAGCCTGCTAGAAGGTGCTGGATCTCTTCTCCCTCTCATTCACACACACACACACTCACACACACACACACAGTTGGTTTATATAGATAGAGCTGAGAGCTGAAATCATACCTGTAGCTGCAGTAAAATGTGTTTATTTGTTCTCGTTTTATATGATTATGTTTAAAACAGAACATCTAAATCAATTTCTATGCCGTGTTAGTGCCACCTAATGGTGGAACCTAGTATTGCGCTTTGAGGTGCGAATGCCTGAGGCAGATGATTAAGACACACAGAGACAAAAAACTCAAGCTGTAAAACAAACTAATGTCAAAATAAAAATGTGAGTAAGGAGAAAAATGGATATACTGGATTGAAGTTGCGTACACATAGGCTTGTGTATTTATTTGTCTCATGTTGTAAATGTATTTCACAAACCATTTCTGTGCGATTCCAAATAAAAAGTTGCATATTTTCTTGTTAATTTGTGTCGCCAACAGGTGCAGCCCAGTGGGATAAACATCTGCAGATTAAGGTTTAATGTTCTGATCCAAGATAACTGGTTAAAGACAAACAAAGCAAATAATCGCTGCCCACCACTGGGTGTGTTTTAGTGCAACTGTGGCTGAATGAAGAGGACTTATCGACGAATTTGGCGAGCGATTTGTGTATGTCGACATCTTGTGGCACCGCAATGGCTGCGGTGACACGCGTCAGTGATTCATTCATTACGCCGTCATTAGACTGACCCTCTAGTGACAACATGATTGATTATGTTAGACAGTGGCCTCCAGTTACTGATGGTGGAAGCTGAGACTCTTGATAAAGTTTTCTCCTCAGTGAGACCCACCACATGTGTTCTGGACCCAATTCCAACTTCGTTTTTTAAACAATTCTATGGATATTTTAGAGATGAGATTTTAGCTCTGATGAATTGTTCCCTTCAGACGGGGGTCTTTCCTGCCACCTTTAAAGGGGCGGTGGTGAGGCCCCTGTTGAAGAAGAGCAATTTAGATTTTAATGATTTAAAAAATTATCGACCGGTATCCAACTTACCATTCTTAAGCAAACTTTTGGAAAAACTTGTTTTTATTCAACTAAATGATTTTATAAACACTCATGATGTCCTAGAGAAATTTCAGTCTGGTTTTAGGGTGAACCACAGCACCGAGACGGCCCTTCTGAAGATTTTAAATGATTTTAGATTAAATTATGATAAACGGAAGGTGACAGTGTTGGTTCTACTGGATCTAAGCGCTGCCTTTGACACAGTAGACCACACTATTCTTTTAACGCGGTTAAAACGGATCGGCCTCTCTGGTGCTGTTCACAGATGGTTCACATCTTATCTCACAGACAGGACTTTTATGGTGAGTCTGGATACCTGTTCCTCTAGGGTCCACAGCATCACATGTGGTGTGCCCCAGGGATCAATTTTAGGCCCTGTGCTTTTTAACATCTATATGCTCCCTCTTGGCGATGTCATCAGGAGACATGGGGTGAATTTTCACAGTTATGCTGATGATACACAGTTGTACATATCCGTGTCTCCTGATGACACACAGCCAATGGATGCACTTTTTAACTGTATTTTAGACATTGAATCCTGGATGGCAGAAAACTTTCTCCAGCTCAACCAGGACAAAACTGAGATTTTAGTCATTGGTTCTGAGGCTCAGAGAGAGAAACTTTTACCAAAACTACAATCAATGTCTTTTAATCCTTCTTCACAAGTGAAGAACCTGGGCGTCATCTTTGACTCTGAGCTGACTTTTATCCCACACATTAAAAATATCACAAAAATAGGTTTTTATCATCTAAAGAACATCGCCAGAGTCCGCCCCATTCTCTCTCGGGCCAATACGGAGACGCTAATGCATGCTTTTATCACCAGCAGAATTGATTACTGCAATGCCCTGCTTTCTGGTCTTCCTAAAAAGAGAACTTCAGGCTTACAACTTTTACAAAACTCAGCAGCACGAGTCCTGATGAGGACCAGGAAGCGGGAGCACATCACTCCGGTTTTAGAATCGCTGCATTGGCTCCCCGTATGTTTCAGAATCGATTTTAAGGTTCTCTTAATGGTTTTTAAGTGTCTTAATGGTCTTGGGCCTTCTTATCTCTCAGAACTGCTTTTACCGTACAAACCCTCGCGGTCTCTGCGCTCCTCTGGCAGCCGTCTCCTTGTTATCCCTAAAGTCAGGACACACACCCACGGCGAGGCGTCCTTTCAGTACTACGGCCCTCGCCTCTGGAACAGGCTGCCGGAGGACCTCAGGGCTGCAGAGAACGTTCATGTTTTTAAGAACAGGCTCAAGACTCACCTATTTAGCTTAGCTTTTAACTGATGATTTTTATAATCCACTGTTCATTTATTTATTTTTATTTATTTTATCCTATATGTTTTATTCAATCAGAGTTTTACTATCATTTAGAGATTCACCTTTTTAGCTTAGCTTTTATCTCATTATTTTTATTACTGATTTATTCCTTTTATTTATTTTATTTGTTCTATCAGAATTTTACTATCTTATATTTTAACCTTATTTTATCCTCTTCCAGTGTTTCCTCTGTGGGAGCCCTCTGCCCTGGGGGTGGTGGTCTGCTGTGGTGGCCTGGGTGGAGGTGGGGGTTTCCGCCCTCCCTCCCCTGGGCGCTTTGTGTTAGCGCCTCGGCTGCCGATGTGGATCTGCTGCTGTCGGGGCAGATGGCTCCCTGCATGGCGTTTCCTAACTTAGATGGTTTATCTCATCTGAACTCAGCCCAGTGTGTTACATTTTTATCATATATCCTTTAGCATGTGTTTCTGTGTGCGTGTGTGTGTGTGTGTGTGTGTGTGTGGGTGGGTGTTTGACAATGATTTTAATGAGGGTTTTATTTTCTAAATTCCTCTACATTTCAGGGGAGAGAGGGATTATGGGAATTTGGGGTCATTTTAATTTGTAAAGCACTTTGAGTTACATTTATTGTATGAATTGTGCTATATAAATAAATTTTGATTGATTGATTGATTGATGGTTTATTAATTTAATACCAACATTAATTTATGAATTAATCATTTGTTTGAGTGATAAACAGGAATGATTAACTGGGAGATAGACTGTATCGTTAAACACTTTTCATATAGCTTACGTGTGCAGACGTTAGCGAGCTAACAGTGACTTTTAATCATGGACCTTCTATGTGACGTAAAAAAACCTCAAGTTTGTGTTTTGGTTTAGAAATTCAAGAATATTTTACTGAACGACTGGCGTCCGATGACCAGAAAAACGGCAACTACGGGTCTCTGATCGAGGGTCAAAATGACCTGAGCTCAGGATGCGTCGGGCAAATTTTACAACGCCTTTTAGACAACTAAATAGTTTTGAAAGGATCAGTGGGACATTCCCAGTCACCATGATATGAGCGAGTGGCCAGGTTTAAAGTGTCTGCTGTGACTGCATGGCAGGCAGAGAGTGCTGCTGCAGCCACACCGCAGCACTCCAGGTGTCAAGCAGGGTCTGACAGGAAGGTCCTGCATGGACCACGGTATCTCGCAAAAGATTTTCTTCCAAATCTAGAGTTTTCTGCTGTTTTTAGAACAATTGATGCACAGGTCAGCCTTCCTGCTCACAAAAGAAACAACTTCCACTTCATGCTGCTAATTTTCAAAGGTCCGCTTCATGCACAGCACCTAAGGCTGCCTGACTGGGAGCAGTCATCGCAGTAATGGCGGTGGCTTGACTTCCTATCATTTCGCCAAATTGGTGTATAAATCAGTACGAGGCAACATTAAAAAATACTAAATCAGACCAGAACGTTTTTTCGAGTAACCTTTTAACTTGGTATTTGTGAGAATTCTTACTAACCAAGCATCAGATTGCACATTACGAGATATAAATTAGCCACTGAAGCTAACTTCAGTAACAGGCAGCTTTGTGTTTGTGTACAATTTTCTCAATGATTAGCTCTGGGTCAATAATTTGGGGCATCTCCATTAAATCATGTGGGAACCCCCTAGAATAAGTTGCATTTCATTACTGGAAAGATGACGATGAGTGTGTTTTTAAAAGTTTCCACCAACATAATCAACTTAGGAGGCCCCATTTATAAGAAACGGGAACACTTCCAGGGTTTTTGTTATCTTCATAAATAAGATATATTTGCTACTTTTTTTTAAACTCATTCTAAAGAAGACACCCAGGAAGCCTAAACGAGGACTATTTCTTAAATCGTGCTAACAGCAGTAGAATTGTAAATAATTAATCGAATAAACTGTAAAAATAGCAGCAGCCTTGAGCCTTTTCTGCTTTGCTGTGCTTTGCTTCTTGGGTTTGACTGTGCTGACTCCAGTGGAGCTTCAACCTGATTCATGTAAGATCTGGTACTGTAACAGCACCGTCAGCAATTAAAATCTGAGAAAGGCAGATTTCACATAGATGAATGCATTTATTCAAACATTTTAACTGTTTTACTAAAATAAATTAGCATTAATAATCTATCTTTATGCATTTGTAACCATCTTGTTCTGTGATCAATAAAAAAAATCTAAAGTTTCCTTATTGTCTGACTTCCCTCAGAGAAACCTGAGTGTGTGTTGGATAGAAACCGGATCTGGGTTGACGTGGTGGGTGTATGGGTCAGTTGGAGGTAATGGGGAGAGCTTGGGATGGATTTAGGTCTTGAGATGAGAGCCTTTAATGTAGTATCCATCTCCTGTTACATAAAACTCTCTCCTCCTTGTTTCCCCTGTCACACTCCATCTTTCTCAGATAACTGAACACAATCCTGCTCTGTGGCCTAGATTAGCAGACCTGTGCTGTTCCACGAGAAATATATCTCAAAAATAAGAAGATCGCAGGAAATTTAAAGCACGACAATCATAAATCTGTGAGCGAGAGAAAAGTCTGCACGGCCAATAGTAAAAATAGAAAATGTGTAAATAGATTATAACAAATGCAGGTCTAAACAGGTCAGGGGAAAGTGTGACGTAAGAGCATTGAAAGAGATGTTAGAATGTGTGCTAGCTTTAAAAACGTGATGCCCGCTGTCCCAGATTTCTGTTTGGGTGTCTGAGTTTATTCAGACAAAATAAGACACCATCTTTGTCGGCTCAGAGTCTAAACCTTCAGCTTTATTTCTCACTCAGAGCATTTTCATGCATCCACCAAAAAGCTATTTTCCCCATCTGCAGAATATTAGATTTAAATGCATCATTACTTTTAAATCACACACACATTTAAAGCTAAACGGCACTTTACACACACACCTCATAAGTATTAGCTCAATAATGCAAACACAGCCAATGTGCGTAATTTGTCTGCCTTGTTTGCTAAAGAAAAAAGAAAAAAGTGTCAGATCCACCATCTTCCTGCTGGCTGTGTGGATTTTACCAACACCCACACAAAAGCTGTGTGGAGCGACGGGGCGAGGGCAGGAAGAACACGGAACGCAAACTGACCCGAGTTATCCTGACTTTAATGCCACAAAGCACCAGCTTTATTCACACACACGACTTCGATCACTAGAGTGAAATATGATGATAAAAGTCTAGGATGCAAATTATAATCGTGTTTTTGTGATAAATGAACTCCTCCATGCTGCATTTTGCAGCTTTAGTTCAGGATTTTTAGGAATTGTGTGAAAACTCAAATTTAAAGAAATTTTTAAGTTTTAAATATTGACCTCTTTGTGGTATTTTTGAACAAAGCAAAACTATATGAGCAAAACATGCAATTGTGATACGATTGAACGTATAACAATATATCTAATGCAAGATATTTAAGGGAAATTAACAGTAAAAAAAATAGCAAGAAGCAAACTTTTACCTGTGACTGCAGCATTTAGGTGCAAACAAGAACCTTTATTCATCTATGATTGATCCTGAGGGCCAGAGGTAATCAGATTGAGTCTCACTTTTATAAAGTTTTCATTTTTAAGAATTCTGTATTTTATTATATAAAAATGTTCACACACTCATTTTCTGAGGGTCATGGGTCATGGGGACCAGGTAAGTCCCAGGTGACACCCTGGGCAGAAACACTTGGAGACAAACGAGACATGCAGCCATTCACACACAGACTCACGCCTAGGGCCAATTAGTAGTTGCAATTAACCTAACATGCCTGCAAAAATAAATCCATGCATGCATGGGGAAAAATGCAATGCATGCAGAAAGGCAACCGTCAGGGTTTGAACTTTCTTGCTGTGAGGCAACAGTGCTGCTAACTGCACCACCAAGCAGATTTAAATGGTTTTAAGTGTAAGTCAACCCTACACAATAATCTGTCACCTAATAACAACTGTACACACACACTAGGGAATGTGAATGCATTTGTATTGTTATGACTTTTAGAAATTTCACACATTATAATTAATATCAGTGCTATTGTGGATTACCTGATACCTGATCAGCTGCGAGCATTTAAGGACTATGACAGCTAAATATATTACTGGCACGTATCTTGTGTTTGTGATTAATTGCAATCATTTGCAAATAGATAACGTAGTTGATGTAGTGATGATACATTTTCTACATGCAGACTTTTAGAGCAATAAAACTTAAACGACTCTAGATGACAAAAAAGGAAAACAGCAGCAATCTGCAAAGTTTTGCATGAGGCGTAGTGATGTTACTGTGCGTCATCCTCCCATGTCTGCTGTTTGTTTTGTCTTCACTCTGTTTATAAAGACTAAAAGCAAACACGAAAAGAGCCGTCCAGCTGCCCCTTTTCATATGCTAAAGTTTTGTAAATTTAAATTTCATATGAAGCTAAAGGAGACGGCTCACTTCACAGCCCAAAGCAAACAAAAGAGAATGAAACAGAAGCTAAATGTGGCTCAACGTGACATCAAATATTTACTGTTGATACACAACCCTCCTCAGGTCCGAGGCCAGCGATGGGCCGCCGCGGACATCGTTAGGTCAGAATTAATTACACGCTGCTGAAAACATGCTGGATTTTCCACAGCTCGACGAGCATGAGATGACAACAGCTAGACGATGTTTGACAACAGTGGAAGTGTGAAGAAAATTTATTATCTAAACCATAAATGTGCTTTAATTTCATTTAAATAACTGCTTTTCCTTTAAAACTTAAGAATCTATTTACTCTCATGACAAAAAAAGAACGTATGTGCAAATTCAAATTCACTCAAATAAGTTTGCCGGCCGTTTACAATAATCCTCATTGTAAAGGAGCAAAGCAGCAAAACCAGCTTAGGAGGCAGGCAGGCAGGCACACACACACACACACACACACACACACACACACACACACACACACACACACACACACACACACAGAATCAATCTGAGCTCAGAAACAAATGTGTGCATCAGCAGGAAAAATAATTGAATCTAAAAATAACTTCTCCCTCCCTCCCTGCTCCAGACATCCACACAACCACTTCATCAGTAAGAGGGATCATGATGAGGAGACGTGTCGTCGTAGCGAAATCCCAAAAATAGAATAAACACACCTGACGACCCGTTCACATGCAGAAATCTACCAGCTCAAGGCTTCATGAGGAGGAGAGTAATCAGACGTGACAGCCAGGAGCAAGCTTCTGTTAACTATTTACATTTTGAAGCGGTGATGCTTGACAGGACTCTTGATCCGATAAGGCCGCGGGGCCTTTGTGCCGTACAGGTGGACTCGTGTTACCTGAGCCTTTGCTGAGAGGTAAACACAAGGGGACCAGCAGCACTGAAGCAGGTTTACCGTTTATCACCTGGTGGTCAGAGCCTGATGCTCTCACACCACAGAGCGCACTAACAGGAAAAATCAGCTGAATTTCTCTTAATAAATGGAAGTAAATCCAAGTCAACTATCATGTAAAAATCATAAAATAGGCAGTGATTAAAATCTGCATCAGGTACAGATAAAAATTTAACTCTTTTTGATGACTTTGTGTCATTCTTTCAAATAATGTTTCCACTTTTAATTCAACTTTTCTGTATTTTTTGCATTTTTTTCTGACCCCAGTTTGAGAATCCAGGCTGGTTTTACCACACTGCCCTCTGCTGGTCATTTTAAAAATTGCAGTTCTTGAAACATTTTGTCAATCTTTTTTTTGCCTCTTCTCCCTTCAGTATTCCTGTCTGATGAATAAATTCCCTCTTTTAAAAATGTGTAGCTCAGGAGGTAGAGCGGGTTGCCTCGTGATCAAAGGGGCCGTGGGATTGATTCCAGCTCCCACCAGGGTATTCTGCTGTTGTGTCCTTGGGCAAGACACTTCACCCAACTTGCTTGGGTTGGTGGTGGTCAGAGGGGCCGATGGTGCAGCCTCCCAGGGCGGCTGTGGCTACATAGTAGCTTACCATCACCAGCAGTGTTCGAATGTAAGAGTGCATGAATAATGGTAAGTGCTTTGGTTGCCTTGAAAAGCGCTGTATGAATCCCAATCCATTATTATTATTATTATTATTATTATTATAACAAAGATGACGTCCCTCCCATGAGGTAAAGATTGACCGATACGGGTTTTTCTATTGCAGATGCTGACATGTGGAAGCCATGCTCACCCGACATGTGCTGTGGATTTTTTGGGTCAGCATCCAGATGTTTTCTGCCTTATTTACTTTCTAAACTGTCACTAACAGCAGATGTACAACATTTCTGAACTTAATCGATTTTTCAACACTGAATTTAACCAACTCTTGAATCTTAATTTTGTGAAAATAATTTATCCAAAGTTAATCAAACAAATTAATTAACAGACTAAATATAAAAATCAGAAAAATAAAAAGGTAATGTCAGTTGGCAATAATGTTTTATTAGGTAGATGTTATTCTGGAACATTAATATACATATAAATTCAATTTGGCAGCACCATGCGGCCCATAGATGTGCCTGACTTTAAATGGGCTTTATTATAGAAGATGGTAAATATTGACCTGATATGTGTGCCGACTGATATGCATCAGGCTATTCCGAAGCATATAAAACAGTTAAAAACAAATTAAATCACTTGTTTTATTGCTTCAGTTCCTCTCATTTTCCCATCTTGTAGGACCAGAATTAGACATTACAGCAAAAGAGGATGAAAAAATAAGGATTAATGACATACAGACAAATAAATCATTTCATATTAACATCAATAACATTTTAAAGGTCTTATTCACTAATTTATCGATAAAGTTGTATTCTCTAGTTTCAATAAATGCCTCATTAGTCGTTCTGTGGGAAAAAAGCCCCAACGCGCCCGTTGCAGGGGGTTAAAGTTTGTCGGGGGGTGCACGTGTCCCCATTGAGGAGCCGCCGTCCAGGGCGCACCTCCTCCTTAGCCGGTGCTCATCTCTGTCAGTCCCTTTGCCGTCCTTCCTTCCCTCAGTCTTCCTCCAGCTCCTTTTATTGAGCATCAATCAGTCAATTAGCCACACCGCCTTTTGTATTTTATACCTGATTTTTATGGTTATATGTTACAAAGCTGCCAATATTTTTCAACAGCTGGGCATCATTTAATTCATTTTCAACAACATTTCGATGGACATTTCCAGAGATTAATGGTAAAAACTGCACATTGTCACTTTAAGATCTAAGATGTTTTTGCCATTTAGATGCATTTAGATACTATTTCCTATTAAAAACAAGACCGAAGTTTTCCTTTTGCATACTTGATGTCAAACACAATAATCTTCAAATAATATTAGTTAACACTTTCTGTGCTGGCACATCCCTATTTGAATGTTGTAGTTGCTCTGACTGTGTTCTACTTTTTTTGATTTGTGTGTTTTTGTTTTTTCTGTACGAGACATAAAATATTACATTTTCTCAGAAATGATGCAGACATTTGATAACAGAGCTAATCACCACAGATCAGAACCACATTCATCAAGGTAAGACACTTGCCCAAGTCAATCTGTATACACACACACACACACACACACGCACACACACATCCTTATCTCTTAGTGAGGACCATCCATTCACTTCCATTCATTTTTTTTCATTTTAGTGACTGTATTATGCCTAACCCTAACCCTAACCCATACCCTAACCATAACCAGTGTTGCTGTATTCCTAACCCTAGCCTCAACAAAAACTTAATTCACACCATACCTCTAAACCCAACAGGTAAGCTTTTAAAACAAAGTGAGGACCACAAAAATGTCCTCACTTTGAAAAATGTCCTCACTCTGTTGGTAAAAACGTGTTTTTTGGTCCTCAGTATGTAGTAAGTACAAGAACACACACACACACACCTGCGTAACAGGTTACTCATCAAAATCAGCTCCTTTCTGTTTCTGTTAGCTAAAATTGCACATTGTGATCTACGAATGAATAAATCCTCCAAGTGTGTTTGTGTTTGTGTGTGCGTGTGCGTGCGTGCGTGTGTGTGTGAATGCATGATGGTGTCTGAAGGCTTGGAGCATGAATAATGAAACAAGGCAGTGTCAGTTCTGACGGGGTGAATGCAACCTGAAAGCTAAATAATGAGGTGAGGCAGACACACTGCAGCCCTGCTAAACCATGTCAGGCTTCAGGTTCATCCACAGCTTTTAGCACCTCCAACATGTTAATAGTCAAACCGGAATAAAAGTATGTTCCTTTTGTTGTTTAATCCCACATGCACCATCTTTTTTGACTGATTTGATGCCTATTGGACGATTACATTGGTATGATATGATGTGTTAGGTGGAACATTGCTGACATGATGTGATGCATGATGGTCTCGGGCCAATGCATGCTGGTTAGGAGGCTTGCACAGCTTCAGTGTCACATGACACAAGCAAAAGCAAGGGAAGCTGCAGATTTCTGCCACTATTTCTCACATGTTGATGCAGTGAGCACTCAGAGTAAACAAGTAAACACTCCACACACCTGTCTGGATCCACAGGTGTGATGTCTATCCTGGGAGGCGCACCAAATGGGAGGGATGTTGGCCGGGCCATGATCTCCATGTCTGGTGTTCGTGACCTTTCACCCTGACGCCATGATAAGGGGGGTAGCTGCAGATTGCCCGAGAAACGGCGTCTGCCCCTACGCAGGTCAACTCCAAGAGTGCATGAAGGAGACGTGAAAGAGTCGCTAATGCAGCAGTCCGGAGGTTCGTTGCTGTCCTGAGAAAATAAAGGATGGAGAAGAAGGCTGTGTGAAGATAAATGAAGTAATTGTGAACACTAGGTGGTGCTACAAGCTTTTTCCTGACTAATAAACTGTGGAGCACAAAACCTTTTCAATAAATCTTCATCCTAGAAGGAAGCAGCCACTACTCTCCTTAGCTTCCTTTTATTAAATTTCCTTTTAGACAAATAAAAACAATAATTCGAGGAAATATATTAATTCCATTGATGTTTTCACACTTTAGATACAAATTACAATTAGATGTACTTCCTCTTTATTCACATTTTTTCAATTCTTAACCTGAACTGCCCGTAGCAAACTAATTACAGAGCATAACCAGTATTTCATCATTCATTTTAATTTTTTCATGCCTTTCACAATTTGATCATTTGCAAATAAGAGGAAGAACATGAAATAAGCATGTTTCTAATTGAAGGCAGAAAAAATAGTAGAACTTCAGTTTTCAAACTAGACACCACGTTTAGTCATCTGGCATCAATATCAATGACTCAGTCATTCATTAGTGTGTGATAATGACCAAAAAGCTTTAAAATAAGAGTAAATAATTGATTTAATTGCTCTCGGGGTTTGTTAGAAGCATAAAAAAGCTGTAATTAAAAGGCAACTTGCAGCACCACAGCATGTGCTCTGCACCAATCAGAGGCATGCTGGGAAATCACCTGCATCTGGAACATAAACAGGACTTCACACAGGGACATTTTTCTAAACATTTATCCCCTAAAGCAGACAAATTAAAGGTTATTTTCTTATTCTCAGGGTTGAAGCTGATGTTAAACAGTCATGATGTGACACTCCCATAATTACCTCCCACAGGACTCCCTGAGGATGCAACCGTAAACCTTCATCACGTCAGACGGATGCTCAAGTAGTCTGTTAATAACCACAGATTTAGGCGGACCAAATTATATCTTAACCAGTGGGACAACGTTTTTTCAGTACATTTGCAGTGGTCTCTAGTATAAATAAATGCCTTGTGTTTCAATTTCTGTGGAAAAAAAGCTCTGCTGCTCCTGTTTCAGGGAGTAAAAGTTAGCAAGAGGAGGGGGGAGGACTTGGAGTCTTAAGCCTCATTTATGCTTCTCCGTCGGTACGGAAACACACAACGCCATTATCTGTCGTTGCGTGGGATCTCCAACAGGCTCGCAAGGACAGAGTCGAGACCACTTTTCTAAATATCCGTTGAACGAGACGAAGAGCACAAGCTTTTGATTGGTCAGGACGCTGCTTCCTTTAAATGTCAACAACACCGCCATCCCCCCTCAAAAAAATAAATAAGAGAGCCAAAGGTATCTAGCGGCAGATACGGCAGGGAATGAGGGACATATTTGTCCGTGTAAAAAAGTCTGAAATACAAAAAACACAATGGTAAATGCACCATCTTGGACCAGATACCCCAGAAAAGTGCAAAGCCCTCTGTTGTCCTGGCAGGGAATTGCTTTGCAACACTCCCCAGGTGACGGAGAAGGCAAAACGTCTCCGTCAATGCGTGTGCGTCTCTGCCTCGCAGAGCTGACAGAAGCATAAATTAGGCTTTATTTCCTGATAGACATCTCACGCCCGAAAGGATAACAGCAACATGACTCTGCAACGTTGATGTTTTATTTCCACAAATAACACAAGCCTGAAGGAGTTCTGCCATGTTGTGGAGTTGCTAATGCTATTGGTTAGCTTCTACTATTCAAGACATTCTCTGCAGTTTCCTGGACGTTAAACGAACAACAGCCTTCCCCATCATGAGCCATGATGGGTAAGTCTAGGAGTGAATCTTCAGGGTGACGTAGATCTGTAAGGCTTTTCTAACCCGAGAGTTTCACCATCTACAGGGTGGGCCATTTATATGGATACACCTTAATAAAACGGGAATGGTTGGTGATTTTAACGTCCTGTTTGCGTTCACCAGATATGAACACAATTTTGATCTGCTCCTCACGTGTTAACCTCTTCGACATGTCAATGGCTATGAACAAAGAGAAACTTGTAAATAACTCATGAACGAATAAAGTTACGTTAAAACCAAGCACACCATTGTTTTTCTTGTGACATTACCAATAAGTTTGATGTGTCACATGACCCTCTTCCTATTGCAAAAACAAAAGTTGGATCCAAGATGGCTGTCTTGAAAAATTTGCCCTCTCACATATACTAATGTGCCACAAACAGGACGTTAATATCACCAACCATTCCCATTTTATTAAGGTGTATCCATATAAATGGCCCACCCTGTATATTCCATCGGTGACTAATGCAGGAGGTAGGGCTAGATAGACCATTTTCATGTTCAGAGTGACCAATCATAGTTCAAAAATAAGTAAAAACGTTTTCTCAGGGAGCTTTGCTTTGAAACACTTCTCTGATGCTCCAATATTGTTTTAATTTGAGGGTGGCTGAGGAACACAGATGAAGGACAAGGAGACAGAAGACAGGAAACAAGCAGATCAGGGCTGAGACGATCAAAAGATAAAAACCTAGTTTGGAAGAAAAGAACAGGACAAACAGATATTAAAGAAAAACATCTTGCATTTGCATGCGACAAACTCAAACTCATAATTACACAAAACTGCTCATGTTAAATTAGTTTCAAATAATTTGAGGATATTTGATTTTCAGCTGAATAACAATAAAAGCAACAAATCCTTTCCTAAAAGACAAACATAAAGTAGGACTTTTATTTAGGATAGAAAACATTGTGAGATGAAATTCAAAGCCGTGAAATTTTATTTGTAATACTGAAACAGGCTCCACCGCATTTTTTAAAGTATGAAACAAAACAAGAAAGATGTCAGATAAAAAGATGCTTTGTGAGGCTGAGGAGGATTTACCTGCAGAGATGAACCTGTCAGCGTCACCGGTTGTGGAAACGATCAATCATACATGAATCATTAACTTTTACAGGAAGTTATGACAGCCTGAAAACGCCACACGCCAGAGAAAAGCTCAACAAATGAATGAATCATTTCCTGTTTCCTTCAAAGAAAGTACAGTTTTATTTTTTCTTCCACCAAAGTGTGAGGCAGCAGGTCGTTCGAGTGGCTGAGTGACGCATGAGACAGACGAGTGTGTGAAAGGGGTCTGAAACACCAACGTAACAACCGGTTTATAATAAATCGGCTTTAAATGGTCAAAATTATGAGTTTTAATTGTTTTCACCAACTAAGTTAACTTAAAAAAAAGATTATAACTTAAGACTAGTTGAAGGTGTGGCAGAGCCTTTAATTATTCATCAAAAGTTCTTATATGGCTCCTTGTTATGTTCTTTCTGTGTCATCAATATAGTCAAACTGCACCTCTAAAGAAAGCTCAGAGCCTTGGCTATAAGACCATGTTAACCTTTTTAATGTGCTCCAAACACAACTAAAATCAAATGAGTGATCAGAAATCCCGCTTTATGTTTTTGCCTTCATTTCTGTCTCTAATGATGCTAAATCAAATCAAATTGCACACACATTCCATCAACCCATTATTATTATTATTATTATTATTATTTTAGAGACAATACCATTATCAAAATGTACCTAAACTAGTATTGTACTTTTAGGTCTGTCCTATTTTTGCCAGTGATATATATATATATATATATATATTTCTCCTGTTCTGAATTGAAATACAATTTAAAAGCTTTTTTTTTACAAATTAAAAGAGCTTGTGTTTACAATAATAATGACAATGACTATTGTTTGATTCTCTGTCTCATTATTTTCAATTTTAAAAAATTGCTTTCGGGGGAACTTTTCTTGAACTATTAAAATGCGATTAATCAAGATTAATTAATTACAAAGCTTCTAATTAATTAGATAATTTTTTAAAATTGAGTCCCACCCCTAGTTTTTACTTTATTTGCTGACAGTTTTGGCTACTTCCGGTTCCCTTCGCGAGCGGAAGTAGCTGTGCGTTCGTCTTTTTAACGCCTTAATCTAACTGTGAACCCAGATTTTGATTCAACTCAAATTATCTTGTACACTTAAATGTTTCTAAGTTGTTAACATTACTGATTAATCCTGAGTCAGCTGAGCTGTTTCATGTCCTTTCTTATTGTAATTGTGTTTTTAAGTCCAATCACTACTCTCTACTTAAACAAACTTAAACATGTCATTTTTTAACACCACTTAAAAATCTGAGTAAACTGTACATTTCAATGGCCCAGCTTATTGTACCTATGTTTGAGCTCAAACTACTTAAAATACTCAAGTCTGCCTGGTTGCACCCACCAAAAACCTGGTTCATACCAGTTTTGACCAGGTGGTATTGAGGAGCTCTGACTCCCTAGAGGCAGAACAAAGGGGAAGAACTCCACTGTACTGAAGTTCTAACAAGCAAGTTTCAACCAAGTATCTTTAGTTACTGTAACTCAGTTACTACTAGTACATTCAACTTATTCCTTCCATTACATTCTATTATGGACTCAAGTACATTGAACTTGTTTTCCTGCATGCTTCATTACTCAAAACATTTAAGGCAACGGGTTACCTGGAAATTTTCAAGTCAACTCTTATCGGGGAAATGTCTCCTAAGCCTTCATTAGTGTCTACAGGAGCGGTTCATCACTAAAACAAAACATGCAGGAAACATGCTGGAAGCAGACTGTAGCGCCAGCCATGTCAGCTCCTTTTTCAAGTCCAACAGGAACTGGACCGGCACTCTGAAGTTGCAAGTGCGGTATTCTAGCCAAAGAGGTCTGAGTAACATTTCATTAACCCTGTAAAGGGTCATTTTAGCACATACCGGCTCAAGAAAATGGTTTAAAATATGAAAAAGTTAATTGTATGGCTTTTAATATTTAATTATTCAGGAAATTCACAGAAAATTCACTGTATTATTGATATAGAAGTGACACATGGTTATTTCAGATTTTCAGTCATTCATCTAAAACAGCCTGACATTTCCCTTTTCTCTTACCTCCCCGCTTTACTAAAAGGAAAGTAAACATCTTCCTCTAATTACAGCTATAAAAATATTTGCCACTAGTTGTCTTTTGACCCATCAGGCTGTGGCCATAATGCATCACAGGACACCTTTGGCATCTTTTCCATTTCTCCCTCACCCACAGACGCTCAGATCCCTCTGCGTTGCTGCCATTTTGACACCAAAGCAACAAAACAGCGGGGAGGAGACGAGGAGATGAGCTCAGAAAACAACACCTGCTTCTCCTCAGATAAAGTGGAGGAGATGCAGCACAAGAGAGGGAAAAGAGGGACAGCTGATAGATGACAGGAGGTAAAAAGGTAAAACAGAGAGAGGGAGAGGATGAAAAGCACGAAGAGCAGAAACAGAAAGGGGCGAGGGTGTGAAGGTTAGAGTTTAAGAGATTTAAGGATGGATGACAAAGGTGATCTATCTAAAGGATGGATACACAAGCATTTGATTTTTTTAGAAACACAAAACAAGTGCCCACCTACACATTCAGGAAAAAACAAAAACAAATACACGTGTTTGACATTTGTAAGAAATTATTTCTCTCTATTTAAAACTGACGCATTGCAACATTCTTTGTAATTATGCAAAAGCAAATAAATGAAAATCTGTAATGATTCAGCAAAACATAAAACAGGATCCTTTAATAAACCCTCTCCATGTTATGGAGACAGTGTTGTTGTCTTTGAACAAAAAGGCCTTTTTCAGGATTATTGTCTTCATTTGCTTCAATTTCTAGTGATGAAATATTCCTCTGAGGTTCAACGGAGGAACAGGATATTAATAAAACTGTTTGGTGAATTATTGGGCCTCCTTTCTTTCATCATCATCTTTTCTTTATTGCTGTGAAGCAGCATGATTTCTCCGTCTCTGGCAAGAAACAATAAATTGCCTCCCTTCTCTCTACGCAGCAAAATGCATGACATGTGATAAATGTAGAATGTTCGACGAATGAGCAAAAAAAAAAAAAACATACGGAGTCAGATTTACCGGAGGACATTTAAAAAACACATATGATGTATTTTATATAAAGACATGAACAGTATGTTATGGGGACTTGTGTATTTGTGCCATTTTTATCTGTTTTTGTATTATTTATAGTAAAACTAAATAGTTTTTTAAACTTTAAGCTAGAGCTTTAACATTGATCTCAGTGATTGTTGGGTTAGAAACTTGACCAGTTTCATATTTGACACCACTCTGCAGCCCTCTGCTGCACCGCTCTTAACAGTTTTGTGGAGCGGGTAGGTGTTCTAGGGGGCGCTCCTATACCTGCTTTATGACTGTTGGCTATTTTCTGTGCAGTTAGCATTTTCAGTTTGCTGATAGAAAATAAAAAGCAGAAAAAGAAGTTTGCTTTTCTGTTGGCATCATGGCGGAGCCTGGAAGTAAAAGTAAGAGTAGTGTCTTTGGAGGCGAAGAAAAAAAGCTAAAACCAGAGTGAACATCAGTGCTATTTTGAGGGAAATAAAGAAGGCTACAACATCACAGACTGATGGTGACCTGGCTTTGTTGCTACTGGACTTGTAAGTAATAATACTGTTTGTCCAACAGTGTGGATCTTTTTGATTTGTGGCTCATTTGAACTTTGCTCATGTTAGCGTTAGCTTGTTGTTAGCGCCAGCTACAGCAGCTGCTGCAGAGTTGTTTATGACAGTAGTAATTCCACTTTCAACCAGTAGGGTGGACGAGCAGGAAACTGCTCTGTGTTACTTTAAGACAATCTTCAAAAAAGCAAACACATTTCCTTTAATGGTGTCCTAGAATGCAGTTAATCAACAATCTAAAACAGAGCTTTGAGCCTCCAAAAAGCATAAGAACTTTTCTTTGGCTTTCATCTGTCCCAGGAGCCCTGATATAGGCCATTCTAAACCCCCTTACTCAGGCCTTTAGTGAAAAGAGCTGTTGACCCCTCCCACTCGGCCAGGACATGCTGATTGGTTGGTTTCCCCAGAAGGCCTCAGACACATGCAGGTTTGAGGAGGCGCGAGAACACGATCTCAAACATGACTCGTCTGAGATGTCTCAGAGGTAATGAATGCAACATCATCAATAAAAATTACATTTGAGCAGGTGAAAGAAAACTGAGGACAGCGAATAAGAGCAAATAAAAGGCAGATGTGTGTAAAATCTGAAGCCAGCATCTCACTGGGATTTTTTAGAGATGGGTTTAAGATGAAAGAACTTTCCAGATAGGTCACATGGGGCATATGATCATTTGTGCTGATGTTCTAGCCCTAATTCAGTCGGTGTCTTCATTTTTACTCAATTTGTCCTCACTTTACTGTTTTTCCACAGTTTGGTTGCAAATCCCTCCCAAAGTTTTCTCAGATTTCTTGCACTTCTGACTCACACCAGCTAGATCAAGAGTGTTTGAGAAGAAAGAACTTTGAAACTTTCCACAAAGCAAGGCCGTGTGAGTTACGGGGGGGAAGTCAAGAAAACTTGTAGACATTTGGAGACATTTAGAAAACTCCTCACGAACACCGACAGTCACAGTCCAGTGAGATTCTGGCTTAAAAATCAGTTTGACCAAAACGAGTGTGGATTTCTGCCAAAGCGTTTTAGTAAAACCTCCATTTGGACTTGCTGGGCATCCAAATTAGTTGGACCAACTTTGTCCTATGGAACAGCAACTTGTGAAGAAAACATCTGAAGTGTGACACTAAATTAATGTAAAACAGGCTAACACAAATTTCTTGCAAAAATCTGTTTATAGAGAATCTAAGAAATGGAAAATATAATCTAAAAAGAACAGATTTTTAAAAAAAATCTTTACAATTTTATAATAACACTGGTTCTACCTGCATGTTTACGTATTTATTGAAGGTTAAGAACACTGGGTTTTGTATGAAGTGTGTGATTTGTTTGACTGAATAAAGCCATGTATGCAATGTTATGCTGATTTTGTATATTTTGTGAATTGGACCCCAGGAAGGTTAGTCACCACTTTGGTGGAAACTGATGGGGATCCTAATAAAAACAAAGGGTTTAATGCAGTGATCATCTTTCATACAAATACTTTAGCATGTAGAAGCATAAGATGGTGAATAACTGATCTGCAGAGAAAACATGTTCGTAGTTGCTACAAAAAAAACGGCATCTTACTGCAGAAGTATGAATAGCTTTTCCATTAAATTGTTTTTAAACGGCTCATATTCAACAGAAAAGTTCCCTCAGGGTCATTAGTTTGAGAAATTCTGTGCCTTTGAGGAATAATGCAGCTATAATATAAAAAAAATAAAACAAATATGACACAGAGTCCAGACTGCAGCAGGGTGGATGTCTGCATTAATCAGGGAGGTTGGGGAACAGCATTCATCACTTTTACAGCCACTGGAAAGGATAAACGAAGCAAGGACAAATCTGTAAGTCCAATAAAAGTTACTCTACAATTTATTTACTTTCAGTACTCAAATGACCCGATGACATAACACAACCTAAGTATTTAACAGAAACTACAGGTTTTCCTTTAAGGTCATTTAAAGGGGACCTAGAATGTAAACCAACATTTTCATTGTTGTTGTTGAATAAAGACAGCTTGGGTGGTCAACAGTAGCATGCCAAAAAGTCAAAGCCGTGTTTGATCTACTTTTTATGTAAATTAGAAAGTTGAAAAAGATGAGAGAAAACCTCCTGTTCTGAGAAAGCCTTCCTTAACACGTCACTAGGGGGAGCCACACCTCCTCAAACCTGCATGTCTCCAGTGTCTGAGGCCTTCTGGGGAAACCAACCAATCAGCAAGCAGCTCATTATCATATTCATGTCCTGGCCGAGTGGGAGGGGCAAACAGCTCTTTTCACAGCAAGGCTGGTTTAGGGGGTTTAGAATGGCCTGTATCAGGACTCCTGGGACAGATGAAAGCCAAAAGAACATTTCTGATGCTTTTTAGAGGCTCAAAGCTGTTTTAGACTGTTGATTAACTGCGTTCTAGGACACCTTTAAAGTATTTTTTATGAAGCATTTGGCTTGACTAGTTTGTTTTAAATAGAATTTATATAGATAATGACAAAAAGTAGGAGAACACAGTAAAGAAGCCTAAAGCGCGACACCGCCTGTGCAGGAAGAGGACATTAGGAATGACAAGGTGTGAGCTCTTAATGCTGGGAGATACACTGACAGACAAAGTGCAAGTGGTCACAGTTCACATAATCCCAAGAGTTCCGGTTGCCGTGGAAACCAGCATCCCTCCTCCCTGGCCAGACACAAAAGACAAAGAGGAGTGAATATTTTCACATTCAAACCAGTAAAATGGTTAAGATAGAGGTAATTAAAAAGAGAAGCGTGAATGAGAACAAGTTGCAGCACAGAGGGCAGCGAGAACAAAGAGAGAATGTGGTAAACTACTGCTGCTGCTGCTGGTAAAATGCAAGCTTTGAAGATCCCTAATTGGAGAATGAACAGCTGTTCAGTCTGACCCACGATCCCTCTAAATACAAGCTCAACAGCCGGGTGAGAGCGAGCAAGAAAGCTGTCAAATAATAGGGAAAGGGATACAGGCTGTAAAGAACTTTTTTAATGACAGGAAGACAGAAAATGTGAAGCTGAGAAGTAGAGTAAGATAACAAAAATCCATCACAAAGCCTCAAATCCTGCTGTTTGGCACCATGAAGCAGCAGCCATAACAAGTACTTTTATCTTGTGGTGCTCATGTGAGACCCTCGTCTCAGTCTCACTTGCTTTCATTGGAGGCTTTAAAAAGGTGCCAAAGGTTACTGTGTGTGTTGCCTGTTACACTTGAGCTCTGATAGAAACACACTCAGATAAATGTGGAGTCACAAATGGTGGTTTGTATCAAAGGAACCAAATTTCTTCTCTAGGGGTGGTGGGGCTGAACTTTAGAAATAGGATGAGAGACATTGATGACTGAAAGAATGAGATCACGGATACAAGCGACTGAAATGAGTTTACTCCACAGGGTGTCTGGGCTCTCCCTTAGAGATCAGGTGAGAAGCTCGGTCATCCGGGAGGGGCTCAGAGTAGATCTGCTGCTCCTCCACATCGAGAGGAGCCAGTTGAGGTGGCTCGGGCATCTGGTTAGGATGCCTCCTGGACACCTTCCTGGTAAGGTTTTCTGGGCACGTCCTAACAGGAGGAGACCTAAAGGAAGACCCAGGACACGCTGGAGGGATTATGTTTCTGGCTAGGGAACGCCTTGGGATTCCCCCGGAGGAGCTGGCCCAAGTGGCTGGGGAGAGCCTCTCTGCTTAGGCTGCTGCCCCATGACTTGAACCCAGATAAGAAAATAGATGGAATGGATTATAAGAGTTTTCACACAATTGATAAAAATCCTGAACTAATGTTGCAAATACTAGCCTAGAAATCTAGACAGACAGTAGCCGAAACAAAATGATTTTGCTCTGCATATCAGTCTAGCCACACGTCATTGTAGCTTCAGCAGGTCTACAATTGGCCCGATCAGTATTGTGTTATGCCAATCACAGGGCTCTATTGGTTTGGTAGGCGGGATGATGTGACGGAGCGGAACTACTAAGATGGTGGCGGCTTGCTTGAAACAGCTTTGGCATCAACTTTGGAGTATTTATTTGAGTCAAGAGAAGATAGAGTAACTCAAGTCCTTTATCTAGAAAAAGGTTGTATGTGTCTTCTTCAACAGTGTATGGCGGACTGCCTCGTTGACTAACGTCCGTAGCGGTGAGTATGTCACGTTGTTTGTTGTCCAATAGCATGTGAAGACAGTTTAAAAGACAACCATAGATTCTGCCCCACACCTGATACTTATCTATGGGTCGTGGCCACTGGCCAGACTATATTCTCACATATATAGGATGGCTTGCAAGACTAGCAAAATACAGCATGGAAAAGGAGTTCACTTATTCTTAAACACTTATTGCAAAAACACAATAATAAATGTCTACTTTTACGGACGGACGGATGGACGGATGGATGGAACGAACTTGGAAGTAGTGTCATTGGATCTTCTAGAAGTCAAAACTGTGTATCCAGTGGTTGAGGTTTCATGTCAGTTTGGTCCAAAATGACCACCACTTTGTACACTTGAGATTCATGCATCATTATAGGGACAGCTAGATGTGACCTTGCACAGGGTCAAGCTATGCTATATTTCACACAAGGGTGGTGATGGAGGCTACAAACAGACATGTGAAAGAGAAACAAACTGAACTCTGAGCGGAGTGTCACCGGAGAGCAGGAGGTTTCTCTACTGTCGCCTTCGTGACTCCACCTCAGATAACTGGCTGAAAACAATGGATGAACAAACAGCACCATGAAGTTCTGAAATGCTTCCACTCAGCCAACGCTGAAGTGCACCCATACAGAGTCAGAGCAATCGACTCTGAGGTGGTTCGCTGTGACTTGCATCAAAATGAGGTCATTAGGTCGAAGCATTATTTAATTTATCCCTCCCTCAGCACATCGCACTTCAATAATTCATGTAGAAATTACAAGGCTGGACTCAAAATGCTTTCACTGTGCATGCCAAACTCTTATTAGCTCTGATCTCACTCACACACACGCTTCCTGAATACAAACAGAACCGATCCAGGGCAGCTAGGCCGGATTCACGATGGGACAAACCATTAACACAAACTCACTGGTATTTCAGACTGCCCACACTACTTAAACGTAATCTGTGCTAAGTGTAACACCTGTGCTATTAAGCAGGGGTAATACACTGCTGGACCAGATCTAGGTTCTGAAGGAGTGGTGAGTAGCTAAAATGAGAGTCAGAGAGTGTGACCTTTAAATAGAAAAAGCCGGCAATTTAATTCACAATGGATAAATAACAAACAAAGACAAACAATAAACAGACAAATGCTACCTCAGTTATTTGAGGTATGCTTTAGAATATTCCCTTTTTAATTTTTAACTTTTCCCCTTTGGGTTAAAGATCTAATAAAGGTTTAAATTCTAAGTTCCTAGTCTAATTTCAAGTTTAAGTTATGACCGGTCATCTAATTTTGAGTGTCTGGATTTTAAACTTACTTTGGATTGCCCTAATTTATGTTTAAGCTTGAATTAGGTTTATGCAATTCATTCCTTTCAGTTTATACAATTCATTCCATTCAATTTCCAAAAAGATTTTGTCACTTTAAAATCACAGTTTAGGTACCCTTTAAAAGTACAAAAAATAAATATTCACATGGATGATTACACAGTAATATAAATACAAAACATCTGAGGTTTTGTCCTTAATCTTGGCAAAGTCTCAATTGTCCATTCACAATATGAACGACTTGAGATGTGCTCCTCACGTGAACAAATCCTACCCCAACCTTGGAACTGTTTGGAGTAAAGTTGATGAAAGCAGGACTGCGAGTGTGCCTCTGTGAAGCTCCGCTGATCCTGAAAGTGTCCTGTTGGGTTGTACTGGCTCGCCTCGATCCTCAGTTCAGGTCCAAGTCAGGTCCAGAATCCAGATATGAGGATTCGGTGTGGTTTCCAGGGTAGATAAAAACCTGGCCTGTTGAGCAGGCCAACAAATATCTTATTTAACATAAAAAGTTTTACATTCAGCATAAAATAATATTTACACTTACTGTTGAACACATCAGCCCTTTTACATGACTGCAGAAGCTACGTAACTAGCAGTGAACAGAAGCTAGTGACTGTTAAGCGTTAACGAACGTTAACCGCTTGCAATTACACAAAAATAAAACCTCATTTAGCATAAAATAAATCACCAAAGTTAAAACAATGTACACAGCGATCATTACAATAAAGAATAAAATGATATTTTAGGGGTTTTTACCGTTTTCTGTTGTGTACCGGTAGTTTACCGTCTGGGGCAGAGGTTAATTGCCTCGTTGTTACCGTAGCGACAAACGCTGTACAGAAGTTAATCCTGTGTTAGTTCGGTAGCAACGTTATGTAAAATGAGTATTTTTCACTAAAAACAACTCACCGAAACTTCCTCCCAAAGCTAATAAACTCCAGAGTGTACTCCTCCAAACTGGCCAGGTTACAAGTCAATTTATATCGTTTAAGGTTCAATAAGATCCGTTTTACTGAACTCAACGATCTCTGCTTCTGCTCTAGCTGTCTGCTCGTCAAAGCCTCAGCAGATACTCAGTCTCAGCCGTTAGGAGGAGGGGCTTGCTTCCTCAGAAAACGTTTGAATAGTCTTTATTGACAAGAGCTCACAGCATCTGGTTTTTCAAAATAAGATTGTAAATAATTATTAATTAAATTATTTATGTATTTATTAGAAGTTTTTTTTAACAGTTCTAGCTAATAGCTGATCAAATCATGTGATTTATTAATTGATGAATATATATATATATATATATTTTTTTTAAGATCTATTTGTAACAGGGGTTACATAAGCATCACCAGTTTAGCCAAATCCCTGATGCAGCAACAACCCATTAAGAATTTCACATGTAAACACAGTTAACATTGATGACTTAGGAAATAAGGCTTTCAATTAAACGTTTCTGTAAATATAGAGAATTTTTACAGGTAATTTGTATGCGTCTCCATCCATCCATCCATTTTCTTCCGCTTATCCGGAGTTGGGTCGCAGGGGCAGCAGCTTAAGGAGGGAGGCCCAGACGTCCCTCTCCCCAGCCACTTGGGCCAGCTTCTCCTGGGGAATCCCAAGGCGTTCCCTGGCCAGCCGAGAGGTATAGTCCCTCCAGCGTGTCCTGGGTCTTCCTTTGGGTCTCCTCCCGGTTGGACGTGCCCGGAAAACCTCACCAGGGAGGCGTCCAGGAGGCATCCTAATCAGATGCCCGAGCCACCTCAACTGGCTCCTCTCGATGTGGAGGAGCAGCGGGTCTACTCCGAGCCCCTCCCGGATGACCGAGCTTCTCACCTTATCTCTAAGGGAGAGCCCAGCCACCCTGTGGAGAAAACTCATTTCGGCCGCTTCTATCCGCGATCTCGTTCTTTCGGTCACTACCCAAATCTCGTGACCATAGGTGAGGGTAGGAACGTAGATCGACCGGTAAATTGAGAGCTTCGCCTTTCGGCTCAGCTCTCTCTTCACCACAACAGACTGGTACAACACCCGCATCACTGCAGACGCAGCACCAATCCGCCTGTCAATCTCACGCTCCACCCTTCCCTCACTCGTGAACAAGACCCCAAGATACTTGAACTCCTCCACTTGGGGCAGGACCTCGTCCCTGACCTGGAGAAGGCATTCTACCCTTTTCCGACTCAAGACCATGGTCTCGGATTTGGAGGAGCTGATTCTCATCCCAGCTGCTTCACACTCGGCTGCGAACTGCTCCAGCGAAAGCCGGAGATCACGTTTTGATGAAGCCAACAGGACCACATCATCAGCAAAAAGCAGAGACCTGATACTTAGGCCACCAAAACGGATCCCCTCACCACCTTGGCTGCACCTAGAAATTCTGTCCATAAAAGTTATGAACAGAATCGGTGACAAAGGGCAGCCTTGGTGGAGTCCAACTCTCACCGGAAACGAGCCCGACTTACTGCCGACAATGCAGACCAAGCTCTGACACTGGTCGTACAGGGACCTAACAGCCCGTATCAAGGGGCCTGGTACCCCATACTCCCAGAGTACCCCCCACAGGGCCCCCCGAGGGACACGGTCGAACGCCTTCTCCAAATCCACAAAACACATGCAGATTGGTTGGACAAACTCCCACGCACCCTCCAGGACCCCCCCCCCCCCCCCCTCAAGGAGCTGGTCCAGTGTTCCACGGCCAGGACGAAAACCACATTGCTCCTCCTGGATCCGAGGTTCAACTATCCGACGGACCCTCCTCTCCAGAACCCCTGAATAGACCTTACCAGGGAGGCTCAGGAGTGTGATCCCCCTGTAGTTGGAACACACCCTGCAGTCCCCCTTTTTAAATAGGGGGACCACCACCCCGGTCTGCCAGTCCAGTGGAACTGCCCCCGATGTCCACGCGATATTGCAGAGCCGCGTCAACCAACACAGCCCCACAGCATCCAGAGCCTTAAGGAAATCCGGGCGGATCTCATCCACCCCCGGAGCCTTCCCACTGAGGAGTTTTTTGACCACCTCAGTGACCTCTGCTCCAGAGATTGGAGAGCCCAACCCCAAAGTCCCCAGACTCTGCTTCCACCCTGGAAGACGTGCCGGTGGGATTGAGGAGGTCTTCGAAGTACTCGGCCCACCGATTCACAACGTCCCGAGTCGAGGTCAGCAGCACACCCTCCCCACTGTAAACAGTGTTGGTAGTGCACTGCTTTCCCCTCCTGAGGCGCCGGATGGTGGACCAGAATCTCCTCGAAGCCGTCTGGAAGTCTTGTTCCATGGTCTCACCAAACTCCTCCCATTCCCGGGTTTTTGCCTCCGCGACCACCCGAGCCGCATTCCGCTTGGACTGCCGGTACCTATCAGCTGCCTCCGGAGTCCCACAGGCCAAAAAGACCTGATAGGACTCTTTCTTCAGCTTGACAGCATCCCTAACCACTGGTGTCCACCAACGGGTTCGAGAATTGCCGCCACGACAGGCACGACCACAGTTGCGGTCAGCCGCCTTGACAATGGAGTCACGGAACATGGCCCATTTGGACTCAATATCCCCTGCTTCCCCCTTGACACGCTCGAAGTTCTGTCGGAGGTGGGAATTGAAGCTCCTTCTGACAGGTGACTCTGCCAGACGTTCCCAGCAGACTCTCACAACACGTTTGGGTCTGCCAGGTCTGACCGGCATCTTCCCCCACCATCGAAGCCAACTCACCACCAGGTAGTGGTCAGTTGACAGCTCCGCCCCTCTCACCCGAGTGTCAAAGAAATGCGGCCGCAGATCAGATGAAACGACAACAAAACCGATCATTGACCTGTGGCCTAAGGTATCCTGGTGCCAAGAGCACATATGGACACCTTTATGCTTGAACATGGTGTTCGTTATGGACAATCCATGACGAGCACAGAAGCCCAAAACCAGAACACCACTCGGATTCAGATCAGGGGGGCCGTTCCTCCCAACCACACCTCTCCAGGTCTCACTGTCGTTGCCCACGTGAGCATTGAAGTCCCCCAGCAGAACGAAGGAGTCACCCGAAGGAGTCACCCGAAGGAGTCACCCGAAGGAGTCACCCGAAGGAGCGTTTTCCAGTACCCCCTCCAGGGACTCCAAAAAGGGTGGGTAGTCTGAGCTGCAGTTTGGTGCATAAGCACAGGACCCGTCCCGCCACATGAACGCGAAGGGAGGCTACCCTCTCGTTCACCGGGGTAATGTTATGCCTCTCTGATCACATGACTCCAGTAAGTTTGGCGTGACGATTGCCGTGGCTTGGGTCACCAGGAGGTCACCTTATTTGATGTTGAATTCTGTCATAAATTCAATGTCTGAAAAAAGTCATATTCTGGTGAGACTGTATTTCTTCCATAATAATCTTTTATTATTTAGAACACGTGAGGAATCAGTATGAGCTGATGCGATAAAAAGCAGCAATTTGATACAAACACACTTTTATTTCACCAATCATCCACATCGAGACACATTTTTTCCAAAACGTTTATACCCAGTGTCCCTGACAGTCCTGCTGAAAGGCGAAGGCTCCAGAGTCACCCTGGACTCCCAAACATGTAGGATGTGTTGATCTCTGGTGAGTGCTGCTGCTGTGATCACAGCAAGCATGAGTCCACAGGTGACCTTTTAATTCAAAAGATCTGGGAGCTGCACTATTTTATTTATTATGATTCACCGGTTCAAAAACAGTCACACATTTGTTTTTTTCCTCAGATATAAAACCTATAAAGTCCAACAACCACACATCCTCCAAAAAGAAGAACACAAAATCACAATACAGAGGTGAAGAGCATGACAAAGAAGGGAAGAAATGACGACATCGAGAAGTAACTGGGATAGAGCAGCTGAGTGAGGAACGGGATTTATTCAAATACAAATGGCCTGTATTTGTAAACCAACAAGGAACCAAAAGAAAAAGGATGGTGAGGAACTGAGTAATGCACACCCACACCTTCAGCGATGCCGTGTTTCAGCAAAAACACCCACAGCTACTGCAGAGTGGACCTGCATGAACCAAATAAAGCTCCAGGTGCTGAACATGAGCTGCAGCGTGGCTCAGATGAACACAGCTGATTTACCAAAGCTAGGCTGTTGAAAGTGAGGCAAGGAACATTTAGACAGACTTTAATAACGTAAACATTAAACAGTTTGATGCAACCATGATTATTCAAAGAGAATATGTGTTTTTTTATGCATTTTTATTAGGGGTGGGACTTGATCAAAAAAATTAATCTAATTAATTAGAGGATTGTAATTAATTAATCTTGATTAATCGCATTTTAATCGTTCAAGAAAATTTGCCCCAAAGCTATTTTTTTTAATTAAAAATGACGAGGCAGAGGGTTAGGGTTAGAGTCATGAAGAGGGATTTCCAATAACTCATTTGATTGTAGTTTTAAATTTGATTGGAGCACATAAAAAAATTTTGCATGGTCTTGTAGCCAAGGTTCGGACGTTTTTTTTTGTTTTTTTAGAGGTGCAGCTTTCATTCATTGATATTTAGGGCTGCTATTTTCCTGCTAAACATAAAAATCCTGGCCCAAAGGGTTACGTGCATTAATTTTTATTAATGCATTATCTTTTCTAATTAATGAATCATAACTAACACATTAAATTCCCACCCCTAATTTTTATGAATGCATTTGCTTTAATTTGTATAGTAATCTTCACTGGAATGAAAACTTAAAAAACTGAGAAGCTGTGAAATAATCCAGATAGTTTCCACATACACACAAAAAATGAACCCGGACAGAACTTTTATAGCCATGTTCACCATTTTGAAGGATAGTCGGAAAGAATTTCTGGACATAACTAAAATAAAATATGGTGGAAAAGAGCCAGGATGGAAGAAGAGAGAAATCAGAAAGCTGTCCAAACACAGGGAGACGGAGCAGATAAACTAAATTCCTACATGTGCCTGTACTGATGCTTGCAGTGATCCCCATTATATGACCTTCTGACCTCCAGTGTTTGTTTTTCCTATTTTTGACGTTTAAAACTGTAAAGTGGGCCTACACTTGTCATTTCATACAATTATTGAGTCTCTGGGGAAAAAAAGCTCTGGCGCTCCTGTTTCAGGAAGTAGAAGATATTCAGCGGAGTGGAGGCAGAAAACGGCAGGATTTTGAGATCTGTGTTGCTTTTCCTGACCCGAGCGTTTCCCCGTCTATTTTCTATCAAAAGCTAATGCAGGAAATAGGGGTAGAAGACTCTTCAGGTTCACGATTCATGTGAAACTCAGAGTGACCAAACGTGTTGTATTACACGTTTCTCAATGAGACTCACCTTTAAATATTTAAAATGATCTTGTCTCATTAGAGTTAGTAAAATATAACATGTCCTGTCGGAGGTACGGTTCTGGTCTGCTGATGACTTACATTGTTGGGGGACACGGTGAGAACGCTCCTGCTCTTCCTCATCTTTCCTCGACTTCCTCCCCGTGCCGTCCAGCCACAACCGCTTCACATGCAAACCTGGAAACAATAAGAGAAAAACTTGGTGATTTATTTCTCCTTTGAGAGGGCGTTTCAGTAAAAAGGTTGATTCAAGGTTTTTGGATCATCAATAGGAGCCAGGGGAATGTTATTCCCAGGATCAAGTCATTTTTCAAAAGTCATTTTTCAACACAGTTAACTAACATTTATTAGAATTTAAATTTAAAACATTAGTTCTGGATAAAGAAACAGCTTCTCGTAGATCAGAGCTGATTTTTCTTAATTCAAAGGCTTTTATTTAAACATAAAAAATACAGTAAAGCTGCCTTAAATATGATTTATTCAACAGGCATATATCGCACACGAACAAATCAGAATGATGCACTGGTGTGTGATAAAAGACCACATGAAATGCACAGAGGGAAGATGAATGGTGCTAGCAGTTATGCATAAGATAATGGTTGAATTATGATTTTTTTCTCTTTGCCTCTTTTATCTCTGCAGCGCCTGTAAAAGATTGTTTATGCAAAACCTTTCTCTGTTATCTGTGTTATGAGTGGTGATGGAGCCGTAGCCTGGGTGCTGTTAGTTTTACACAATCATTGTTTAAATGTGCAAAATGTTCCATAATAACTGCAAAGCTTTTTTCTTTCCAGACAGAACCAGACATGCAAACAGAAAACTGGTCAGTAATTATGTACATCTATTAGCTTTACTGACATGAAAAGGAAAATACGTGGAGGTCTTTTGAGTGAGATGAGAGTGAGCGGAGGAGGTGAAAGGTCACATGAACTCTCAGCTCTTGTTTGTAAGGTGGGTCACTCCAGATGCTGGGCATCATTTATGAAAATGTCAGAAAACCTACAAAAGATTTCTCACCAGAGAAAATACCTCGTTAATAAACACTTGCTAAAATGTGCATCATGATGAAAGAAATTAGCACGTTCTCTCCATGCATGGGTTTTCTCCCACAGGCCAAAGGTACGAATAAGCTGCACAATAATTCAATAACAATGTATATCTATCGATAGATGTGTGGTGCAATAGAAAAAAAAAGTTCGCCATGGGGATGGGTCAAATGCGGAGATGTAATTTCACCAGTGTATGATGATGACTTCTCCGGACGTTCTTTACTTCCAGGTGGATCATCTAAACCAGGGGTATTCAATTCCGGTCCTGGAGGGCCGGTATCCAGCACGTTTTAGTTTTAACTCTGCTTCAACACACCTGATAAGTTTCACTTTTGGTTTCACTAACGGACACTAGGGGGTGCTAAAAGCACACCAAAACTGCCAAGTGTAGAGTAGAAAACAAGTTTGAAAGAGCAAATAGATCAGAGCCTCGTTGATGCTGCATAACTACTAAAGTACCAGACCTGGATAATAAGTTACAAATGACACAAATGGACAAATGTGTGTAATATCAGGAGAAAAATACCCATCCGTTTCATTTAGCATCTAACAACCTCAAATTACAGTGAGCAGCTTTTGCTTTTAGCCTGTTGGAATAATAAAAGTATGTAATAAGAAGATTTCAAATCACTCCTGCTGTCTGACTCGTGTCTGCAGCTACAGAGAATAGAAGATACTCATTTTAAAAACAACCCCCTAATAAAACCCAGAGCAGCTTTAATGCTTCAGCACACTTTGACAAACCCCCTAATGCAGATCATTCAAAAGCAGAAGACAAGAATGACTCATCAGTCATTAAGCCACTTTCAGAATCAGACAGTTCACTTCCCTGTGACAAGACCATGAAGACTCCAGCTTCTTCATGATGGTCTCTACTTTCATGCTTCTAATACACGGAAAGATCTGAAGGCTAAAGCTCAACGGTGATAGAAATAAACAGAGACAAAGGCAGACTGTGGTCAAGGGAGGATTTGCAAAAGAGAACCTAATAAAATTGACAAACTTTTTGGAGTTTGAATTGAGAGAGCATTACAAGAAACATAAATAAGGACTAAAGGACTTTACGTGCAGTGAAGGACAAACTTATGGTAGGAGTAGACACACAAAACAATCTTCACTTTCAGGTCTTTCTTAAATCAGTCCACGCCGCTCTTCCATGGTTTATCTTTGTTTATATTCCTATTTTATTCTTTGTCTCTCTCTTTTCTGGGTTTCCTCCAGTCGGTCGCACTTTTGTCTAAATATCTCTGATCTGTGTATACAGCCCATGTGCTTCCTCCATCCTGAACCACTTTGTCTCTAAGACAAGTCTTCCAGCAGTTCTCTGCGTTTTTTAGCATTAAGTTTAATATTTGGACACCCTTCTTATACAAATGTCTAAACCCTGCCTAAACTAACCACTGATGTTTGGATTTCTCCCAGTCGTGCTTTTGAATCCATGCTTGCCACGGTGGTTGCTACACGGCCCCGTGAGGCTGCACATAACTCCCTCTGCACGTTTTCATGAAATAAACCACAGAGCTGAGCGTGTAGATACACATTAGATATGCTGGTTTGTGGATTTTCAAGCAAGCCGAGTTCAAGTAACAAAATTACCATTTTCACCTAATACTTTGCTGAGCATAACAGCTAAAGCTGCACTCAAAGTAAGTAAACTTTATTTATATAGCACCTTTCAAGGCATTGGTCACAAAAGGTGCATTTCCACTGTTGGAACTCCAGTGTTAATTTACAGGAACTTCCTGTTTTCACTTAACCGGACCAGCCGAACAACCGTTTTCAGGAACTTTCTGAGTACCTGATCAGGGATTGGTACTCTGAATGGCCCGGTGAAGTTGCTGAGCAGAACTTTTGGTTTAATCGTACTGATTGGTTGTAACTCAGTAGGAAATTACATCAGCAGGCGTCCAAAACAACCGGCAGTAGTAAAATTAGAAGAGTTGCTAGTGAAGCAGAATGGAAGCATTGATTGTGCTTAAAATTGCTGTTACTATACTCCCAACACCAGAAAACATGGAAGAATTCCCCCACAGATGACTTAACAGGCCTTTGTTGTAGTGACCGAAAGAACGAGATCGCGGGTACAAGCGGCAAGTTTTCTCCGCAGGGTGTCTGGGCTTTTCCTTAGAGATAGGGCAAGAAGCTCGGTCATCTGGGAGGGGCTCGGAGTAGACCCGCTGCTCCTCCACATCGAGGGGAGCCAGTTGAGGTGGCTCGGGCATCTGGTTAGGATGCCCTCCTGGACGCCTCCCTGGTGAGGTGTTCCGGGCACGTCCAACCAGGAGGAGACCCAAAGGAAGACCCAGGACACGCTGGAGGGACTATGTCTCTCGGCTGGCCAGGGCACGTATTGCTTACATTATATAACACTACACGATAACACAATCACTTTTACGGAATTCTGAAAAATCATACATAATTCCTGAAAGCGGAAAACTCCGGATTGCTGCTTTAAACCAGTGTTGTAAACGCAAGTTTATTTGCTTTTTAAAAGCTCAACAGAGTCTGGAGATCTCAAACTACAAGGGAAGAGTTCCAGAGTCCTGGAGAGAAGGCTCTTGGATCTTTAGTCGGTTTTGTACGTGACGCAACCAGCAGGCCTTGGTCACATGACTTGGGGGATCTGCTTAGAAAATTTAGACGCAAAAGTTCTGAGCTACAAGTACTTTTCTGAGCTTTCATTAAATTATATTTGATCAAATCTAAGCTCATTAAGCCCATTATTTTGCATAATTAAGAATTTTATATTAAAACAACTCTGAATATATTTTATAGTCAGATTTATCAGTAGCAAGGTTTTTTTGGTGGGATGGAAATGGGTCCCGAGTCTCACCATCAGCAGATAATTAGCAGGTGCCGAGGAAATTTGTGTTTCAAAGCAGACCTGAAAATTGTCTTCAGATGTAGAGAGCATTTATGAGCACAGATTAGCGCTGTAATCTCAGGGGACGGAGCTTGGCACTAACAAGTACGATGAGGGTGTGTGTGTTCTGAGACATCCTAATTAGGGTTGTTACTCCCGCCAAATTACCGACATTAGGGTAGGCAGGTGTAGAGACGTAAAAGAAGCACACACAAACAATAACGAGTATTAACACTTTAAAACTCAATAGGACATTGTGTAGCATGCATTCTGTTGGTATAAGAAGATTGTCACAGTGAAGTCACCAACATATCTGTAGACCAGTCTTTCCTTTGACTTGCAGTCACACATTGAGCATATTCAACCACCAAAAAGTCTCCAACAACAGCAGAAAAACATATGAGTAGATTTTTACTACAAAAGCACATTAATGCTGCAAACTGATCAGTTAGCATCAAACTGCAAACAGCATTCACAAAGGAGTTCCTGAAATGCTTCGAAATGCTTGCAAAGGGTCTTGATATCCATGCAGGACTTGCAGAAACATCAAATATCATGATCCATCTCGTGGCCATAGGCGAGGGTTGGAACGTAGACCAGTAAATAAAGAGTTCTGCCTTTGACTCTGCTCCCTCTTCACCACAGTAGACCGGAGAAACACCCTAATCTGTTGGGCTAACTCCTGCCCAATTTTACCATCACTGCAGCACAAGACACCAAGAAAGTTTAAAGGAGTCATCACCTATAATTATCCTATTATAGTCTTTTAGACCATTAAAATAAATTGTATTGCAAAAATAATTTAAAAATGTGCTTTTCTGATCCTTTTTTGTAAAGGGCATTTTTTCTCGTGAGATCACACGCGATATTTCAGCTGTGTCGGACGCGCGCCGGACTGAGGGGCGCGTTGATTGGTGGAAGGAACCAGGAAGCAGCTTCAGCATCTTGCTCCAAAATAAAAGTTATAAGTGAACCCGACCTGGCAGTGACCTACGGGTTCCAACAGTACGAGCCCGAGCCTCGCCACCTGCGTAATGGCTTCCTCGCTTGTCGTTGAGGTTTTTTTTTAGCGAAGCGATGTAAACCAGAAAATGATGGGACGTGGCATTGGAGATCTGTAAACAGTCTGGATGGGACAAAGCAAGCTAAAACAGCCTGGCATCGGCTCATCATGCTGTTGTGAAGATCGAATACACAAACCGAGTGGACTTCCCCAACCCCCCACCCCACCCCCCGTAACACGGATCAGCAACGGTAAGACATAATTTTTGCGTTTCACGTTATGAAATGAGCTTTGTTGTGCTGGTTTGTTCGCTGCTGGTTTATATTTGTTTATATTCGGCCTTTGCGACAACATATAGGTGAATCTCGTTTTGGAGTGCGCGTGCTCGTGGGGTGCATGTGAGCTGGTTGAAGAAGGCAAGATTAAACAAAACGCTTCAATGTTAAATATCGGCTTCTCAGCCATTGAAAAATCATTAGGAAGCCATCATAGACATTCTTTCAAGTGGAAAAGTGAAAATTTCAGGTGATGACTCCAACTCCTCCACTTTAAGCAAAAACTCCTTGCCAGTTAACCCAGATGGAGTATCCATCCTTTTCCCAGTCAAGAACCATGGCTTCAGGTTTGGAGGAACTGAAAAACCAAAGAGACAAATCTCTTCTGATGCCACACGACACTACGTAGAGAATAGCTTTCTGTGTGTGATAATGTTTAAAAGGGCTGATTATCACACTTTAGCGTAGATTTGTGTTGTGTAGGTGTCTAATTTGTGATATTATTGGACTGAATCGGTTCTAATTGGTGTGTGAAAACTAAACAAAAGGTGAAAGGCTCTCTCTAAGCTGCCAATCAGCCAGTGATTCAGAAAAAGATCACCTGCCTCCCCCCAGACTGCTCTTCACAGGTATTCACCTTCATTTGTCACCGAGGGAAACAATGTCAGGCGTCTTGACAAAGTGTGACAGGATGTTGTGTCACATTTCATCTTACGCCCTTCACACACTGATACAACACCTTAACTGAAGGTGGCTTCATCAGAGCTTGTTGTGCACGAGCGTAACGGCGCGGAGATAACAAGACGAGCTCTCAGTCTGCTCGTCGTGCTGACTGACAGTCAGTGGGACACCTGACATTAGAAAACAGAGATCATCTGACTGCCTGCATCTCATTTCCGTCGCCGAATTTAAAAAACGATTGTTGTACTCCAAGTTACTGCAACAAGATGGCCCCTGCCTTTAAGATTCTGGTGTCTGACAGACTTTGACCCTTTTGTAATAACCTTCAGCTTTGGCAGCTGCTGTAACCATCTTGTAGCACGAGGATCTCCAACCTTTTGTTCTTAAAAGTCCCTCCGACTTGGATCTGCTAAAAGCACATCCTCATACTGGCTGCCAAGATTGTGGAGGCGTAAGCACTCAGAATAATTGCTAATTTTTTATTTACACACCTTTCCAGAATGTTCAGTCTCCGTCTGAGGAAAAAGTCACCTTAAGCTGGAGGATCGTGATAACTCAGGGGAGGTTTTTTCTGCTCAAGACCAGAAATAAAGTTAAATTTGTTGTTTCCGAACAAAACTTCTATGCAGAGTAAAGAAATCTGTGCATTGCACAGTTGAAACTATGGAGTGTTTTGTGTTGCCTTCTAGAATAAACACTTGAAAAAAATATCTCCATCTTTTTGTAGTGCTTAAACTGCAGTAGCTCCTGCGGTGTAACTGATGGATTTAACACGAGCATTTTCTCCTTTCATCAAAAGGTTTACAGCACGCCAGAGAGAAAACTCGCTCGGCTCCAGAGACCAAGACTTAGTCAGGGGAATTAATTTCCCTTTACACCAGTCACATCTGCATTAGAGAACAATCTGCCTCGTGGAAGCTCCTAATGAACAAAGTCTTTTTCTTCCATCTTTTAAAACTAATTTGAAGAATAGTTCACCTTTTAAGCTATTGGACAGTAATCTTGAATCATTATCATAAACCTGCTTGTTTACCCACTTTTTCCCCCAAGTAGGAGTATTTGAAACCCTCTGACCGGGTTTAATATTGTGCAGATTATTACCAAACATGAGTTTCTCTGAGATAATCCTGCCAGTCTGAAATCCTTATCAGCTTGGGAGTTTCAGGCTTTCACTATCTGGAGCAATTTCCCAGAATATTGATCAGCAGCATGTTACATTAAGTGAATATTGGCTGCCCAGTCAATAACATTCTCCCTTCCTACTGTAAACGCTACGAGAGGCTTCTAGGAACAAACACAATACACTTCTTTATTTATTTATTTTTTTAATAGTATTGATGGTTTGCTTCATTTCCCCAAAGAGAGAGCTGTCCATCAGGAAGAAAAAGCTAAAAACATATTCAAGTTAGTATTAAATGTGCAGTTGGCTATTCCTACTATGAACTTTTTTTATTTATCAACGGGGGAAAAAACTTTTTGATTCGATCTCTCAGTAAAATCCTTCAGGTTAAGGAAAAAGTTTGAAAGTTTGCAGTATTTCATCGATCAGTGGATCACCAGGATGCTATGAGCTTTCTTTGCATTTTGATGTTTGTGCAGACTGCATCTGCTGCCTTTTGTTGTATGTTGTGCTGCATCATTAAAATCATAAACCTTGCATCTGCATGTCATGTATGTATTCACAAAGCACTTGTGTTCACATTGAGGCCGTGTAGAAAACAGCTGAATCCATCAGTGAGTCAAAAGATGTTTACCTGTACTTTATCAGCTTAACGTTGTTGCTGTCTGAGATAAAAATGATTTTATTCTCTTAACTTTCATTTAATGCCTCATAGAATCTGTGAAAAATGATCTTTTGTAAATTTACAAGGTCTAAAAAGTTATTTTTTGCACCAAACTTCAATACTAAATTTAGATTATATTAAACCCAACAAAAAGAAATGTGTTTTATTCTTTATGAAAGAAAATATCCATCCATCCATTTTCATCCACTTATCCGGAGTCGGGTCGCGGGGGCAGCAGCCTAAGCAGAGACCCAGACTTCCCTCTATCCAGCCACTTGGGCCAGCTCCTCCGGGGGAATCCCAAGGCGTTCCCTGGCCAGCCGAGAGACATAGTCCCTCCACTGTGTCCTGGGTCTTCCTTTGTCTTCTCCCGGTTGGACTTGCCTTGAAAACCTCGCCAGGAAGGCGTCCAGGAGGCATCCTAACTAGACCCCCGAGCCACCTTAACTGGCTCCTCTCAATGTGGAGGAGCAGCAGGTCTACTCCGACCCCCTCCCGGATGACCGAGCTTCTCACCCTATCTCTAAGGGAGAGCCCAGACACCCTTCGGAGAAAACTAATTTCGGCCGCTTGTATCCGTGATCTCGTTCTTTCGGTCACTACCCAAAGCTCGTGACCATAGGTGAGGGTAGGAACGTAGATCGACCAGTAAATCCAGAGCTTTGCCTTCCGGCTCAGCTCTCTCTTCACCACGACAGACCAGTACAACGCCCCCATCACTGCAGATGCAGCAGCAATCCAACTATCGATCTCACGCTCCACCCTTCCCTCACTCGTGAACAAAACGCTGAGATACTTGAACTCCTCTACTTGAGGCAGGACCTCGTCCCTGACCTGGAGAAGGCAGTCTACCCTTCTCAGACTCAAGACCATGGTCTCGAGCTGATTCTGATCCCAGCTGCTTCACACTCGGCTGTGAACCGCTCCAGCAAAAGCTGGAGATCATGGTCTGATGAAGTCAACAGGACCACATCATCTGCAAAAGCAGAGACCTGATCCTTAGGCCACCAAAACAGATGGAGATGTACATTTATTTTACGTTTAATATCCCTTCAGTTTTTTTGGCAGCTACAGTAATGGAGACATACGGGGAAAGAAAAGCTTCAGGAAAAGGAAAAATCTCTATTCAATAAGTTACTGAAATATGATTCAATGAATTGTAATGTTACTAAAAAGCCATTTGAAAAGCAGTTCTTCTTTTACTACCATATACATTGAAAAGCCACAAAAAGGTAACAAATGTGTATGTGACATCTTCTCTGATGAACAGCATCCCCAACAGGACACAAATCTGCTCCAACAGCCTGCTGCAGAGATTCTAAGCATCTGATTATGAAGAAAATAGACTAAAGACAAAACGTGAAGTCAAAGTAAGAAAGAGCAAATATGAGAACGTGAACAAGCAGCCAGCTCTTGTGGAACAACGCGATATTAAAAATGACACAATGGAAAAGATACTATGGGGTTTAAGGAGAGAAAGGATCAGACTAGAAGAGTTGAACATCTGTCACCATCACCCCCAACTCCTGATCTCCTAAAATCTTGCTTTTCACCCATCCTCAGCAGCATAACGGAGACTGGCTCCGTTCCTATTGGTCCATCATGTTTCTTCCTGTTTTTTTCAACCTGGACCTGCTCCCGGAGCGAATCAGGTCCAGTTATTTCAGATTCTCCAAACTGTCCTGGCCCGGCTTTCTCTTCTGTTTTCTTGGCCTTGCTGATTCAGAGATGAGCTGGCCTCAATTTTTTATTATAATTGGCCGTTTATTTAATAATCAGTCCCTTTGCTCCCAACAGAAAACAAATCATTAGGAATGGATGACTGCGTTCATGAGTCAATAGCACAACCGTACCTAAAGTGCCACAGGATCTCAGACTTAATCAGAAAATGAATCAACAATAAGCAGCAGCAGTTCAAACTAAAGACTCTGTATGCTGTTCATGTCATCGTCATCATCTCTCTGGGGGTTCCACACATAAAAAACCTTTTAAATTTTCACTCCACACACATCTAATTATTTTCACATTTACTGTATGGCACACTTCACATTCACCTGGTTTTTTTCTATTTGCTTGTAATTTTCTCCAGTTGTATTTCTAGTCTAATGCAATGGTCACAGATACTGATCAAACTTTTAAATAAAAAAATATACAATCTGTTTTGAAAAATGCCTAAAATCCATACAGCGACACTCCGTTTAGGACCAAAATAGAATCACAGCAAATATACAACACTGCGTCATTAAGAATTAAACTAATCAGGGTAACAAGCTCACATGAGCCCCGTGATTCAAGCATCACATTCATATAATCCACTAAAGGTGGCAGAATGGTGAGACTGGTGATGAAGAAAGCACAGATCAAGGGTTTGATGCTGTGCAGAAAGAAAAACATGTGTCATATATGTTACTGAAGCAGTAGTGGGTTGAATATAACATGAATGAAGGGAGTAGGCTGTTCAAAATGTCTGTCGTGGTGAAAAATACACGCTGCTTCAGCAACACCTCATAGATACAGGGACTTCCTGCCATGACTGGAGCGTCCACATATGCAAAAACAAATGTTTATGGTGTAAAAATATGCACATGTGAAGCAGGTTGTTGATAAAACCCAACATGCATAAAAGATGCATACCGTACTGACGTTTCTACAGTGACAGGAACATAACGTAGGGTGAAATTGTGCGTGTTCCTCATGCATGCATTTCTAAACCATGTTTAGGAAAATGAAAAGGCTGCTCTTTCAGAGCAACAATGATATTTTTATTTGAACTTTTCAGGTCTAAGATGTGTAGTCAAAGAGGAAAATGTTTTAAAATAATGCTCAAAATTCAAAAAAGGTAGAAACATTGCGCGGCTTTACTACAACAAAAGGTTTTTCAACCATCAACTTCCCAAATGATCAACTAAAATCCTAAAGTTCATCACATCTCCAGGGATCACACCATCACTGCAGCTTGTTCTTCTGCAGGATTTAGTGATAGAGTCAGACTGCAGAATACAAAACTGTTTTAGCCAGCTGAAGATGCTCCTATTCTTACCCAATCTGCTTTCAGTGATTCAGTACAAGGTGATGTGAGGACAAACGAACCAAAGCAAGCTGATTAGTATTCTGCCTGGCTGACTTGTGTCAGATTTTCTTCACAATCTGTTGATTTTCATTCTGTTCTTTTAAAAAACCTCTGTACTGTTCCTAAACTACATCAACAAATAAATCTTTAAAATCAAATCCTAGCATTCCTTCCTCCAGACTTATAAACTAAGGTCGTCTTAAAAGGTACAATAAGTAAGAATTTTACAGTGAAATAATCATAAAAACAGTTGAATGCAGTGGTTCTCAATCCTGGTCCAGGAAGGCCGGTATCCAGCATGTTTTAATTTTAACCCTGTTTCAACACACCTGATTTCAATCAGCAGGTGAATAACAGGCTTCTGCAGAGCCTGATGAGCTGCTGCACAGGTGTGTTGGAGCAGAGAAACAACTACAGTACAAAGTGCCCTCCCAGACCAGTACTGAAAACCACTGGTCTAATGTCTCATTGATGTTGGAAGGAAGGTTACATTGAAACAGATTTCCTTTTTAACCGGCTGGGGGCTGTTAGTTTTTCTCCTTTCAAAAAAGCCAAAGAGGGACATAGCCTTTGTTTACAATCTGTGAGCCTGCAGGGTACCGAGTAGGCGCTGCAGCACCAGCATTTGTAATTTGACACCAGCTGGCAAAATGCAGCAGTGTTTTGTAAAGATCCTAAGCTAGTAACCAGAAGTGGCCCAGAAGTTATTTCTTGTACCCCTCAGAAGCCACGGCATCTTTTATTTATTTGTTTTTATTTATTTTTTAAATTGGGTAACGGCGTCTAGGCTAATGTTAAGCCAACAATGCTAACGGTGAATAAGAAAAACAGATAGCTCTAAAAATGGACGTTTCTCGATATGTGTACTGGTGTGAACTTGAGAAACGTCATCAACGCTGGCCCAAGTACTGTTCCAATAATAAGTACATACTTGTCAAGTACACAAGAATGTACTAGCGTACTTGGGTATTGAGAAACTGCAAATATATTTAGCTACTACCAACAACTCGATATTACAGTGAAATGTTTTTATCTACTTAGCTTACTGTACTCGTCTTTGCTTGTCATCTACAACAGGGGTTCCCAATTTTTTTTCTTTGAGGACTCCGTTGCCCATCTCCAAGACAAGCCACAACCCCCAACCCAAACTCCAACATGCATAAACACATTAATTGTGATCATTTACAAATGTATACAGACATACAGAAATATAACTTTTATATGAAGTTCTGATTATACTTTAGGGTGTGTTATTGGGATTTTATGAATGTAATTTTTACAAATAAAATCTTGCCAACCTCAGCAAAGACAAAATTGTGGGGACCCCCAGCCATCTTGTGGGGACCCCCTTGTGGGTCCCGACCCCCAATTTTGGAACCCCTGATCTAGAATCTTCTGGTGCTGATCCACAGATGGCGCTCACGGAACGGCAGTGAGAAAGTCACTCATGTTGTTTTGAAAATGGGCTGCAGTAACCAAATATGACCACAGGATGTCATTCTTACATAATTCACCTTTAACTTGAAAAATATGGTCATTTTGTACAAATCTAAAAAATAGATTAAAAAAATCTGTACTTTCATGAACTTAACCACACATGGCAAAACCTCAAGGAACCCACTGGCTGTGAATGACACTTAGCTACTAATATATCACACTATAGGTCAGTAGCTGCAACACTGAGTGACTTTATAATTTTTATGTTTAAAAGAGGACATATGATTTTAAAAAAGACAATAGTTGTATGGTCTATAAAAACATGTTTATGATGTTCTTGCACTAAATCCCTGTCACATAAAGCAATTTCATCTGTTTTATTTTTGACATTTTCAGTACCTTCCAGAATGAGCCATTTTAGGGCTCTGTCACTTTAAGAAAACAAGCTGTTGCTGGCCACGCCCACCCCTCTCCCTCAGGATTCTATAAGCTAAGAAGCTCCAATATTTCTCTGAGAAGAGCCACTGCTCCTTCAGCCTGGAGAGGTGAGAGGGGGTTCTATGCAAACAAGCAGTTTCAAAAAGTCCCTGTTTGTGATGTCACAAACAGGGACTTTTTGAAACTGCTTGTTTTAGGCACACAATTCCTAAAACTAAACACTGAGAAAACAGATGGGTGGATATTTTCCATGTTTGGAGTGTTTATAAAGGTAGTAGAGACTCACATGGTAGCAGAGGATGCAAAAGCTGAGTTTAGCATTACATGTCACCTTTTAAGGATAGTTGATGATGGTGATCATCATAAGTTGGGCTAATCTGCAGTAGATGTGCATCCAATGTTTACTTTCTGAGTTTCATCAAAGTCCATTTATCGAGACGATATTTGTAAGACAATTTGCTAAACTACAGAAAAACTAATGCCTTCACAAGCATAAACATTACCACATGCCACAAGAAGGAGAGCTTTGGCTCTTATCAGCTGGTGCTGCTGGGATGCACTGGCTATAGTGGTTCTGAATAGATCTTTACACCTCCTGAATCATACAAAAAGGGGAACTTAAAGTATTTAACACTGCGAGTCTGCTGCTGTTCATAGTGATGAACTCAGATAGTGATTAATCACACTAGCTACGTTTACATGGACACAAGTAATCGGATTAAACGCCCTATCGGATCAAAAATGCGTCATGTAAACATGTCAATCGGAATATTCTGATCCGATTCGGCCTGATCCGAATGAAATTTCATTCCGATTGAGAGAGGTGGTTTTGTCCGATCGTCAATCCGATTGGCGTCCATGTACACAGCCATTCGGATCGTTGGGGTAAAATAATGCCCACTGCGCATGTGTGCAACTTCAGCGTGCCCTCTTTTCGCCTCTGCGCATGCTCAGGACAGATCGAAAACATGGCGGGCTGTAAACAGAAGTGGTCTGTTGCCGACGCTGTTTTTTACTGGAAATAATACGGGAGCTCAATATTACTGAACGTCTCGATGGCCGAACGGTTAAAAATGCCGAGTTATACACTCAAGTGCAACTAAAGTGCATCTAAAGATGCAGGAAGTGGGAATTCACCGAAGCTAGAGAATAAGCAAATAAAATGCAAGGGGAAAGACGTGCGGACAAGATGGCGTTTGTTTACAATTTCTCTTCCGGGAAAGACAAGTCTGCGCATGCGCAAACTATGGTGCGGGCATCGCGGCGTGATCGGATCATTCCAGTTAGTGTCCATGTAAACAGAGATTTGGGATTTCCGATCAACCAAGATTTGAATCGGATTGGGGAAATTTGGCGCATGTAAACGTAGCTAATGTTGGGAAAAGAGTTGGAAATTGATTAAATTGTCCAGAATTAACCAAGCAGCACATTTGGAGTTACAGCACTCTCAAGTTAAAGTCTGCTAAAGCGTTTCCTCTTGTGTTCTGCCTTCTCACTGATTTCCTTTATTTGAAAAGAAGGAAAAATCACAGAATGTACAATTTCTGTTCATTTTATGAATATGTCCTGTGCATGGGAAGACACCTATGCAGGTTTCACCAACACCTTAAACACACTCCAAACAGGCACATTTGAGCGTTCTTAATTACTCTCAGAGTGGGTCAGCGCAAATGATTTCAGCAGTAAAACACTTCCAATTAAAACATCTGTAAGTGGTGCACGTTGGCCTGCACTGCGTTAGAGGTATCTGCTTTATCGCTCAGGGTCTGAGTGTGCTAGTACCCATAGCTGCTCTGTGCACGGATCAATGAAGTTCCACATTTAAAACACTGAGTGAGAGCCAACAAATCAATAGGGTCTGAATTTTGGATGTAGCAAGATGTGGTGCTACATGGTCCATGTATTCAGAGAGGGATTGAAAGTGGGTCAAAAAAAATAAGGGAAGTGAGTTAGAGGAGCAGGGGGTCTCCGAGGTAAAAGAATGGATGAGGTGAACATAAAGGATGCTGAGTATCAGTAGAGAGAAGAGTCAGAGGAAGAGAAAGGGAGTTAAATAAGAGAAAGTAAGTACACCTGCCATAAAACCCATCAGCACATTGATTTTTCTGTTTCACAGTTTTATTCACAAAGCAAAAGGCCATGCTGCGCTGGATCTTTCCCTCCTGGGAGTCCCCAAGCTAACTCTGACAAAAGGAGGAGTTTCTGCTGCAGAACATTTTCATCTCAGTTCATGATCTGCATGCAAACATGAGCCCAGCAGCATGCAACAAGAAGGCTTGACAAAATGTCTATTTCATTCAGCAATTAAAAACCAGTCCTGGTCCTGGAGGTCCGCTGTCCAGCATGTTTTGGTTGTTTCACTGCTCCAACACACTTCATTTTAATCAGTGGTGATTAGCAGGCTTCTGCAGGGCTGAGTGAGCTGCTCAACAGTCGATTGAAACAGGTGTGTTGGAACACAGGGAAACAACTAAAACATGCTGGATAGTGAATCTCCAGGATTATCCCTGATTTAGACCATTTAATCTACAGTATACCTTTAGCCACCTTAGTCCAACTCTACCTGAAGACTACAACTCGTAAAAAACTCAGTTCATGGCAAGGTTCAAGAGTTGGAGCAGGACTCTTGTTCCAGGCAGGAAAATAATGAATTAATGTCAGCCAGCTGAAACCCTTCTCACCCACATGGACTGTGTGTGTACCTTTAGGGCTAAGGAGCAATTTTCTGCACCGAGGTAGCTCTGGATGACATTTGTAATGCTGCTGTCAAAAATCTGACTCAAACATGTCCAACTTACCTCTGGGAGGACAGACTGAGCCAGCATCAAAACCCAAATTAAACTGGAGGTTGAAATGTGTGAGACGGAACCAGTAAACTTTAAATGACATTAAATGGTCAGACTTACCCACCATGTAAGAGTTTTAGTCCAATTAACCAGAATAGTAGGAGCTTGTCTGTGTGAAGGGACCTGACTGGACGGCGCGCGCCGCTGCTAATCAAAGATAGTGGAAACAGCTGAACTTATCAGCGCGGTGAAATGAACTAAAAGTGGTAAATGACGTTTAAAAGCCCGTTTAACCCCGTTTCTCCACCACTCTGCCCGTGTATTAAATGAGTACCTCGTGCGTTTGGCGCGGCTCATCCACACGTGGGGGACAAAGGGAATCCCGACGCCTCTCCCGCGGTGGTTCCGGATGAGAGAGCAGCTCTTCCCCGCATCCAAACACGGATTCTGTCCCCTCTCAGCGGGAGGTTGGCTCCATCCTCGGCTGGGATGTTTTTTTCCTCCACAGCGGTCCCCTCCTCCTCCTCCGACCCGGACACGGCCCACTCTCCGCGGGTTGTCTCTTGACGTGTCCTTGTAATAATTTTACATATTTAAATCTTTCTTGCTTGACCACTTTTACTCGAGCCTGAAAGCAAACTGAAGCAAAAGTAGCTCGCAGAAGCATCGACGTGTCTTTGGTCCCAGCTGCATGTTTAACCACCATCCACATGCATGCTGCCCAGAACGGATAGGAGCGCGTTATGGTGTGAGGCAGGAGCAGGCTGCTTTCGCGTTTAAAATCCATCTGGAGCTGGGAGCTCCCCTCTCCCACCTCCTCCCTCCTCCCTCCCCCAGCCTCAGCAGATGAGGAGTGTGGACCAATTGAGAGGCAGGAAGGCAGAGAGGGAGAAGCCTGGGACCACAGAGCCGTCAATTATCTTTCAGCAGACTTCAAACTCAATGAAGTTAGAATATGAACCATTATGGCTGGTGTAAGTAGATATAAAACAGATAGATTAGACCCCGAGGGTCTCATTTCTGCTTTTTGCAGTGGTTCTGTTTGTGTTTAGCACTGGTGCCACTCATGGATGAGTGTGCAGCAGTTCCTCCACAGATGAGCCCATGGTTCCAAGGTAATGATGCAGGCTGAGAGTGAGTCTCTGCCTCAAGCTGATGAGCAAGTGATGGTGGGATGTAGGGAGAGATCTGTTAGGATAAAGGAGCTGCACCAGAAGCAAGCAAAGCAAAATGAGCTTCCACTCCAAGTTAAAAGGACAAATGATAAATGACCTGAGTCAGAGGACTCCAAAGTGCTTTACACTACAATGAATCATTCATCCATTCACATTCACACGCTGGTGGTGATGAGCTACATACCCACAGCTGCTCTGGGGCACACTGACAAAGGCAAGGCTGCCATTGGTCCTTCTGACCACCAGCAGCAGGCAAGGAGGGTGAAGCATCTTGCCCAAGGACACAACGACTGCGACAGATTGATCAGGGCTCGAACCTGCAACCCTCCGGTTACGAGGCTTCATCATCCGTGGGGAGCTCAGAGTAGAGCTGCTGCTCCTCTACGTCAGGAGTAGCCAGCTGAGATAGATTGGACATTTGGTTAGGGGAGATGTTTCAGGCATTTCCTGCTGGCAGGATGGAGATCCCAGGGTCGACCCAGGACACCCTGGAGGGATTATACCTCCAGGCTGGCCAGGGAGCGCTTGAGGATCACACCGATGGAGTTGGTGGAGGCTGGTGGGGAAAGGACGATATGGACGTGGGAGCTGCTACCCCTGCAACCCGGACACAAACAATCAGCAGAAGAGCAAATAATGAACAATGGATGGATGGATGGATGGATGGATGGATGGATGGAGTTGACACCGAGGCACCAGGCATGTCAGCTCCAACAGGGACCAGACCGCCACTCTGAAGTTGCAAGTGCGGTATTCTGGCCACAGAGGGCGGTGGGGGTCTGAGTGACATTTCATTAACCCTGTAAAGGGTCATTTTAGCACAAACTGGCTCAACAACATGATTTAAAATATGAAAAAGTTGCATAGTATGGCTTTAAGGGAAAGAGCTGAGACATTTCCACTACTTTTATTTAACTCCTTTAACAGTCAGATAGCTAATGAAGCAATTATCATGTTGCAAAACCAAAAGTGGTTAAATGAGTGAAAAAATGTTAGTCATGTGGCTAAATTATGAACTAAAGGTGATTTTAGGCCAAACAACTCGATGAAACACAAACTGCACATCATATATAGCTTTAAAAAGATTATTCTTACAGTCAGATGCTGGTTTGTGACTGGAGCTTTTTAATCTGACCTACATTAACTAAAGAATCTGAAAAGAAGCTTTTTTCCTGCAGCTTTGTTTGAGCAAGCGGCTAAACTTTTAGTTCTGAGTAAAGCTGCAAAAACCAAAATGGGATTAGAGCATGCAAACAAATGTGCACGAATAGCAAATACATCCAAATAAATGAGCTCTAAAATACAACTTTTAATTATGCTTCTTTTAAATGCTCATTTGACAAATTTCTGCATTTATGCAAATAAAACCTTTTAATCCAATAAGCAAGACTGATTTAGCAAACCTAAGATGCCCTAAAACTGAAACATATACATGCTATTTCTTGTTTTTTATTCATTTTTCTTCCATTTTCAAACTTTTTTTTCCTCCTTTGGTAGAAACTGTTGAGGGAGGACTTTAGAGACAACTATGAAATTGCTTTTAAACACAAATGCTCATCATGACACTTTTGTTTTTACCTCACAGAGACTTTTTTCCTAAACAACACAAAGTACAATTTTTTGCCACATCCAGTCAAGGCGTCTGCTGAAGCTTTAGAAAGGACCATCACTCAGATTGTTCTTCAGTGGGTTTTAATAACCACACAACACATTGTTGACCTTTGCAATCTTCTCTGCAAGCATGAAGCATCCTTCATGTAGGACATTAGATGGAGACCCAAGTGGGAGGTTTTAGCTTTGAGCCAGAGTTAAGCAGATCAAGTATTTAAGGTTTAATATAGAGAAAAATGATGCAATGAGACGTTACGAGAAGCAAAGATCTGTTTGTATAATTCCTCCGTTCTGTTGCCAATTATGAGATCATTTTGTGTATTTGTGTAACGATGCATCTGGTGCACTGTTGCAAGTCATTATTGCTCTCTGCATCTCTCCTGCCATCATAAACAGACTCGATATGAAGTTTAGGGGAATTGAAAATCACATCTTTGATGTGATGTTTGGTAATTTCTGCTCATTTTACTCACTGATTGGCTTCCATTAAAACAAAGACGTCACCTCCTCTGGTCCCACAGTTATTAGTCTGTGTGAGCTACGAAGGGCTTCGGGTCATGAAGTTTAATTCAGCTGCAGAATAATAAGAAAGTCGTGAATGAGTCGAACATTCAGTGTGAATCAGAGGAGATGTGATTAAGTAATATTTCTGGAGTTTTAAAAACCCAATCTGCGTACATGAATGAAATTCACCCGTATTCATTTTTTTTCTTTAATTTAAAATATGTCTAAAGTTTTATGATCTGCAATCAGACACATTAACAGGAATAAAACCTTTAACAAAACACACAAATGAGAAAACCATCAAAGACATTCTGATCAACTCTGTGCTGATTTAAAAGTAGTTGGAGTGGAAGATAATAGCGAGTTCACAACAGTTACCATTTTCCACCCATGCAATAACCATGTTGATGACTATTGATTCCACCCCAAAGTAAAATGTTGTCTGTTGCCATATTCCCCTTAGTTAGATAGGAAAAAACTATTTGTAGCCAGCACAGTCATTCTCCTGATCTGGCAGTACTCTTTTAGCTTTAGCTTAGCATAAAACAATGTAAGTGAATGGTACCAACTAGCCTTGAGTGTGAAAAAGTCATAAAAATTACTCAATAGTGATTCTAATTCTGCTTGGTGACCTCAATTATCATACTGACTGTTAGTGAAAATAATGAGTAACACAAAAAAATCACGTATGCCATTTTAGACTTGGGACTACTTTATGACAAAGCACAGCTGTAAGCTTCCACTGAAAGGTGCAAGGACATGACGCCCAAAGACATCTGCTTCCATAAACACAAATGCACATGTTGTTAGTGAACTACCCAGATGTGAATAAAAAAAAACTCTACCTCGGTGGGACTGGGCCAGTCCAGATGCGACAGGGCCACATTTGGGATTTCCCCGGAGGAGCTGGCCCATGGCTGGGGAGAGGGAAGTCTGGGCCTCTCTGCTTAGGCTGCTGCCCCTGTGACCAGACCCCGGATAAGTGGAGGAAAATGGATGGATGGATGGATGGATGGATGGATGGATGGATGGATGGATGGATGGATGGATGGATGGATGGATGGATGGATGGATGGATGGATGGATGGATGGATGGATGGATGGATGGATGGATGGAAAACATGCACAGAACTTTCACCTCTCTTGTCAACTGTCATCCGTAGGCCACGCCCCCCTCATATGGGAACTGCCACAGTAACAAGATAGCACTAAACACCAGTCACCGTTTTCTAGGTCCAAACGTCTTTTGTTGTCCGTGACTTCAAATGGTGTTTTCCTTTTTGGGACTCTGGTAGTTTGTCCTAAAGTTGAAGTGGTAGCAGCCGGCTGTTTCTCCTTCTCTGATGTTATTGAGCCGTGAACCTCTCACATCAGTGGTGTTCTGATGCTAAATACGTGAGTGCGTGGAGGACGCAGGAAAGTGCGATGGTTCGATGAGACCGACAACAGGATGGTCCAATTGTTGGTTTTGAACTGAGCCGTGTTATTGGCTGAATTTTTAGACAAATGTAAGAGAACCTCTTCACTATTACTATTTTTTTGTTCTTGTTTTAATCTCCACAAAATATTTATAGCTGTACTATGTTAGAGCATTAAGAGGCATGAAAAAAAATGTTTTCCGCTAGCTTTTTTTTTTTTTAGCAGATTTGTCACTCTAGTTTTAAAAATAGAGCGCTAGCATGGCAAGGACCAAGTAGGGTCAGAGTGAGTACAGAATAAGACCAAGGTGAATACAGAGCAGAACCAAGACTGGTAGGATGCTGAGCCAAGAAAAGGACAAAGCAAAGCCAAAGCAAAAAATGATGCAAGACCAAAGCAATTACAAAACAGGACCTAGCGGACCCATGATGAGTAAAGAGAGAGCCAAGGCCTGGCTGAGGACAAAGGGTGAATACGAAGAAGGGACCAAAGCCAAAATGATGCAAGTACAAAGACATGTGGCAGATGGCTATTTCTTTTTCTCATACTCTTAAAAATAAGTTAAAAAAAGTATTGTTTTTTAAATTTATTTAAACTTTATTTAACCAGATGAGTCGACTGAGAGCCCGTTCTCATTTACGGCGACGATCTGGCCAAGAGGCAGCTGCAACAGACATATAATTAGCTTTACACCAAAGAACAACAGACAGATAAGATAAAAACAAACAAGATAAAAATAAGATAAAAACAGACATAAAAGACTGTTCTCATATACAATATGTGCAAGCAATCAAAACAGACTTAAAACAGTCTTTAGGCACTCAGAAGCAGATGCCACAGTCAAAACAATCCCAGCAACACAACAAATAAATCAAATTTCTACCCTATAAATATCAGATCCACTTTAAAAGAATATTGTGACTCTTCTGACGCAAGAAAGCATCCTTGAAAGTTGCCTGAAATATGAAAGAAATTTCAGAAAATCCACTTTCTTTTGAGTGTGAACCAATCTGATCAGAAAACAAAATAACAACAGAGAGAGGCAAAGGTGTAAAGAAATGTGAATAAAAACAGTCAACCTTTTAAAAAAACATCTAAAATGAGCTGCACACAAACACCTCACATCACATTTCTAAACCTATCTGAGTTAATCCATCCCTCATCTGCATGCACCACATATTCAGAGCTGATGTGAAAAAGACGTGAGCAAAAGTGAAATCTGCTATAAGTCAAATAGCCTGAGATGTTTGCTGTGTACGCAAATACATTAAGAGACTGCAATTTTTTCTTACGCTTTTCCATCTGACCCTCTGGTCGCTCTTGTCAGAAAGTACAACATTCCTTTTCTTGCATCTCTCCACAGACCCGCTCAGCACAAAGCCATTTAAGCCACTTGCTTCCTGCTGGCTCAGGCTTTAGGGGTACTCTGTGCAGGCGGTGTGAGTGCGTCCCATTCACTCTACAGTAATAAAGGAGAGGAGCAGAGAGTGTGTGAGCGTGCGATTACGCTTTCCTTTGTGGAGCTGGCGATTGTAAACACACACCCACACACACACACACACACACACTGATGAGATGTTCAGCATCAGCTACAAAAGCAAAGATCCTCATCTGTCAAACTGGGAAGAATAAAGTCTGAACAGACGTGTTTACAGCAGATAAGCATTTACATGGCGGGTCGTGAGCATCACCTTTTATGTGACAGCAGATTGAGATGAAATGGCTCTATTTTTATTCTGAGGCTCAGCAGCATTTTATTTGCAAGTAAAGAGGTAAGAAAAGGGATTATGCTGAACTGAAAAATGGAATAAAACAGAAGCGATCGCAAATCTGTTCTAGTTGCCACCGATCTACGTGAGCGGACCGAGCGGAGATCATGTTTAGATGATCTTGTGTGGAGTTTAACTGCAAATTCATATAAGAAAATCATAAAGAGCCTCAAGGCTGTGCAGGAAGACTGCCACAGAGATCAAAGAGGCGCCACAGCTGTAATATAAGTAATATTTTTTCTTGATGCCTCCAAGAATATCTCATTTTACTGCCTTAATACGTCCCCGCTGTGAGACAGTACCAGGGGGGCAGTGAGACTGATGAGGATTCGACTTGTGCATCCTGATGAGAAAATGTAAAACTGTTTATCGTTATTGAAGCAGTGACAGGATTGTGATTCTAATTGGATGCACTGATTATTTTTAAATAAATATTTCTACTCTGTCTTTATTTTCCACCCACGAGTCCCAAAATGTCTGCTAGTTTATTTGTTTAACCAATAAAAAACGGTAGCTGGTATTTTAGTTTGTGTGTGTGGGTTGTTGTATGTGTCCGAGTCCAAAAGGTGAACAGATGGGAAAACTGCCACACTGTTTTCTTTTGTTTTCCCTGCTGAAGTACACAGTTTACACAGTTTTAAGTAACTTGACAAATGCTTAAATTTGACTGTCTGACCCGGTTCTATGATATAAAGTAGATCATTTATATTCCCCCTAAGTCCCTCCCCTGTCCTCTAGAGCAAAATGAATCATTCATGTGAGACTAGAGCGTTGACCAATAGCGGTGCGTATCCACAAGAGGGAGCTGTCAGTCAACGAGAATGCACTCCAGTTCCCAGCATGCACTGTGGGATTGCGCTGGAAGATTCCGGAGGTTTGCAATGGAGCAACCCAAACAACTATGGAAATTACTGATTCCTCATCTGACTTCTACTTCTCAAAGTAAAAGTCCTTCTGCAAAACTGTCCATGAGACGTTTACGACAGTCCAGTAGGATTTACTTTTACAAGATAAAGGGAGCTTTGTGATCTACAAGGGCTCAAAACTGATAAACAGTTTCTTTTGGACATGTAAGTAAATGAAATGTATTGTATTTTGGAGAATGGTGAGCAAATTTTTAGTTAAATAAAATAAATAATAGTGCAGATAGTTGTATGTTGCATTTACCGTAGGCTAATATGGTGCTAGCTTGCAGCTCTTCTGCATCAGAGGGAGGCAGCTAAGCTGATTCAAGCATGACAGGATGTTTCTGCGAACATCCCACTGGAAAGAGATCTGAGGCAAACCTAGAACTTACTGGAGGGATTATATATATGCGTGTGTGTGTGTGTGTGTTCTGTCTTCTCAATCCCCAGTGAGTCATTGTGGATGGCTGCTCATACTGAGCCAGGATCCTCTGGAGGTTTCTTCCTGTTAAAAGGGAGTTTTCCTCTCCACTGTCGCTACATGCTTGCTTAGTATGAGGGTTGCTGAAAAGACACTGATGCTAGTCAGTGACTTGATGCAATCTGCTGGGTTCCTGACATAGGAAACTTTTGACTGATTGGCTAAATGAACTGAACTCAATTGTAATGTTTTGTGAAGTGCCTTGAGACGACTCTTGTTGTGATTTGGCACTTTAATAAATAGGAGAAAAAGTCACTTTTTTCCTTCCGTTGTTTCATGCAAAACACTTTTCTATTTATTTATTTTTATGTAGATCATTTAGACATAAACTGATCTCTGTGATGTAAATCCATCAGCCACAGATTCAAGCTGCTGTCTGAGATAAGTGCTGCACGTCTTCAGGTTTATATTTAAACCCCGTTTTGTGTAGTTTCTGAATGGTCCACCACACTCTTTATGGGATGAAGGTCACAAACATCACAAAGTGCTGGTATGCAGTATTCAGAGGCAGCAATCGTGACCTTATCTGCTAAATGTCCTGCTTCTATCTTGTCTTCTTCAGCCTTTCTTCACTCAGATGAATAGCAGACCCATTTATTGTAATACTGGAGTCACTGTGGTGAGTTGACCTTTATCCTCTCCTAGCTGAATATCCCACTGCTTCTTCATTCCAACAAATATATTTCTAACACATCTTGACCTGTAGCTACTACTCTTTAAAAACTCTGTAACATAAGGGTTAAATTGTGAGAATGAGGTGAAGGTTGGAAGGAAGTGATGTCTGATTTACTGGTTTGTTTTAAAGTTGATGAATGTATTAAAGGTTGAATATGGAACAATTTAACAAAAAGCTATTTAAAAAAAATAATACCTCCACGGGGCATTTACAGGTGTGCAGAATGAAGGTTCAGTATATTTTAATTAAAAAATAATCAAACAGGCATGACACTGGGTTTATGTTTACATCTACCAGCCACTAGAGGGCACTGTTGCAGGTTTCCAAATACTGTAACCAGTCCGCTCGGCACAGCGAGGCTGGCTCTGTGAAAAATGGCGGACTCGGCAAGTCAAGCAGCTGCTTCTGAGCCCAGAAGATGTCGTTCTCCTTCTGAGAAGAGGAGCGACCATAACAGATCTAAAACCAGAGTGAGTTTAGGTCGTCACTGGACGTGGTGCTGGCTGCTCACTTCACATATCGGCAGCAAACCTGGCCTCCTGACGGCTGTTCTATTGTTACAACTACAACCTCCACACACTAGATGTCACTTTAGTGTTCCATATTCAACCTTTAATGTTCAAGACTTAATTGCTCTATTGACACCCATTATAAACGAGCTTTGTTTCAGCGTCTCCAACTCACATTTTTAACTCATAACTCTGACAAAAAACAACTTAGACACATAAAACTTTACAAATCTGTCCATCAAACCCTCAGGGCGCTGACCTTTCAATACAACGTGTAGTTTGCACACAGCGAGTGTCCGAGTGACATCAGCTTTTCTCTGCTCCCCAGCCTTTCTCATTAATATGAATGCAGCTGTCAGCTCCAACAGCCTCCAGCTTCCTGCCAGAAAGCAAATCAGCAGTGATTTTCTGATTGATGTGCTGCTTTCAGGGCCTTCAGATGTTTTATATCAGATGTCATTTCATGTTTCAGATAAAGTGTTGTATAGTGGTTCCCCACTTTGCATGCTTTTTTACAGTCTTCTGTGTCCGAAGGTTTGAACATTGAGAGAGAAAAGTGTGAAAATGTTAAAGCCTCGGCTGGAGTCCAGTGCAGTGCAGCCACCAGTACTGGACCACTGTATTTCTACACCATCCAGTAAAAGTCAGTGTTAGAAATCTAAACAATTGTCAGATTGGAACCGTTTAGCTGCAATGGCAAATTTGGAAACATCAATAATAATATCAGAGAAGGAGAAACAGCCGGCTGCTACCACTTCAACTTTAGGACAAACTACCAGAGTCCCAAAAAGAAAAACACCTTTTGAAGTCACGGACAACAAAAGACGCTTGGACCTAGAAAACGGCGACTGGTGTTTAGCGCTATCTCGTTTCCTCTGGTAATGTGGGTATCCAGTTCTAGTGAAAGCGGCTCCAGGGAAGGTACCTGAGCAGAGGGGTGAGTGTTCTGTGACCGTGTTTGCGTTCAAAACCTAGCTTGTTTACAGATTTGCTACAGCAGCTTTAATTTAGAAACTTCACATTTTGTTTTTTTTCCCAATAACTTTTGAGTTTCTGTTCATTTCCACCATCAGGCACTGAAATTTCACATTACTGGAAATACTTCTTAATGCTCATAATTATCATTTTCTTGTCTTGCTTCTGTTTAAATTTGACATCGTTGCAGACACGAGTGAAGTCCCGACTAGAAGTGCAATTTTTGAGATCCATGCTGCCGCAACTTTTTACATTCACTCAGTCCTGATTTTTATCTGGTTTGAGTTATTTTTCTTCTATAGACCTTCAGCGTGACTGAGAGTTACAGCACGAGAGCTACATGTAGTTATCATTTCAATCAGTGGACAATTGAGCGTCCAGGTGCACACGATTGCAGAAAAATAGCTTCATCGGAAAGGGCAGAAAATCAGACTTCAACAATGGGAGAATGGTTTTCAGAAAATAGTACATTTTTATTTCTCTTCATTTGTTTTTTTATTCAAGCCATCATGAATCCTCAGAGACCAGCTGAAGACATGCACATACTCACACCCAACCAATAAAGGCAAACTTCCTACTACGACTCAGTAAAACATTCACGTTCACACATGAACCTTTGCATTAGCTTTGAATATTCAGTTTCCTGCTGTGTGCAAAAAAACATGATCAACCCAGGAGATAAAACTGATGAAATATTTGGAGCATGATGTCTCTGATTTTATGCTAATCACATCTGTAGTGTGTTCTGTGGGTCGTAAATGCCAGACACCATAGAGGCATGGATACTCGGTGCAATCTGATCTGCACTGCTTTGGTTTTGATCTGACAAAGGATGCAAAATCATTTTCCTTTTCATTTAAAACTCGCTTAACCCTAGAATTCCCAAACCAAAAATAAAGCTTTTTTTTTTTTTTGCAGTTTTTTAAATTTCTTTGGGGCATTGAGGGTAAAAAAATTATATAAAGTAATAATAATCAACATTATTGCAATGCAAAAAATGTTAAACTTTTTTCATTCAAACCTCTCCAGATTTAGATTTTTTTCTTTAGTAACCAGTGCATGACTCAAACAGCAGTGTGCACTTGCTCTACAGAGATGGTGATGTGTTTTTTAGCAATGATAACTTAAAGGAGAAAAAATACTAAAGATAAATTTGCTGAGAAATATAAATTTATTTTTTAATTTCTGTCTTTCCACAGATGAAAAATGTGTCATAATTTTATGTAAAAATTAAGTGTTGGCAGAAAATTTCCATTAAAATGCTGAACCACAGCAGCTGTTTCTGTCTCAAAACACTGAGCAGTTTGTTGCCTCTGTCTCAAAATGTCAACTATTGAAACAACTTTCTTAAAAATTTGGACAAAGTCCCATTTTATCAGTAAACTTTTAAAGCTTCTGCTTTATAATCTCTTCTGTAAATCAGTCAAGGTTTGAATTTCTGAAGCACATTTTCTGAAGGTGGGGTGAAATCTTCTTTGTTAAGTGTTCAGAGAGCAATTACAGCAAATCCACACACTCTGCAGTTTGTGTCAGGTGTGAAAGGGCTGCCACCGACAACACCGGTAGCTTAGCCGTGGAGAATTTAGGAGAAAAACAGCAGTTTGACAGGAGGCTGGAATTTGGGTTGGCTTTCCAGTTTCTGTGATGATCAGGATGAATTTAAATGGAGGTGGGAGATTTTGGGGGAAATTGGGACATTTACTGGATCCATGTGGTAATTAAAGGTTAACTTTACTCATAATTTAAATACATTTGCAGTGGTCTTTAATAGGTATTAATACCTTGTAATTCATATTATGTGGAAAAAAAGCTCCGGTGCGCCTGTTTAAGGAACAGGAAGTGAGCCAGATCAGAGTTGAGCTTCAAATGACAGGATTTGGGGTCTTACTTCCTGATATTTGTAGCCTGGCAAGCCATCCTATATATGTGTATATATAGTCTGGCCACGACTCATTGACGGCCCTCAGTCGTGAGGCGGGATCTACGGTTGTCTTTCAAAATGTCAGCACGCAATTGGATAGCGCTAGGACCAATCAGAGTAACGAACAACGTGACGTAATCACAGCGACGGAAAAGCGGGAGGCAGCAATGGCGTCTAACATTTGCTAACATCAAAGATTTCTGTCGTTTTTGTATGAAAAACATGTGAATATCAGGTGAACTGGGACATTGCACTACTTTGTTTGATAAAAATAAGAAGCTGCTAAGTATAGCCGACAGACTTACGCACGTTGGAGTCTAAATAATCCAATGTTGATGACAAAGCCGTTTCAAAAGAACGTGGCTCCGGCGTTGCCGCCATCTTGCTTGGGTTCGCGGCCGCAGCGCTGACGTAATCGGCTACTCCCGCTCTGTGATTGGCCCAACCAAAACTATAGCGAGCTGTGATTGGACAGCCACAGGCTGCGAGGATTCCAACGAAGCGTGCCTAGACCAAACTCTGCAAAGCAAGAATTGGTCTAGTTCACTAGGCTATGATATTTGGACATCTCGTCTCTGATTGGCTGACAGCAACATGACTCTACCACTGACTCTGTTTTCTCTGCAACGTTGATGTTTTATCTCCACAAATAACACAAGCCTGGAGGAGTTCTGCTGTGTGGTGGAGTTGCTAATGCTAACGGTTAGCTTCTACTAGCCGAGACGTTCTCTGCTGTTTCCTGGACGCTAAACCAACAACAGTCTTCCCCGTCGTGAGTCAGGATGGGTGAGTCCATGAATGTTAAGTGACAGTGTGATGTAGATCTGTCAAGATTTTCTAATCCTAGAGTTTCACCGTCTATTTTCTATCAGAAGCTAATGCAGGAGATAGGTGGAGGAGACTATTTTCATGTTCAGCCTGCATGAAAAACTCAGTGACCCATTATAATCAGAAATAATGATTAAAAAATGGTTTTTCAGTGAAGTTGACCTTTGATGAAAAAGTATTCATTTTAAGTGACAATCAGAAAATGGTTAACTTTGCCTCAGTCACTAAAATAAAAGAACACGCGTATTTTTATATGACTGCAGACCTTGATTTTAAATTAGGAAGAATAATGCAGGTTATTTCACTTGTTTCTTTTTAAATCTTAAGATTCCTAGAGGAGAAATAAACATTTCATCTAATAATTTCTGTCCCTTGCAGACAAAAACAGAACTTCCTATTGAGAAAAGCACAAATGTCTCAAAATCCAGATATGTTTAGTTTTACCTAAAGTTGCATCATTGTGGTGATGAAGACAGAAATCAAAGGCTCCATCTGAATGCAGAGAAAGAGAAGCTCAGTAAAGTGTGTGTTTGTGTCCTTTTGTGTGTGTTTTTGGGGAGAAAAGTCTACAGAAAAGCATTCATCTATCCCTCCAACGATTGCAGCCCATGGGGTTGATAACAGGCCATTTAACCTCATCAGTGTGTCTCTTCCTTTCTTCCTGTTTCTCTGAAAGCTGCATGCAGCTTCAATCTAAACTCCCCTCTGTCCTGATTTTTGCTTTAGCATGCACAAAAACAACATTTATTATAAGAAATATATATATATATAATATAAGATTTGCAATACAAAATTATTTAAGGGAGACATATTAATACAATTTTTTTTCTCACATAAAACAATTTCAATAGTTTTTTTTTTTTGACATTTTCAGTACCTTCCAGAATGAGCCATCCATTCATTTTCAATGAGACAAGCGCAACAAAGCGAGAATCGCGGGTCTCCCTCCTGCTAAGCGAAACGTGAAAAATTTGCATGTAAAATTTTGCGCTCGTGCATGTGTCGTGCACACGCGAGCTAGCAACGCAATCCCAGAAACTTGAAAAATTTTCAACTTTTCATCGCTGTCGCTCGGACAAGGACCAATCAGCTGAGGTTTCATTGACTGACCAATGAGCAGACAGGATGCTTCTCAGTACATCTCCGGGCAAACATGGAGGAAAAGTTAATATTTGCTGTATCGGATGTCCCAGAGCTTTACAAGACTTCCCTTAATTCTAGCAAAACCTTGTGACTTCATATCTACTGCTTTTTTAAAACTCTGAACTGCTTTATTAACCCAAAATTCCCTCCAATCTGACGGCCAATCAAAACAACGGAAGACTCTCTATTCACCCTGGAACAGAGGCGTTGCTGGCTTTTGCCGCTGCCGCATGGTGCCTGCCATGTGTCAGGTTATAAAAGCGATAGCGATGAGTTTCGCTGATCGTGGTCATTTATCGCCTCCCGTGTGTGGAGCCCATGAGCGTGTGTAAGTTGGGGCACATTTGAGGTCATGAGGAAGCTGATTTCATCTGTGTGCAGCATAGTAGCTAAAAGCAGCTTCACCCTGTTTGGTTCTGACCCGGTTCTACCAGCTGCTCCTCCAGCCTGGAGAGGTGAGAGGTGGGTCTATGCTAATTTTCCCTTTTGTGATGTCACAAATAGGGACTTTTTGAAACAGCTCATTTTACGCTGACAATTCCAAAACCTGAACACTGACAGAAAACGACTCGACATTTTTTTTTCACGTTTAATGTTTTTAGAGGCAGTCCCACATGGCGGCAAAAAGGTTGCAAAAGGTGAGTTTTGCATATGTCCCTTTAAACAATATGGTTGTCACTGTTTCACACATAAAACTTCATTTTCTTCATTATTTTTCACTTGTTTTGTCATCTGAGTTCAAATAAAAAATGACATTCTGAAGATAAAGCTTTGGTCGTGTGCTTCATCAGAAGTCAAGGCAAAGAAAAACCTCAGTGTCAAAAGGAAAAGGTTTTAAACGAGGTTACTGAAAATCATCTGTGACATATTATTATTTTGTCAGGTTTTGCTGCCTAATTAGCTTATTATGATGCTTATGTTCTAGAAATGCACGTCTCCATCAATCTGCTGTTTCTGGTAAACAGCACAGGCGCCATAATGATATGCCAGAAGTGCTGTTGGAGGCTGGGATCAGGAGGAAGATTAAGATGTCCATCTGTTGCCAGCAGTCCGCCCAGATCAGCATGTGGGCCCAGCAATTGTTCAGAACTACAAAAACTGGAGATAGGAAAACAGTGCCTGACTGAAATATAGATTCATATCATTTAACGCATCAGCGAGATGCAGCAGGAGAAAGAACTACTGTTGGGTCAGTGTGGCGCTCACAGATGCTCTAACCTTGACTGTCGGACTGAATCAGCGCATGAGTCAGTGTGTATGTGGGTTAAGCTGGAAACCTTTTAAAAACAGATCTAAAGCTGCAGCATTCAATGATTTTTTTTTTTTTGGAGGGACATATCAGTAAGACGACCCTGACCTGAAACACTTTCTGTGAACTTAGTAAGTCTAAAGAGAAATGGGTTTGGTACTCCGGCCAAATCACAAAGTCCCAGCAGATAAACTTGTTTTATATCTGCGTTTTCTCCTATTCTTGTGCAGCAGCAGCAGCTGGGTTTTCTTTTTCCACTTGTCAAGAAAGATGCTCTGCAGGACCTTCAGGATTTATTCATGAAGCAGCTTTTTTTCTGTTTTCCACCGTTTGTTACAGAATAACCTTCAGAAAACAAAACAAAGACATGGACCCAGAGTTCTTTGCACTGATTTAAAAATAAACAAGACTGAAGAGTGCTAATGGCTGATCAGGACTGGAGCTTTTCTCTAATGCATGTTTTTATGTGTTTGTTTTCCTTTTATTTTTTGTCATCTTTTTCTATAATTATGATGGTTTTGAATCTTAGACTCAAAGTAAAACTCCATACGGTTCATTTATGAACGACTGAGTGAAGAATTAGAAATCAGTCACTGAGACAAACAGAATAAAGGAATAATCTGTAAATATTACCAAATCTATATATCTTAATAGATATAGATATAGAGTCGAGGTAATGGATTTAAACCAGGAAAGGTTCCAGTTTGAATTGAGCCGCCAGAATAAAGGCTGGACTTTTACGCCTCGCAGAGGAAATGAAACAAGAATAAGAAAAGCCCGGCTTGCCTTTTCCTCACACACACACACACGCACACACACACACACACACACACACACACGCACGCACGCACGCACACACACACACACACACACACACACACACACACACACACGACACACACACACACACACACACACACACACACACACACACACACACACACACACACACACACACACACACACAGATCAGCTCATTCTATTAGCTGTAGTTTCCCCACATTAGTGGGATAAAGCAGCCTTCAGCAGCACTTAACCTGCCCGGGCAGAGCTGAATGTGATTTATTGGGAAAAGGAAATGGACCTCACATACTATGTCCAGACTGTCTCGTATTGCTTCAGCCTGCAGCCATCTTTTCCTTTTATATAGAAACAGAGCGAAATAAACAAATAAACAAAAATGTTAAACTTCTGAATAGCTTACCTGAACTGAATGGATTTTAATACGCAGCGGCATTACATTTGATTTATGTGACTCTGAACTGTAAAGCCTAAATCTACTGTAGGACAAATTTACAGAGACGACCTCCTCTAGACAAGGTTTCACTCACTTCTCAACCACTCAGGGATCAGGGAGCTGGTGTCTGTCTCCAACAGTCAGCAGGGACACCCTGGACAGGTCATGGGGTGGATATTTATCCCACAAAACATGAATGACTTGGAGGGGATCTGCAAAGAACAGTGGGACAAAATCCCCTCTGAGATGTGTGCAAAACTTGTGACCAACAAGGAGCGACGGTGGTTCAGGGGTCAGGTGCTTCCCCTTGTAAGTGCGCTGTTAACCAGGCTGTGTCAGTAGGCGGGTCCTTGGCTGGAGGGACCGTTAGCGCCTCTTGTCAGTGAGCCTCAGGGCAGCTGTGGCTACACTGTAGCTCATCACTATCCATGTGTGTGAGTGGATGAATCACTGACTGTAGTGTAAAGCACTTTGGAGTCCTCTGACTCAGAAAAGCACTATAAGTTCAGGTCATTAATCATTTAAAAGACACGTATGACCTCTGTGATTACCTAAAGGCTTTACCACAATATTTCAAATATTTGTTCCCTGACTAAACGATGCACACACTCACTCCTGGCAGTGATTTAGAGAGTCCAGTCAACTTAACATGCATGTTTTTGATCTGTGGGAGTAAACTGGAGTAAACAGAGAAAAACCCACACATGCATGGGGAGAACATGCTAACTCTACCTGGAAAGGCGGATGCCGGGATTTGAAGCTGTGACCTTCTCTCTGCGAGGAAACTGCACCACCATGCAGCCCTGCCACAAGCTTCATTTAGCTTCAGTTCTTCATGCCAGATGCAATAGAGACTGAGTGTAGAGCATATTATTTACAAAAGTAAAATACAATAACATAAAAAATGTATTCAAAGTTCTGGAGCCTTTGTGCTTCTGTTGAGTTGGCCTGAATGCCGTGTTGCCACAGCAACCAGCACACTAAGCATCCATAGTGTTTTACTGACATGCTACAATTCTGAGTTAAACCCACTTGATCCTGTTCAGGGTCACGGGAAGATGGAGCGTGTGCACACACACACACACACGCACACACACACACATGCACAGAGTTCCTAGTAAAACTGATGATTACCTGATGTTGTTTTTGCAGAAGAACCTGGGAGATAAAACAAACATTTGCACAAGGCAGAGCATCTCCAGGAAGCAAAGCCCCAGCTGGGGGTCAAACATGAAACCTTCTTGCTTCGAGGCAACAGCCCTAACCAGCTGCACCACCGAGATGCTTACAGCACCCTTTGATTCCTGCTCTTGTCAGATCTCACATGCAAGGATGGGTTGAGCCTCGTTAAAGACATTAAAAACATTTTTATTAACCTTCACCGTTCACACAGATTTGTTTATACCAACTTTTACAAATCCAAAGATTTTGAAGGTGACGTGTAGTTTACACCTTCCACATCCAGGCTCTTTGACATTCTGATTGGGTAAAACTCATTTTACTTCCAAAACTTTATCGATGCATGCTCTGAAGTTAAAAAAAATCAAGAAATTATAAAAGATATGGGGTTGCTTGTCCAAACTGTAATTAAATTCCTTACATTGTTAGAAAATCTTATGATCTGTACAATTATTAATTTGTATTATTTTACATAATTTTACAAGCCAAATTCCCTGAAATCAATCAAATTTGCAAATATATATATTTTTTTCTACGGATTTACAATGACTGTTTAAGTAATCAGGCAGGATGCCACAAATTTTAGTTTTAATGTCCATTTTTATTTACTAAACGACTACAGATAAAAAAGGTAATTTAAACGTATCAGATACGTTTCAAGCATTTGAATGTTGATATTCAAACTGGAAAAAAGAAAATATCTAATTTATCTCACAGAAATTCAGAAAGCAATCAACCAGCTTTTTTATGTTTTTGCATAAGGAATCTTTGAAATGGTGACGCATGCACAGGAAAACCTGGAACCAGCTTTTATATAATGAGAATACTTTGTTTGAATCGGCTCTTAAAAGGGAATTAAGGCTGTGTGATGTTAACCACGACATCAAAGTAGCACTGGAACAGTTTTTTCTCACTTGATGAAAAGAGGAAATGATTCTGCACACGATTCAGACACTTGTGCACGTTAGCAGGAGACCTTGGTGAAGTGCAGAACCTTGATCCAGCTTCAAAGGGAGGAACAGGATTTTCATATTGAGCTCTGAGCAAAGATCAGGGATAAATAAGAACGTTAGGAAGCGCCCTCTTCTGGTTATTTTTCAGCATTGCAGCAGTGTGTCTACAGGATGACTTTTGGGATTAAAAGATCTGATTATCAGCGTTAGAAAACTTATTAAGATTTTAATCTCCCAGCAAGCAGCCATCTTTCATTCAGTGTTGATGGTGAAGCTTTCTGACCAAGACGGTTGATCTGTGAAAGCTGGATTCAATATTTCTCTTTTTTTTATTATTCTTATAAAAGCTTAGCCTAGTGAACTAGACCAAATTCTTGCTTTGCAGAATTCACATATATAGGATGGCTTGCCAGGCTAATAAAAGCTTTCAGAGCGGGAAAAAATCTTAAAATAAAGAAAAAATTAAAGATATATTTTGGTCATTTTTATACAATGTTCCATTATTTCTTTCTATACAGTTAAACCCCCACCTGTAGGCTCCTATAAGCAGCTTCTCAACAAACAGGAAGATGTCCTCTGACCTGATCATGACTAGCCAGGTGGCTAATGTTTGGTAAGTCATGCACAGAAAAAGTGATACCGATGTGTTATAATGTTGTATTATATTAATTTAAACCTCTTACCACTGTGCAAGAGACCATTTGTTTACTTTATGCTGTTTGGAAGCATAATGCTGTTGAAGCAACGAAAATATAAAGGATCAGTTTTGCATCATAACAAGTTTAATTTGTCGTTATATGTTTATTTTCTTGTAACGAGTTTAATTTCTTATATATATTATATAAATACTGTATGTGTGTGTGTGTGTGCGTGTGTGTGTGCGTCAGATATCCTGCAGGAATAATAAGCTGGCCAAAGGAAGAAATACAGACCACAGATGTTAAGACACGGAAGCTCCTAACCATGCATGGAGGGTTCCACCCCAAGTCCAGCACCCTGAGACTGTACACTAGCCGTAAGGAAGAAGGCTGAGGACTGGTGAGTGTGAGAGCCACTGTCCAGGATGAAACATCCAAGATCCATAAGTACATCAAGGATAAGGCCCCAACAGATGATATGTAGGCTGTGCAGAGAGGCCCCTGAGACAATCCACCACATAACTGCAGGGTGGAAGATGCTGGCAGGGAAAGCAGACATGGAACGCCACAACCAAGTGGCTGGAAGTACACTATGCCAGCCACATAGCGTAACGTCAAAGTGGGAAACACCCCCTAAGGTGGTAGAGAACGAGCGAGCCAAGATCCTGTGGGACTTTCAGATCCAGACTGACAAAATGGTGATGGTGAACCAACCGGACATTGTGGTGGTGGACAAACAGAGGACAGCTGTTGTGGTTGATGTAGCAATACCAAGTGATGCAACATCAGGAAAAAGGAACACCAGAAGCTAGAGAAGTACCAGGGCCTCAAAGAAGAACTTGAGAAAGCCTGGAGAGTGAAGACATTGGTGGTGCCCGTGGTCATCGGGGCACTCGGGGCAGTGACCCCCAAACTGGAGGAGTGGCTAAAGCAGATCCCAAGAAAAACATCAGACACCTCAGTCCAGAAAAGTGCAGTTCTAGGAACAGCTAAGATACTGAAGAACCCTCAAGCTCCCAGGCCTCTGGTAGAGGACCTGAGCTTGGAAGGATAAGACCACCCGCGGAGGGTGAGATGGGCTTTTTTTGTCTCATTATAAAGAGAATGTTTCTCGTAATAAGTTTAGTTTCTCATTATCTATCATATAACGAGCGTCATTTCTCTTTATAAGTCTCTTCAACAAGTTTAATTGCTTGTTATATATCTATCTTTTCATAGGGAGTTTAATTTCTTGAGTTCTCGTTATACGTCCATCTCATGAGAAACTTTATTCTTATGACAAGATACTGTTCCTTTATTTTTTATTTTCTCTTACGGCAATGATCTTCTGTATATTTTAACCAAACTAAGTTTGAGTTCTTACACCACTAAGAAAAACACTGGGCATGGCTCTGAAGGGGTGGGACTTGAATCATGCTGTCACAGTGCCTCTGCAAGTTGCATCTGATCTGGCAAGGCGCTTAAGCTAGCCTAGAAATCTAGCCAGACAGCAGCCAATGCAAAATAATTCTGTTCTGCATGTCGGCCTAGCCACGCCCCATTAGAGCCTCATCTATGCGTTTGGTGGGCCAATCACAGGGCTCTATCGGTTTGGTGAGCCAATCACTGAGCTCTATCGGTTTGGTGGGCCAATCACAGTGCTCTATGGATTTGGTGGGCCAATCATAGGGCTCTATGGGTTTGGTGGGCCAATCACAGGGCTTTATCTGTTTGGTGGGCCAATCACAGGGCTCTATCGGTTTGGTGGGCCAATGACAGGGCTCTATCGGTTTAGGGGGCCAATCACAGGGCTCTATGGGTTTGGTGGGCCAATCACAGGGCTCTATCGGTTTGGTGAGCCAATCATTGAGCTCTATCGGTTTGGTGGGCCAATCACAGTGCTCTATGGATTTGGTGGGCCAATCACAGTGCTCTATGGATTTGGTGGGCCAATCACAGGGCTCTATGGGTTTGGTGGGCCAATCACAGGGCTCTATCGGTTTGGTGAGCCAATCACTGAGCTCTATCGGTTTGGTGGGCCAATCACAGTGCTCTATGGATTTAGTGGGCCAATCACAGCGCTCTATGGGTTTGGTGGGCCAATCACTGAGCTCTATTGGTTTGGTGGGTGGGATGTGACTGTGACTGATGGCGACAGCTCGTTTCAAATGACTTTGGTATCATCTTTGGACTATTTAGACTTGGGTTTTTCTTTGAGTCAAGAGCAGATAGAGGTACTTAAGTTTATTTAGAAAAAGGATTTGCATCTGCTTCAACAGTGTATGGCAGATTGCCCCGTTGACTGACATCCACAGCGGTAAGTATGTCACGTTGTTTGTTGTCTAATGTGGAGATCGTTTGAAAGACAACCGTAGATTCTGCCCAATGTCCGAGCTCTCTCTATGGGTTGTAGCCAGACTATATATTGACATATACAGGATGGCTTGCCAGGCTATGCTTAAGCAGCAGAACATTAGTGCTGATGTATGTAACAAATAGTATAGACAGTCTCATACACAATTGGCCACTAAGGTGACATCATCTGCACGTAGGGTCCAAAGCTGATATAACATCACTTAAAATTGACCAAAACATTGCTTTTAACATTTTAATGACTATAAAAACAGTTCAAAACCCTGTACGGTTTTTAGCTGAAACAAGCACACACGGTTGGCTAGTAAAGGTACAATACAGTCTGTAAATACAGAAGTAAATATAACGTCGTCATTCAGGTTGGACAGATGCTTTTAATAAAAAAAAATAAAAATAAAAAGCTGAGGTTCATGTCTGCTTACAGGCCACAAATTTGTATAAAGCCAGAGGAACAACTTGGATCAACATGGTGGTCTCTGAATCAGCAGCCAGATAAAGTTGAAGGTGACATTTACTAACCAGCATGATAAAAATATAGACTCAAGTGTTGAATATTTCCTTTTGCAACATGCTTTACTTATAAGGTTACCCTGAAAAGACATCAGGTGGGAGTTAAGAGGAAACACAAATGACAAATGTTTGTTCAGAACCTAATATGATGATGTGACAGGAAAAATGTGATAAAAGTGGAATTTCAAAAACAGCTGGAAAAAAAAACACGCTCCCAGCTTTGAAACCTTTAGCATGTGAAAACAATAGAAAATAAAAACATTCAGCTTGTGGTCTGAACTTCAATGGCTAGGCCTGTAGCCGTGCAAGAACTAATTTATCAGAACTCTTCAAGTTTTAGGTGAACATCTGTTGCAATCGTTCAAAAATAATGCTTTTGCAGCATGTTATGAAAACATGCATTTATTAACTGGTAAGTGTACTACAGCTTCACGTAAAAGTCCAGCACAAAATTAAAACTGTTAAGTTCAGGTTAAAATGGCCATCTAGGAAGGGGTAAGGCCACTATTTGGGATAAAAGGTCCATCCAAGTGATGCATGATGATGCAACAGTTTCTTCAGTCAGTCGGGGCTCCGTAGTTCAGCCGTTCTTTAAGAAGTCCTCTCAGTGTGGTGAATGCAGGAAGCAGACCTGAAGTGTGCGGGTGCAAAGTCTTTACAGCGGACCTCAAATAATGTGACAGTCCAGCATTTTTAAGGGTCAGTAGGGCGCCACTTCAGTAGTTCTTTGCAAGTTTGCAAGAAATATTCAGCTAAGCTACAGAATACCATCTGAACTCCCAAGTCTCTAGTGATGGCCGCTCTGCTGTCAGTCAGAAAGGCAGATGGCAGTTAGCGCTCCCTGAAATACAGATGGCCAAGCTGCGTTAGCTTATATAACTGACTGTCAGTCAAACACGACGTGGGAATAACTTGGACAGACCATCTCACAGAACCAGACGAGCACAAGGCGATGGCTGTTCAGTTGTTTAGATGACAGTCACAGAGCTCCTTGTAGATCCGCTTTCGAATGCGAGGCATGTCATCCTGGCTGAACAGCAGAGGCTGCTTCAATGACAGGCAGCGGCAGTACTGGCAAAGGGAAAGAGACAGACATAAAATAACCCACAAGTCCATTTTTAAAAAGGAGAGCATTCACACAAGCTTTTTCTGTGAATCAAATTTTTGCAGAAGGCAGGAAGAAAACTACAAAGTTTTATAGTTTCTCTTTCTGAAAGGAAACAAGTCATTCAATAAAAGGTAATGATGTCTCACCTCAAGGACAAAAACCCCACAGTCACTGTCGTTTTTCTGCTGTGGAATACCCTAAAAAGACACCAAATGGGAGTTAAAAAAAACAGCAACAACTTCTGTCTGTTTTCATGATTTTTGTTTCTTTTATTTTGAAATGTGAAGAAAAAACCCTCAGCATTAAAGCTGCAAATGCTAATCTGCAAAACAAGCTAGCTTAAAACAGTTTTTTCCTCTGGCAATGTGGGTTCCCATATCAGGTGGGCGTGGCCCAGGGATGATTGTGTTTAAAAGCTAGCTTATTTTGTAGATTTGGTATTGCAGCTTTAATGATCATATTATCAAAATTATCCTAAATATAGGAAGATCATTACAGTAACAGGAATAGAAACATCTGAAAATGGGCCAAAGTGAACACAGACAGATGAACACAGTCAGGGGGCGGAGTCACCTTGATGATGGTAATCTTCCAGCCTTTCTGGAAAGCTGCCTGCTTTTTCTCTCTGGCTTCAGACTGAAGGTACTTCATAATGTTCTGAAAGGACACGGAGACACACACAGACACACACACATTAAAAACAGTTATCTAACGACAATGACAGTGTAAAAGTACTATTCATCCACATTCTAAAGGCTGTACAGTCAAGTGACAAAACAAACCCAGAAATCAACACTTATGTCACGAGGGTGAGAAATATGGGTGGGTGATGAGGCCCTAACCCCTAATCCACACTGGAGGCATCAGCAGTACGGATCAAATAGAATCCATTATAGTCTATAAGTTGATTCAAACTAGCCGCAGTACGGAACTTTTCAGCCGCGTCCCAGAAGCGGTTCGCTGCGCCACTACAGATACGATTGGGTTCTATTTTTGCCACAAGACGCTTCTGGGATGCGTCGATTTCTGCAATTACCATAGGGTTAGACAGGAAGTCACACAAGATATGAATGTAAAACATCTGGTAATTTTCAAAATAAAAGACTATTGCAGAGATGCGATTTCTTATCTATGTAGATTACGTCTATACGTGTGACCTAACGGCTTATTTACGCCCAGCCTCTTTCGAGAAGTGCAACAGTGTGTTTCATCATGGATGAGGTTCTAATCCTGGCAGTGGAGAGGCACAACATTATATGACATCAAACGTGATCTCCTTCTTCTTTTTGGTTTAATGGCGGATGGCATAAACAAACTGTGACCTTTGAAGCCTCGAGAGATGTTGTGATTTCGCGAGAAGTCGCTCCATGTCGGAGACTCTCACCCAGCGTGGATTGACGCGCAGCGGAGCACACGAGTAAACCATTCCACGCCGCTGATGCCTCCAGTGTGGATTTTGGGGTAACACAATAGCTTGATATTTCAGAGGATTCTGATAACGATAAATCTGACAATATAAGAGTATAAAAAACATACGTGTGGTTATCGATTCATGAATTCTTCAGCAGTCATACTAGGGCGCTAAGGTTCTTCCATTTTTAGTTTTCTGAATTTCTGTTAAAACCAGTTATTAACATAAAAAACGTGATTGAAAAACATCGACTGTTCTTTAACATTCACAAATTTAACAAAGTGCTGTGGTTCTGTTGAACAAAGAGTGCTTTTGCAAGGTCTTCATAAGACGATGTATAAGAACAACAAAAGGGGAGGAGGCATGACATCAGAGAGACAAGTGCTGGACGGCGTTTGTCTGCAGTTCAATAAAGTTCAAAGAAACCACACAGGAAGTGGGACCATTTTGATCTTCTGCGGTTTATGTCACCGTTAGCTGACTCCGGGCTGATTCTGGGGTTGGTACCCGAACTGATTATGTTGGTGACTTTCTTCCAAATTCAGCTTTTCTATGAATGTGAACAACTTAAAGACACCATCACGAGCAGAGTGACTCACATCTGTGGTGTGTCTGAAGACGATGCCTTGGCTGTCATAGTAGTTGATGGTTTTGTTTACTATGTTTACTGAAATAAGAGACCAGTGGATTTCTAGGTGGATGGGGATCAACAGCAACCATTTGGAGAACAAGTCAGCCTGAAAAAAATAACAGAAAACTTTCTGAGTCAACATCATCGACAAGCAGGTGCAACCAAACTTCCTGCAGCGACCATTCTCACTTTTTTAGTCCACCTCTTCACACCCTCATAACCTTTGGCGACCAGCTGCTTGTAGAAAAAGCTGTTAAAAAAATGAACCTGAAAGAGAGACGTTACAAAGTTTACACTCTACAAAAATCTTCAGCTGATCTAGTCAAGATGGAGCTTAAAACCACATTTAAACACAATGAAACCTACCTTGTGCTCTGTTGCTTCCATAATGAGTTCTCCATACATGTTAATTATCTGAAAACAGAAAAAAAAAACATTGCAGGGAGTAAAAATGGCATTTAAAGACAGCGCAACCTGCCTATACAGCCGTTTCCTCTGAAATGTATGCAACGGACGTAGTGGCATGTCCAGAACCCTCTCCCCTCGTTACCTGGTCATTGACCCAGCTCTGATCCTCCAGCGTGTTGAGATCCTCCAGACGCAGTGTGTGTTTATTATACGTGACCATAAAGCAGGCAACGGGAACCACGGCCAGCCCCGCCCGGTACCGAGTCATCTGTCTTTTAATGTCCAGTCCACTAAAGCAGATAGAAAACAGAGACTTACAGAGGAAGAGGCTGGTTCATCTTCACTGACATTTATAGGAACATGGCAGGCTGGGGTGAGGTGAAAAACACAAGAGTGTGTTCTGGACATGTTACCGGTCCACTTCAGCTCCAATACAAAAACACTCACATAAACCTGGTACTTTATTGGGCTGGTGTGACAAAATAAAGAAACAAATTTGCATGAAAATATGGAAATTTTCAGAAGGAATCACTGAGCTGGTACGTAAGAGACTTTTACAAGAAGTCTGCAGGTTTTATTTGTTGTTGAGTCACGTGGACATTTGGTGTGACATTTTATGTTATTATTAAAGGTGTAGAACACTGAAAAACCATTTTTAATGATTATTTCTGATTATAATCGGTCACTCTGAGTTTTTCATGCAGGCTGAACATGAAAATAGTCTCCTCCACCTATCTCCTGCATTAGCTTCTGATAGAAAACAGACGGTGAAAAGCTAGGATTTGAAAATCCTGACAGATCTACGTCACACTGTCACTTAACATTCATGGACTCACCCATCTTGACTCACGACGGGGAAGGCTGTTGTTGGTTTAGCGTCCAGGAAACAGAGAGAACGTCTCGACTAGTAGAAGCTAACCGTTAGCATTAGCAACTTCACCTCATGGCATCTTAATTATGCCTGTTATGTTGCAATTCATTCATATTTTAGTCAGACTTATGATACCTATCCCTTCCTAAGTTTCGTGTGTGTGTGTGTGTGTGTGTTAACCTGTTTTTGAAGTCAGAGATGCCTTTCTTTTTCAGATGCTCCAGGACATCAGCTTCACTAAGAGGAATGAAGCTGCCATATTTTATATAGAAGCTCTCCAAAAACTCTGCAAGAAGAAAGGAAGTGATTTTAAAACCGATCACATCATTAAATCTCATAGATGTTAAGATGACACTGTGCATATAACAAACCTAAAGGGTTTGGCCACTACGTGACATGGCTCTGTAAATAAAACTGCTGCCTTTCAGATTTTGTTTTTGACATCAGCTGATCTCTGTTAATCAAGAAGCAAACCGAGTGGAACAAACATGAGCTACGTCAACGATAATATTGTCAAGTACATTTTGTCACAACAGTGCCTAAGTTGTGTGACTGTAATTCACTCTGTTGGGTTTCTCTCTCACTTCTCAAACGGCCCGTTTACACACGCCGCCATGTGACCTTGCCTGTTTTGGAATTAGGAGAGAGCATGGGAAAACAACATCAAGTTCCCATGAGACTAAAGAGACATTTTAGTGTTTCTATTTTATACAAGCAGCATAGTTTCACTTTTTGTTATTTTCTGTATTGTTACCAAAACAGAAAAACTACCAGACTGGTTATTTATAAGTAGTTTAATCCTAATACTAGAAACATAGGCAACAAGGTGAATGTGAGGCTGAGGACGACTCGTCTCCTCCTGCTGCTGAAGATGAGACTCTTCTTAGTTTACAGGCTTAAAGCTCCATGATGTAAGAATGAAGTAAGAACGACATCCTGTGGTCAAATGTGGGTACTGCCGTTTAATGAGTTTCATAGCTACTACCAGTCACGCATCAGCGCCAGAAGATTCACGATGACAAGCGAAGACGACTCATGCACAGTAAGTTGATAAGTAGATAAATACATTTCACTATATTGAATTGTTGGTAATTGACAAAAGTAGCTTGAGATTTTTTTTAGAGCTGACTACTTGCTAATTCACTGTTAGCATTGTTAGCTCAGTGTTAGCCTCTAGCCTTCTGCACCAGTTATTAGAGTAAAACAAAAAGATGACGTGGTTTCTTAGGGGTACAAGAAATACCTTCTGGGTCGCTCCTGTTTACTGGCTCTGGATCTGAACGCTGCTGTGTTTTGCCGGCCGGTGTTGAATTACAAACGCCGACTCGACACAGACTCAGCAACCACGCAGGCTTACAGAATGGTAACAGTGACGACGTCCCTCATAGGTTTTTATGAAAGGAGAAACACTTACCACCCCTCAAGATGGCTGAGAATGAAATCTGTTTCAATGTTACCTCCCTTCCAACATGATTGAGACATCTGACTGTGATCATTTTAGTGTAGAATTCTTACATATTGTACCTTTAAAATAATGAAAGACTGGGCTCTGTGATTTTAAAGTGTTTCTTTGCCACTGTTTATCTCAATATGGAGCCATTTCTTTAAACACCAGATTAAACAAGGACTCGTATTATTATATACACATATTAGGACATAACAGTTCATGTATTTGGACTGGGATTTTTCAGTACAGGACAGAGGCATTCCAAGTACACATACGGATGTGTTACTGTGTTGCACATTAACCAGCAACACGTGTCCAAATTCACAAGATGCATCCTTCAAAGAACTCGTCCTACCCAGTCCACGTAGGCTGGCGTAGGAAGGAACCAGACACACGGTTGACCGGGAAGTAAACAGGTGTGAAATTGGACAGTCTCACCGCAGCATATGTCCTGTCACCTAGCAAATGTGACAGCGCTAAACAGAAGTTAAAACTAAACGTAGCAGCAATATGGAAGCTGCTATATGAGCTACCGCTGTCCTTCTGCTATAGCTAAAATCATTCACTTCAATGCAGAGGTTCGCGTCGTGATAAGTTGTATAAACATCTAAAAACTGAAACAAAGATCCTCCTTGTAGCACAATTTAGTTACCACTTATTTATTGAGCTGAACTAAACATAACACACATTTTTGACTGAGGTAATCAGAAAAGATCAACTCTGACAGAGTTTGGGCTTCAGCGTAATGAATATCTTTGGTCAGTTATGTAATATTGTGCATGTAACTGTACCCTGTGATGCAACCTGAACAAAGATGACCTCTAACGGTGCAGTTTTGTAAGAAAAACCCTCAAGACAGGTAATATTCCTTCTAGTGAGGTTAAGATCCTTTTATGGAGGACGGAAATCCCCCAATACTGAAACCTAATGTACACGCCTGTTATGGATGAAAACTTTATGTTTATAGATCTTACCATGAACCATATCGGTTAGGTGCTCCAGGCCTTTCTTACTCTGTGTATCTGAATCAATCACGTTTTCTTCAGCTTGATTTTTCACCAGCGCTTCCGTCGTCTCGTCTTTTGCCCACGTTCCAGGGTGACAGTACAGTCTGTGGTCTCTTAACGCCCTGAGGCACTCTGTGCTGCTCACCGTTATGGGGCCTGGAGGGGGAACCAAAGCTGAGCTAGACGTTTTCATGTTCATAGGTGAGGATGTGTGTTCACGGTCTGTTGGTGTGATCGTGTTCCCGTTGGGCAGCGTTAGAGACAAAGAAATTTGGTCGTTTTGGTCAGAGATCTGGTCCACCTGCATCTCAGAGTCGAGGCTTTGGGATGATTCTAATCTTGGAGCAGGAGTTGACTGCAATGAGATTAACAGCAGCTCATCTGCAGGTTCACCCACAATCACGGCATCATCTTTCATATCTTCATCCGAGTCAGACAGGCTTACCATGTCTCCATTTTCAAGCAGACATTTAGCTAAGCCGGTGTCATTTTGGTCCATCTGTGAGTCTTGTTTTCCCTCTGGTTCCACCACTAATGCTGAGTGAGCTAAGGCACCTGTTCCTGAACTAATGACACGACCTCTACCTCTGCTTCTTACTTGAATGTTAACTTCCACTTTTGATGCAGACATGAATTTCCCTTGCCCTCTACCGCGACCTCTGCCTCTACCCCTGCCTCTACCCCTGCCTGCTAGAGGTCCCGTTCCATCCTGTCTTAGCAGTTCTGTGTCATTGTCCTTTTTCTCACCACCTTCTTTCTCTGCTGCACCAACAACCCCTGACTCTGTCATCAACACACCCTGTGCAGCCCCCGTATTTGGAGAAGCACAGTTTGTAATTGGTCCATCTTGTGAGGTGGCTGGGACAGACTTGGGAGGGAGGGTTTGTGGCTGTGTATCGGCCACTTGTACAGACGTTTGCAGATTCTCCTGTTGGTTATCTTCATCCTCCGTTTTTTGCACTTTCTCCTTGGCTAGATCAAAGTTCTTGATGACTTTCAACTGCTCCACTTTTCTTTTTGGGGTATCCTCAAAGTCCCTGACAGTTCCTCTTCCTCTCCCCCTTCCTCTCTGCGCCCCCCTCCCTCTACCTGAGCTTTTGACATTGTGTCCTGCACTGTGGGGACCACAGCAATCACAGGCCTTAGGAGTCCTTTTCCTGCCTGATGTGCGCCCATTGACAAGGCCTTGAGCAGGGGTCGGCGTCTGTGCAGACCCCCTGACAGAGGCTAGTCCTGACTTAGAGTGTAATGCTGTTGCTGTGGTGGGAACAGGAGGCTGTCCATCAGAAGGAGCCTGAGTGGAATCAGAGGTTGAAGTTCGGCCCGTTTGGTGAGGTGAGGCAGACGGTGTTGTTTTCATTGGAGAAGAAGAATTGCTGTGAACCATGACGATCGCCTTTGGCTCTCCAACCCCATCCCCAGTGCCTCCGTTCCACACTTCTGTCCTCGTCTCCCAGTCAGTTATCTGGTTGATAAACACTGTGGAATATTTATTACTCCTTGATATTTTCCTCAAACTTCCCTCCAGGTATTTATTCTCTTGTAGACTTTGAGAATCTGAGGAGATAGAAACAGATTTTTAAAAAGTTACTTGGTTTGTAGTTTAGCAGTGTGCGAACAACTCTAACTACAACAAGTTAGTAAGACATTTTATTAGAGATGGTGTCTGTAGTGTTCAAAAAACAAAAATGATCACACTGAAAACATTTCACATTAACATTTAATTGTTTAAACATTTTTCTACATGCAACTGATACATTTAACCCACAGAACAGTTTAAAGTGTTATAATTCTTCACACTACATGCTGTATCCAACTGCAGCTTGTGTTCATTTTGCATAACGTTACAAATGGTTTCTATTCACCAGTAACTCTGATTTTTCCCCAAATATTTTTAATAGTGTAGTATTTTGATGGGATCTCTAAAACCTGCACTGAGGTCATGGATTTATTTGTAAAGTGGAACATCGTATATTTGCTTTTACACATTTTTTTTTGTGACAAATCTGGAGTTTTGTTGTTTTGCCATTAATTTAAAAAACACACAGATGCACAAAAAATATGTGCAACAGCATGACACTGCCCACTACAAAATTATAAATGTCTTAGTTTAAACTGTCACATGTTTGTTTTATGCTTTTAGGTTTAAAATTACTTTATAAAACAATAAAACCTACTGTTACAAAGAAATGCAAAGATTTATAAATGATTTAAGGTGCAAAACACACGTGATCTACATTCACCAGTAGCTCTTTTGGCTTTGATCCTACAAACTCACACCACCTTATTACAGTGCTGTTATTCTTCAGCAACCAGCAGGTACATTTGTGGAGTTTGATCTTGTTTTCGTTAACAATTATAGGCTTGTGTAAACAAACTACGACTGCAAAATTACAAGCACGTCAATTAAAAACGAGTGATTCAGAGTCAACAAGAGCCACATTTTGCAGCAAGGCTTAACCATTTCTAAAATTTTACCTTTTGAATGATGCGATTAGCCATTTTACCAATGACAGAAAGACCTGTGACAACTTAAGCAATGCAAATAACTAATAGTTTGTTGTTAGCTGGTATTTCTGACATGTGGGTTTCGATAAATCTGTGCGTGCAAAGGTAAAACGTAAATATATTACATACCTTCAAATGAACTAATCGAGTCTAATACGACGTTTCACAAACTTCCTTATAAGTTTTCAATTTCCCTGGAGCTAGCCGACTGAGCTAGCTGCAGCAAAAACACAAAGCAACGATTTCCTCCATTTTCAAAGGGAAGTAGAAGACGTCTCAACATGAAGGTGCTGTGAGTCACTATTCGAAGATATTTGAGTTTGAAAAGGCTGGAAATAATGCAAAAAATCGAAGTAAAGGTCGCTAAACACCACCTTGTCTATAAAATATCAAACGGAGCTCCGTCTGGCCACGATTTGAAGAAACAATAATTCAAGCCGCCGTCGCTCGTTGATTGCGTCACGACGTCGGTCTCGCTCCAGTGTCGAAAAGAGCTGTGCCGAAAAATGTACCCCAGTCGTAAAAGGACTCCCAGCGCGGGAAGCGCTTTTCGATGCGCTTTTACTAAATCAGTTAAAAAGAAAAAATGTAATTAAGGAATTTTCAGTAATTTTAGCGACCATATCTCTTAATTATGGTATATGTAGCCATATATCCCTAACCCATATAAAGGACACGTTATGTTTATGGTAAACTATTATCTTCGTAAGAGAATAAAATAACTAAGAAAATACTTTTCTGAGCTAAAACAAACCAAAAAAATCCTCATTTCAAAACAAAGACTTATAACTCATTAAACACGCCAACTAAAACAAAACCGCTTTCAACAGCGCGTCCTTTGAGGGGGATGACGTTTTTCGGCAAAACACCAAAGCCTCATTTTCAATCGTTTATTTGCGTCATTGTAATATAAAGTAGTCCCCACAATAATAACACAGACACTGTCTTAATAATCTTTAATTACAAAAGGAAAGTAAGATGAGGAAACAATAAATAAAACTGTTAATTAAAAAGTAAAGGATTTAACAAAGCTTCATAGAGTTAAGCTGGAAAACACCAGCAGATGTTTCAAAGAAAACCTGAAGACTAGACTTCCTCAAACTATCAGTTTCAGGCAAAAAAGTGGAACACATTTCAAAACATTTGAGTTTAGTTACATTTGATTTTTGCACATCTGGGTTATGCAGAAATATTTTGGAGGGGAAAACCAGTGTTACTTTACATGACCAGTTTTACATAAAGTCAGTGCTCCATCATTCTTTACTAGCATGATCAAAAACAAAACGAATATGTTTCTGTACAAGTGTCCTTGGCTATAATGATGTAAAGTAGTAAAGAGTTTAATAAAACACACCAAACAGATACACCCATGCACAATTCACACTTTTCACATACATTTCTTACAATCCTGCATTACCGGCACAGTCTGAGATCACTAAGGGGTTTCACAAAGGCACGTTAGAAAAATGTTATTTCAATAAAAATTAAGGAAAATCTTTTTTACTGCAAAGGCCAGCTGTAGGTGCTTATGGGGACGTAAAAACTGGCATAATGTACAGGTGCAGTTCATTTATTTGTTTTTACAAAAAATGAAATTAAAATACACAAGACTAAGGCATTCCTTTGGGTCACCAGATTAATGACTGAAATATGAGCTTTCAAGCAGCCTCACAACATTGATAATGTTTCATGATAGTAAAAGAGAGTTCAAAGGTCATTACCGATTCAACTTATATGTAGTAATTTTTTTTATTTTACATTTCTGCACAAGTTGTCAGCAGCCGAAGTCCTGCTGCACAGGAGAAGAGTACAAAAAGTGGTCATTGGTGAAGATGGCTGAGGTGCAGCAGACAGGTGCAGTTTTGAAGTTGTGGCCTAAAAAAAAAGAGATAATCAAAATATGAAGCTTCTTCTTAGACATGAAGAATATTAAAAACAACATGTTTCCATATTAAAAGACAATGGTTACATTTGGACACTGCTAGATGATGCTACCTATCAAAGAGTGCTGTTGATTGCTGGAGTGTGGATTGTTTTTGAGACCGCGGCCCCGCTCCTGCCTCCTGTAGTCAGAACCTGAAGCTGCAGCCGGTATGTGCTGTCTGCCTGAAGACCACCGACTGTCACAGAGCGCTCAGACTGTGGAGGTCAGATAATGCATGAATAGAAACATTAAAGGGTATAAAGACATTTTAGACTCATGCATTTTTTTATTAATGCCATTGTAGCTCAGGGACAAACTAAAACCAACCATCTGTTTGTTGCTCCAGAACTTTCCCACCTTGTTTTGAATTTTAAATTATACCATTATACAACTAATCAGGCAGGATTCAGACTTCAAAAACAAACATTTCCTGTGAGCATCTTACATGTTATTTGTCATTTCTTATAATATCATACTGAATAATAAAGCTGCTGCTGTGTAATCATATTAACTTGTTCTTGTTTTTGATTTAAAAAAAAGATGTAAGAAAAAACATTTTACAATAAAAAGTCACACTGGGACACATAAATGCATCATTCCTCATGTATCTCCATCTTACCGGTGAGACTGTCTGTGTCTGGGAGATCCGTGCGTCTTCTCTCGCTGTACTGAGTTCAGACTGCAGGGTCCAAGTGAACTGAAAACCTTCAACAGCAGCTGAGTCCAGTGCATGATGGGACATCCTCCAGCGGAACACTGCAACCAGGGTGCCATTGACTTGTTGAAAGTCAGCAGTCAGTCGTTCTGGGCGCAGTATCACCTTCCTACTGGACAGGGGGCGCTCTGATACAAAAAAAAATCACCAAAATTCTTTCACTTATAAAATTCTCTCTGGAATTTGAATATATTGACACTTGTTCACAAAAGAATTTAGGGTTTTTTGTTGTAATCTTTAAATAACAAATCAATAAACACCAACTGTACATCTGTGTTTGATTACCTGTACTTTCACTTTTGCAGGCCAAAGCTTTGACTCCTCTGACCCTGATGGAGGAGCAAGCTGGGGTGGTAACCCAGGCAACAGCCTCTGACCTGGGATCAGCCTTAGCTGCCACTGCGACCCTGTACTTACAGGCAAACTGCAGGCCTTTGATGATGTGATGAGTGCCCTGCAGAGAGAGAAAAATAAGACAATTTAAAGCTAAAATATCAGAAAAGTCTCACTGTTAAAGCATTTTTTTAAACTGACGTCTTCCAAAGCTGCTTAAAATGTGCACAATACCTCCAGCCATTGTCTCAGCACCTGTCTAACGAAAGCTCCATGTTAAAATAAACATGAAAGTCTCTGGCAGCCTTTAAGCTGGCAGCCTGAAATGGCAACAAACGCTGTAACTGTTTTAAAAAGCCTGAAACCGTGTTCTGTAAACTCTGCAAATTGCACACAGCAGTTTTATATGACATATCTTGGATGAAAGGTGCAACACTGGCTGAAAGGGGCGTCCAGTTTGAGCACAAAACCTTTGTCTTTGCTGCAGCTTTACCTTTTTTTTTAGATTTAACTAGGTAATGCTGATCCTAACGATTTTCCAACAAAAAACTGATTCATCAATTGGACGCAACTGTGCAAACTCCAGTAAAACAGTACTGCAAAACGTGTCTGTTCAGCTTGTTTTATATTTAAAGCGGCAAACCAGAGTTTTCCCCCTATTTAGGAATAATGTTAGCCCAGAATCTAGACCGTCATTTGCTGAAGCAAAAATAATTTTGCTTTGCACGTCAATCTAGCAACGCTCCAATGGAACCTCCAGAGCCCCGGCCAGTATTGTGGCTGGCCAATCACAGCGCGTTTACTTAGAATAACTATGTATTTTCGTCTTCTTCCCTGCTTCTTCCACGATGTACGGTGGACTGCCCTGTTGACTGACATCTGTATAGGTCCAATCACAGCGCTCTATCAGCCAGGTGGGTGGGATGTTACTGCGATTGAGCGAAACTAAGATGGCAACGGCTCTGTAGCGGTTCAATCACAGCACACTGTTGGTGGGCGGGATGTTACTGAAAAAACAAAGATGGCGACGACTTGTGTGAAACAGCTTTGCATCAACGTTACATTATTTAGACTTGGGCTTTTCTTTGAGTCCAGAGCAGATAGATGTACTTAAGTTTATTTAGAAAAAGGATGTATTTGCATCTTTGACGGAGTATGGCGGACTGCCTCGTTGACTGACATCCATAGCGGTGAGTACGTCATGTTGTTTGTTATCCAATAGCATGCAGAGGCAGTTTCAAAAACAACCATAGATCCTGCCCCACGACTGAGAGCCGTCAATGGGCCGTGACAGATAGGATGGCTTGCCAGGGTAGAATAATGCAGAATTTTTTTTTGAAATCTGTAAAAGTGACAGTCTTACCCTGTACTGTGATATAACGGAAACAATAAATCCTTTTTTTTGTTGTTGCTAAGCCCGTCCCATAGAGTACAGACATATATACGTAGACGCCTCGTGGACTGGCACTGCCTATTGGAGCTGCTGTAGTGGCCGGCAGCCATCTTAGTTGGGTCTCCATTCGCCCCAGTGCATTAATTTAAAATATAAACATAATTAAACAAAATAAATTAAAATATAAAATCCCATCAGGTAGGCTAGAAAAGTCAATAGTAATCCCACATCAATCAATAGTAGGCCAGTTGTTGCAACTGTAGGCTGCACAAAATCGGGCATAATTGCCCACCCTGCATTGACTTTGGAGAATGAGGAGACCCATCCAATATGGCGGCGACGCTGTTACGCTCTCCAGTGCCCAATGGGGCGTCTACGTATTCACGTCTATGCCGTAGAGTCCTGTGCAATTTGAACTGAGCTACGCTCAGCATTAGCCAATAGCGTTAGACATCTGCTTATGTACAGATGTTAATCACAGAGTGTGTGTACGCATTTGAGGACGTACCTAGACTGATGCAGAGTTGGCAACATATCTTATGGACAAGTAAGTCTTAAATATACAGTATTTGTATCAATAAACAGGCCAACGTGAGAATTATAAAAATGAATCAAGATCTGTTAGCCGACTAACATGAATGAGAGGTGTTGCTTCCAGCCTTGATCACAGAAATAGGGAGAGGGACTTAAGGTGCAATACATTTTTTACGCCTCTATGGTGTCCTATGAGAAAAAACTCCAAATTTCTGCTTTAAGATGCACTTACTTCATAAAGGGGCATAAAGTGAAAACCATTACAATGACATTTGTTAATAAAAATTATTTCAGATTATTTCTTTAATGAACACATGCACACACAGAGATGTATTTCATCCTGGGAGTTCACATTTATGGTCAAAGTGACAGCAGACAGACACCGAGATGGTTGCAGAAAGTTGAACACAGAATTCTAGACGGCTCTGAACTGTGGGGATGAAATCCGATCTCTCGTCCACATAAATGCACTCAGACAGAGACGTAACAGAGACACCCATGCACCATTCCTCGCATACACTGATAAAGAAAGTATACCTGCACCGTTGTTGTTCCCTCTGTGTTTGTAAGATTAGTGCTGCAGGTATGAGGATGCCACTGCAATATGTACGGACCTCTGGTTTTCTGTCTGGCTGTAAAAAAAGAAGGATCAGATAAGAAAATTAAATTTCAAAATTGAGTTATTTAGAACCTCATCCGGTCTAAAAATAATAATTATTGTGATAAAAGTAGTCGATAAGTATCTTTCTTTGATACAATCGGTTTTGTTAATGTAGATTTCTCTTTGTGTTGATAGAAATAATAATCTCACCATCATTTAAAATATCTTTTTTAATCAAGCATCTAAAACACAGCTCACCATGATAAGGCCACTTCCAGAACACCTTCACCTGCAGCTGGTTGTCATGGTAATGAGGGGCAGCGACCTCGAGCCGCAGCGTTTCAGAGGTGATGGGATTCAGGGGAGAATCAGGGTGAGTCGGAGAGGAAGGCGAGGACGGGAGGGACGATGAAGATGAGGAAGAGGGGAGCTCATTGGAGAAATCCTCGTCTTTAGTGGTGGAGAAGTGAAAAAAGAAAATAATACGTTGAATATGTTTTACAACTTTACAGATTTAAGTCTTTCACTGAAACAAAAAACATCATTATTCTTATTAAATGTGTTCTGTAACTCATGTGTTCTCTTGCACATGGAAATGATATTTTTCTTGTTCCAGAAAGAAAATAAAAGGCTACAGCAGAGCAGCTGGTTTACTCTAGGTACACTGATTGGTTCTATATGACCCACATCAGCCCCGAGTGCATGGTCTGTGTCAAATATTAATACTTCTGAATTATACATGCTAGTATGTTCCATATAAAGCTGTTGCTCTGTGGTTTAGTAATTGAGCTGCAGCTGGCTATAACCCTCCATTGGGCTGACCTGAAGGTCACCTATAAATACCGCTGCTGCTTGGACGATCATTAAGTAGCCTCTCTCCACCGTACTTCATGTTTCAGTGCAGCTGCATGGAAGAAAAATATGCTGACAGTCTGCAAAACTCAGCAGTTGCGACCTAACAGGAGAATCGTTAAGGTGATAACGCCAGGGCTCTATGAAAGACATTCGATCATATCAGAACCAGTCCAGAATAGATTCTTCTTGTTTGGGTCGTTCCTGAGGCTGTTGTGCACACAGGAGATATTTAGAAGAATGTCTGGACGTATTTAACCCAAACTTTTTCTCTGTTGGAGATTCACTCACACAGCTGGAAATGGGAGGGAGTGAAGGAGCACACGAGAGGCAGAGCGTGATGCAGAAAGTGCAGCGTGGAAATCAGCCTTACCGTGTTCATATTAATACCACATGTGTGTTAATGTTTCCACGATAAGAGAATTAGGTGGAATGAACTTATTGGGCATCAGAAAAGAGACTAAAGCAGCAACTTGTGCTGAACTCACGCTCAGAAAAGTTTCATTCAACTGCAGTTTTGAAAAAGAAACTAGCCTGTTTTAAAGGTTGAATATGGAACACGAACACCAAAGCAACATCTAGTGTGTGGAGGTTAGGGTTAGAACAAGTTTACCAGCCGTCGGGATGTCAGGTTAGCTGCCGATACGTGAAGTGAGCAGCAGCTCCATGTCCAGTGACGACCTAAACTCACTCTGGTTTTAGATCTTTTATGGTCGCTCCTCTTCTGAGAACGATAACGACATCTTCTGGGCTCAGAAGCAGCTGCTTGACTTGCCGAATCCGTCATTTTCCACAGAGCCAGCCTCGCTGTGCCGAGCAAACTGTTTACTGTATTTGGCAACCAACAATGCTGCCCTCTAGTGGCTGGTAGATGTAAACATAAACCCAGTGTTGTGCCGTCAGAATAAATCTTTGATTATTTTTTAATTAAAATATAACTTTTAAAGGAAATACTGAACCTTCATTCTGCACACCTCTAAATGCCCCGTAGAGGTATATTTTTTAAATATAACTTTTTATTAAATTGTTCCATATTCAACCTTTAAATGCACAAATCTTTTTTTTATTATTTATTGAAAATAATCTATAAGAAAATGTTTCAAAAGTTTGCAATTAATAAAATTGTTTGAAAAATAATTATAACAAAACTTGAGAATATTACTAAAGTTCTTTAATTTAAATAAACATTAAATTGGATCCATCTGTTAAATTTTCCCAATGTTTCACCAACTGAGAGCTTCACACTCCTGATATGAGTTTGTTTCCTTTACCTGCATGAGCGATCGTAGTGAAAACAAGTTGTGATCTGTGACTCTTCAGTCTCTTTTGACCCCAGTAGGCCACCGTCTGGATGGACAGGATGTAGGAAGTAGCAGGCAGCAGGCCCTCCAACCACAGCTCACTCTGTGCCTGTAGCACATGAACCACAGATTATAAAGAAACTCAAACATTAATGATGTTTTTCAACATTTCTCGCCTTTACACTGCTGCATCATTACTAGGAGATGCTAAAAACATATCTTTTTAACTGTTTGCATTCCTTGTCTCCTCTCTAGGATTCATATTTACAACATCAGTCACATTTGAACCAACAATCTGGAGTTTGTCGTCATTTGTGAGCAACAGTCCGGACCTGTTATGCATTTTCCCCGTCTGGTTGACTGACAGCTCATTAACGGGCTCTCAGTCAATCAGTTTCTTCTGTACGCGGATCTGAACCAGTCACAACAAAGAGATGCTTGGACGATATGTGTGTGCTTCACTATGCATGTACACTTTAAACAAGAGACAAAAACGAGTTAAAAGCCATTTCCTTGGTGACCTTCAGATGAAATGGGACTGAAAGATTTCCATTACCTTCAAGATAGACAAAGCATCTGGCCTGCACAAATGTACACACGTGTGTGCACAAAGCAACAAAAGTCTGGATTTCTGTTCTGGTGCATAATGCCAGTGGACATTATATGTAAAAAAATATATATGTATATTTATAAGTACTGATTCTGGCTCTTTTGCATTTTACTATTTCCTCCAAATCCCCCCTTTACCATCAGATTTATTCCCAACTTTTCCCCCAAGTCCTGCAAAACCCCTGATTGACAGAATATATTTTTATATACAGTCCAGGAATAAATGATGTTGTGAATATTTAAGCTTCCCATGACATAAAAGTCGTTTTAAACAGACGAGCCACACTACTCCACTTCCTTTATACCTGTTGTGATGCTGCTGTTTGTGTCTCCATGCAGCTGCAAGAAGGAAACACAAGTAGGAGGGGGGTTCATTTAAATTCCAGACCTCCCAGCCATGCAGAACACAGGACCAGACTACAGATAAATGGCTCCACCAGGCGCTGTCTGGGATCGCCATCACTACCTAGGATAGCTGGGTCCATGAGTGGCTCTGCGTGTGACCTAAATAAACTCTAATTCAAGTCAATAATCAGCCTAAATCTGCAGAATTCCTTCACTCAAACCACTTTAACGAGTCATTGATTTACCTCTCTGTCAGTGAAAAGTATAAAAAGGGTCAGTTAACGTTGTTTAGGATGATTACGGGTATTCTGGAGCTGGACTTAGCTTCACTGCAAACATTTTGCATCACACCTATAATCAGGATCAGTAGATCCTTCTGTTCCAAGTCCAGCTGCTGTGTAAAATATCCTTTATTTGCTAAAGTGAGCAACAATAAGACAGAAGTGAGTTACTTTGAGATGAGTTCATATCCCAAATCTCCTCGCAACACATACAATTGTGCAGAAAGTTACACTTAATACTAATACCCACATGCTGCCCTGAGTGTAGTTGTCAGAACAATCCCAGATGCTTTGAGTTAAATTTCTTATCCAAATGCAGGAAAGCCACTCCTCTCTTCTGTCAGTCGTTGTCAGAAGTTATTTCAGAGCAGCGATGTCAGAGAGGCATGCTGTCACAGCACTTTAACCCAGTTATGACCCATTAAGTTCACGGTGAAGCTGTCCTCAGATGATATTGTCTTTCTTTAAATCGACAAAGAGCAGATGCAAAAAGAATGCAGAGGACTTCAGTAATGGGAGCTTGTGGAAAACGATCATTTCTGCAAAAATATTTCTAAATATCCTTGAACTTAAAATCATAAAACCGCATTCTGAAAGGCCGAATTATCTATAGACAGCGTTTTAATCAACTTTCGTGGTATGTGGAGCATGAATATGTTTTTCTCCCCCTGTGGCTCATTTTTTGCTCATTATTTAAATCCACATCCTGTATCATGATGTCAGAATAGCTCCTCTGTGTCTCCGTCTGAATCTCATTTCTGAGATTTCTTTTTTATTGGCCACATGGGCGAAAGCAGGACACTGCTGGAGTTGAGGAATTATTTCATGACAAATAAAAAAAACTCTAAGGGAGTGTTAAATGTGAGATTCATGTGTACCTGTGAGTAAGGGAGTATGGCCCAGAGGGACTCCCTGACAGCTGGAGAGGTTTCATTTTAAAAATGAAAAGAAAAACAAAAGGCAGAAGTGCCTGTTTCAGCACGGAGAAGTCAGCTGGAGGAGAAAGTAGCTTCAGACGACAGGATTTGGAGTCTTATTATCTGATATTTGGACATCTCTCCTCTGATTGGCTAACAGCAACACGACTCTACCACTGACTCTGTTTGCTCTGCAACGTTGATGTTTTATCTCCACTAATAACACAAGCCTGGAGGAGTTCTGCTGTGTGGTGGAGTTGCTAATGCTAACAGTTAGCTTCTACTAGTCAAGATGTTCTCTGCTGTTTTCTGGACGCTAAACCAACAACAGCCTTCCCCGTCGTGAGTCAAGATGGGTGAGTCCATGAATGTTAAGTGACAGTGTGACGTAGATCTGTCAGGATTTTCAAATCCTAGAGTTTCACCGTCTATTTTCTATCAGAAGCTAATGCAGGAGATAGGTGCAGGAGACTATTTTCATGTTCAGCCTGCATGAAAAACTCAGAGTGACTGATTATAATCACAAATAACAATTAAACTATGCTTTTTCAGTATTACACACCTTTAAAATTGAGTGAAAGAATGAGCAAAAATGAAATAATATTCAAATCATGCACCCGGAGATGAAACTACACAGCAGGGAATATTTTGCCAACTACAAAATTCTTATTATGATTAATCCTTCTCCGTTTTCTGTGGCATTTTGCAAAATCTAGAAGGGAGGATGATAGGAAAATCTGACCAAAGCTCATTCTAGATACTTTCTAAACTCTGTCGCATCCAACGGCGAGGCAATAAAGAATCTTAAAAGCTCAGAGTATTATCAGTACCTACAAAGTAATAGGGTTGCTCATGTTTTGTTGACTGAGGTGGGACACAATCTTATTTACTTAAAAGCAGACGTAGAGCTGAGCCAGAGCCTTAAATCCCTCATCACCAAGCCTGGGTTTTAGTTTCCACATCAGGTGAAATACAAGCAGCAGGTTGTTCATGTATTACGACAGGTTTAATGATTATTCTCAACGCATTTGATAATGTATAACGTTAACATTGGGCTCTATTTTAATCATTTGTCTGCTTGTTAAAAGTTTGGGTTCAATTCAGTTATTTTTAGGGTCTATTTTTGAATTATTTTTATTTCGGGTTGAAAATGCAGTCAGACAAGGAAAGACCAGGTCCTCATGACCTGATGTACAATAAAAGTGGAATGCAGCCACACTCTCTCTTATTCCGAGGTGCATGTTCCAAACATAAGGGCAGCAGTAGCTCAGGAGGTAGAGCGGGTTGCCTCATGATTGGAGGATTGTGGGTTCAATTCCAGCTCTCACCAGGGGTATTCTGCTGTTGTGTCCTTGGGCAAGACACTTCACCCGACTTGCCTGTGTTGGTGGTGGTCAGAGGGGCCGATGGCGCAAATGGCAGCTCTGCCTTTGTCAGATCGCCCCAGGGCGGCTGTGGCTACATAGTGAGAGTGCGTGAATAATGGTAAGAACTTCCAATCTATTATTATTATTATCACTCTTGTAGCCACAAATTTAACTTTCCCTGCTTGTTAGTACAACGCCAACAGCACAACATGTTGCCGAGCCATGCAATTTTTAAAAATCCTCTTGAAAGGTTCAACTAAACTGCTACTAGCAACAAAACCTCATCATGCAAACCAATAGCTATGCGCTACTTCCAGTATCTCACCGGATGTATCTCGCATCATCGTTTCTACATGAGCAGGTCCAGGAATAAGGATGGCTTGTCAGACTAAGAAGAAGCATGATTATAAACTGACACATAATAATCTGACTGGAATATCCCTAAGTAGACAGAAAATGCTCTTACCCCTCGAGTCAGCACGCTGTTGGTCTCCCTTTTACTCAGCTCCTGCGTGTGTTTGTGCTTTTGATGAGCGAGTTTATGCCGAGGCATCCAGGTGATTCTGTAGTTGTGGACAGGCAAGTCTCCCTCTCTGGGGGGGTCCCAGCATAATAAGATGGCCACTGTGGCCCCACTTCCTGTTAACCTGAGGAGGGAAAGTTACAAGTCAGTCATCACCATAAGAGTAATATAAACAGATCATGGTTTAAGAGCAGCGCAGGGTTTTCCTAACAGGCACATTCACTCATATTTATTCTAAGTATGTTCTCTAAAGGCGTATTATTTACTTTGTGGCGAGCAGAAGCTGTAATTTTGGTAATCACCTCTGTTATTAAATGTTATTGGTTGATCTCTGTAGATCCAAGACATGACCTGACCTTTATTTGACCTTGTTTTGCAGCGTGCAGATAGAAAAGATGCTGGAACATATAACTGAACAAGGATAAACAAGAATTTCCTGGCAGATAAAAGAGACGTTTGTTCATTTCTGTAGAGTTTAGTACTTACTCGATGGCCTGAAGTGCTACACAGGTGCAGAGCAGCAGCATAATAAAAACAACAACACATATATAAACATAACTGATCATAATAGATCTATGTAAATGTTTACACACCTTTCTGTGAACTCAGGAGTTAATTTAGAAGCCGTCCAATCCAGAGTCTGATTGCTCACTCTGATATTTGTCGGAGGCTCTGGAGGTGATGGGTCTGCAAGAGAGTCAGAAAAAAGGATCATCTTTACCAAGAGTTTGAAGCACACTGACATAAATCTAACATTTTGATCTGCTTACATACAGATTTACATGATATTAATGAATAAACTTTGAACCATCGTTAATTATTAAAGTCTGAAAAGGGATATTTTCTCTTAAATTATCTAAATATGTGACAGTTTTATACATAATGTCTTTTATAATAATGCATTCATCACTACGTTTGCATGTAAACATGTCTTTTGTAGTGTTAGATAACAAAATTAATAATTATTTTCATATATCTAAGTAAAGAAGCAATATGCAGGTTTTGTTATGGTAAATGCTACCATCATTGATCATTTGTCATTTATCTGATTTATGACAAAATCTCTCAACCATCTTTATTTGTCAAAATATAAATACATTGTTTTCCTTCAAAATGGCTGGTATATTTAACCCGTCTGCCTAAAAAAACTTCATTAAATGCACTGCAGCAGTAAAAAAAAACCAAAATAAACAAAATTAAATTAAAAAGAGCTAAGCTATTCTCAGAGGAGAAGGCTAATTTGATCCTGGTCCTATTTAAGCCAACACAGTTAATTGGATTTATAGCATTAAAGATGAGAGCTACTGAAAAAGCCTGAAGCTCTTTTCAGTAGCTTCTAAATCAAAGACTAAAAATGTGCTTCTCTAAACTCCGTTTGCCTCTGAAATGAAATCTTCAGGTCAACGCTCCTTCAGCACTGACTCTGTATCTTATTAGACCCTAAATCCCTGATGCTGTATCTGATTAAAACTACAAAATGTATCTGATTAGGACCACATCCCCATGGTAGGCTTCACACGGGCCCGAGGCGGCACTCGCCTGACCCAAATGCACAGATCAAAGGTGGGATAACGTTTTGGGAGCTGATACATGTGGTCTGTGTGTTTGTGTGTGTGTGTGTGTGTGTGTGTGTGTGTGTGTGCGCGTGCGTGCGTGTGTGTGTGTGTGTCTCACCAAGACTGATTTATTCCATTTACTATCATTTGTGTCACAAAATAAAATCATCAAGACACGTTTTCTGGTCCAGACATTGTGGTGTAATTACTGCTGGCAGGTTGTTTGGCTTCCTGATTTATGACCCCTGACCTCCAGCCTCTGGCTAATCAGACAAATGGACTAGAGACCTAAGACAGACCGCCATCAGATTATATTTGAAATGTTCAAGTGGTGTCTTTAACCTTTAACACGGCACCTCAAAATGCACTCACACACTCGTGCATATAGACTAACAACCATCAGCCAAAACAACTCTAGCACGTGGCTACTACTATAGTGTCAGCTACTGAACACAATCAAACAAATAAGCCATACATACATTAAATGAAATGCACAATAATAGCTAAATAAATAAGAGCAAAGGCTAATTTAAAAAAGTAAAACTTGTTGTACATACTGCAACCTTGAAAACAAGAATACAATAAAACCTGAATTCATTCGAGACCAAGTTTACTCGCCTTTTCAATAAATCTGCTGTGGTCTCCAGTATAAATGAATGTCTTGTGAGTCAATCTCTGAAGAAAAAAAGCTCTAGCGCTCCTGTTTCAGGAACTAGAAGTGAGCCAGATCAGAGGTGAGCTGAACACGGCAGAATTTGGAGTCTTATTTCCTGATATTTGGACATCTCACCTCTGATTGGCTAACAGTAACGTGACTCTACCACTGACTCTGTTTGCTTTGCAATGTTGATGTTTTATCTCCACAAATAACACAAGCCTGAAGAAGTTCTGCTGTGTTGCGGAGATGCTAATGCTAATGGTTAGCTTCTACTAGCCAAGATGCATTCTGCTCCCTCCTGGATGCTAAATCCACAACAGCCTTCCCTGTCACAAGCCAAGATGGGTGAGTCCATGAATGTTCATTTTCAGTGTGACGTAGATCTGAGTGGCTTTTCTAATCTGAGCGGTTCCTCGTCTATTTTCTATCGGCAGCTAATGCAGAAAATACAGGTAGAAGACTTTTTTCACTTTAAGCCTGCATGTTAAACTCAGAGGGACTGATCATATTTCAAAAATAACAAGTAAAAAATGGTTTTTCAGTGAATTTGACCTTTAAAATACACAGTCTGTCCAAAAAAAACATTGCACCCCTGGATTTAACAAAGCAAATAGGTACGAGCATAGATATCATATAAACACTAGATGCCTTACCCGCGCTGTTCGTCGACTGGACAAACGTCCCTACGCAGCGGCCATCTTACATTGGACAGCTGCCCCCTTTCGTAACATTGGTGTCAATGGTGAATGTACTATTTAAATAACTCTAACTTGCTCAATTTTCAACCAAATTTCAAACGGTTTGGTTTGTTATAAACGCCAGAGATGTGGCTGTAAAATATGACAGATTTGGCCCATTAATTTAAAAATGTTAAAGTATGTCCTATCAAGCCTATGTGCTACAAGGTTTGTAATAATGCAACCGGCTTGTAAATCCGTTCATTTTTAATCGAGTTAAGTGTGTTTTTGTTGAAGTTGTTCACTCACCTTCCATCTGCTACCATTGAGAACGGAACGTAAGCTGTCCGAGGTAAGATGGCCGCCGTGTAGGGACGCTGTCGACTCCCAGTTAAGGCATCTAGTTTTTATATGATATCTATGGGTACGAGCCCCTATTAGATAATTACTGCATGGGTAACGTTGCTTCTAATTTCTTAAACAACCATGTGGAAAGACACAAAAGATGTTAGTCTGTTTGAGAAGGGTCACATCATTGGCATGCATCAAGTAGAGAAAACATCTAAGGAGATTGCAGAAAAAGACCAGGCAGTGTGTTAAAAACAACAATCAACAGCCTACAAGGAGACGACCACCAGATTTAAAAATAAGCTAACAACCACTAACAGATTGACAAAAACTACAAAGACCGCATAGACCTAAAATACTGCTTCAATCTGGATTTGAAGCTACAGGCTGAGGACGTCCAGTGGGAGCTTGTTCTATAGTTTTGGTTGCTGGTTGATCACAGTTTGCTTGGAACAACTGATCAAAATGACATGTAAGGAAGTTATGACCCTGATCTCACTTGTGAAACTCAATAAGCATAAATGCTAACCCTAACTAGCTGTCTGCTAGGTCTTAGACTTGAGGTGGAACTGTGTGAGTCCTTTGTGGAAAGTGTTATAATGTGTAAAGAAGTAATTTCACAGATAATTTAGTAAATAAAAAAACAGCTGGTGCATCTTTATGGAAGTTGCCTCCTTTGTTTTGGCGTTTAGGCAGAAGATGAGCAGAGCAGATGAAAAATTCCTCCTCAGTGCTATCTCAGATGCCTCTTCATAATCACCATCAGCTTTCAAGCTCTTCCCCTAAACTCAGTCCAACATTAAATCACTATTCACATCCAAACATGCCGGCGGGGGATTCATATCACAATCCTGGCCTGACACCAGCATGACCTCAGCGTGCCGAGCATTAGACCGACAGCCTCCTACGGTCTGTGAGTGTTTGTCTCCGAGTGCATCAGAGTGTCTTACTCACACTTTCACCCCGTCTCTCTAACCAGAACCAGGGATTCCACTGTGACTCTAAACCAAATGAATGGGTACAGTGTGTGTTTCCAAATATGTGCACGTGAAGTTGTGTGCATCTTCTGTTTCCTGTGTGTTATTTATGGACTGTCTGATGGTATTTTACTGAGCGTACCTTAGCTGTGAGCAAAAAAAAGAAAGAGAGACAAAAAAGGACGGGAGGTGTTTTTGAGTTGCTTACAGGTCCAAGGGGAGGTGTAACATCCCTCATAAAGACACAACATGAACACAAGTGTATTTTTTACTATCTTTAGTGTCATTGTTGGGTTTGGAAAACACGCAGGAGGAATCATCACACTGAGTGGGACACTCAAAACTTTCCTCTAAGGAGAAGATATGCAATCAGGGAGTTTTTCTTACCTTTACTGGAAATGTAGTGTTTGCTGGGTGTGGTGAAACCTCTGCTGCCGTGGCTGTTGATGGCTGCTACCCTGAACTGATACCAGCGCTGGGGTCTCAGATCTGAAAGAACCACGTGCTCTGAGAGCATCTAAAAGCACATCACACAAAATGACCGATTTACTGAACAGTGCAGAGGTGTTACCATAGAACAAATATCTTACCTGCTACACAATCATAATTTGAGCTGACTGTGATCATTTTGTTTTGGTTCTTTGTTATCTGGGTAGACCGATAAATCTTTTGGATGATTATCAGACCATTTTATCATCGAGAGGAGCCAGTGGAGGTGGCTCGGGCATCTGGTTAGGATGCCTCCTGGACACCTCTCTGTTGAGGTGTTCCGGGTTCAGAAATATAGTACGTCTGTTGTTATTAGTGACATATTAGCACGCAAATAACGTCAAGATACCGGTCATGAAAATTGGCCTAAAAAATTGGTAGCTTATATCGGCCCTCGGCTGATCGTGACCTCCATATATATCAGCACTGGCGCTAGAAAACCCCATATCGGTCGACCTCTATTTCATACATTCAACTAAAACTAGAATTCAGTGGCTGTTATATCCGAACTAACATCCACCAAAAACTATTTAAAGTGACAATGTGTAGTTTTTACCATTGATCTCTAGAAATATCTATTGAAATGTTGTTGAAAATGAATAAAATGATGTCCAGTCATTGAAAAATATTAGCGGCTTCGTAACATATAACCATAGAAATCAGGTCTAAAATACATAGGGCGCAGGTCTATAGCCTCTGGCAGATGCCATATTAGACGCCATGTTCTCTTATCTGGGTCCTGCGCCTGCCGATGACATCACACTAGATGACTGGCTGGACGTATGACTTATGGAAGTTACGTTACCACGTTTAAAAAAATTTAGATGGTAAGAAACATGAATTTAATAACAAAAATGTTTAATTTCTTCCAAAACCTATGTGAAAGAACAGAATCGAAAAAGAGACGCAATATATTTTGGTCGAGTGGTGTTGCCGTAGTTTGACGTCATCAGCAGGCGCAGGACCCCGAGCACATCTGGAACCTACACCACCAGAAAACTAGCATCAGCATTGCATTCTCTCCGTGGAATTAACTGAAGGACTATCAAAGTCTGAGCAGTCATGCCGAGGTTGCATGCTTTTTTCTCAACAATGTTTTTTAGCGGCGATATGGTTTAAAACTACCATGAAATGTGCGTACTGCCAGGAAACTACACACTGTCACTTTAAACTAGGAACATAATATTGATCGAGGAGATCAGATCTACTAAAATGATGCTGTGGATCTAAAAGAACAGCAGTAAACAATTAAACACTCAAGTTAGAATGGAATGTCATCAGCTAATAGTGAGAATAATCCATCTACCTGAATTATGAGTAAAAATACCAAAAAGCCACACGCTTTCCCTCGCTGACAGTGTAAATGTAATCACCACTTAAAAGCTGCTCATCCACTCTCAATCACACACGCCAACATGCGCTGTCATCTATTTAAGTCAATAATGAGTGTTCAGTCATTCAGAGTCAGCCGGTGGAACGACTGAGGCTGCCTGTGGTTCTCGTTTAAGCTCTGCTTATTTACCTAACCTCACGCAGACACACACACACACACACACACACACACACACACACGGGTTCACCCTGGCAAAGTGTGAGACTGGCTGGGGTGGAGAGGTTTAGACAGCGAGGCAGCAGACTGATGAGGTGGAAGCGGAGTCTAGCATCCATCTCCATAGCTGAGAAGTTTCATCATTCCAGGCAAATTGAGAGTTATGAGTTAAAGATATGTTATGAATGCTGTGGTGTGGCGTCGCTGTTAAAGGAGCAGGGAATCGTTTTTATAGCTTCCTTGGTTCTACCATCAATATTAATAGTTTAGACTCGCTGACAAAAAGCAGGTTTTTCTTCTGGCAATCAGCTGATTTATTTTAATAAACCTTCCAATAACGCGGGGAACACTTGAAAATATAGACAATTACAATTTTTATATTGCTTCCTTCCTCATAATACCCTTCCTTTAATGACTTCAGCATCTCAAAACGTTATTAAAGTCCCGATGAGAGGCGGTAGTAATTACCATAGCAACGGTAGCCCATGGAGAGGCTTGGTCCTCACTGGGGTGAATACCGATGTTCCAGCGGGACTGAAGCATGTAAATGACAGGTTCCATGCTGACGTTGAACTTTGACACCCACGCCACCTTCACACGACCTTCTGAATCCTCAGCGAAGCTTATCTCTCTGCGAGGCTTCAGAGGAACACCTGCAAAAGGGAGATAAGAAAGGAATGTCAAGTGAATGGGATGTGGAACAGCACAGCAGAGAAGAAGAAGTCTGAGATTAAGTCATATGGGCATAATTAACACTGAATATACTGAGAAAACAAAACAAAATTAAATTAATGACAGAAGTCGAGAATTACAAAACTTATCACTGTCCACTAGTCCATAGAAACTGCTGAGAGCCAGGATACCCAAAATAGTAGAAAAATATGTTTTATGTCAACGATATTAAAGCGCTCATTCACAGTTGCACATTCAACACATTTGCAGTGGTCTCTGGTATCAATGAATGCTTTGTGAGTTGATTTCTATAAAGAAAAAAGTTCTGGTGCTTCTGTTTCAGGCAACAGAAGTTAGTTGGTGGGGGCTAGAAAACGGCAGGGCCCTCGTCTATCAAACGTGCGTAGAAACTGTTTTATATGTATGAAATTTAGAATGTTCGTACGAACGGCCATAATCCTGATTTATGAAACATGCGGTGGCCAATCGTACACACGTTCCTCCGCAATCGACATGATAAATTTCACCTGTGCGTACCCAGGCGCTTGTGTCCGTTTACATACAGAAACGCCCTCAATTAACCATATTTGGTCACACCACGTCCCCAGCTCACGAGGGGATTCCCTGCGTTCTTCTACAAAAAAAAAAACTTTATTGACATAGGGATTGTGGCACTGGCTGCCCAAGTAGAAGAGAACCAAACAAGACGCAGAGGTTGTAAACGCGGTCAGGAGAGAGGGGAGGTTCCCATCAGAAATAAAGAAAAAATGGTTCAACATAAAATTGAGTATGATAAATCTGACCCCGGCTTTCCAACGGCGGCGAAAGCGGCGTGTAATGAAATAGCGATCCCGTGAGGTCACAAAATCATGGGAGAATTGCAACACCATGCGTGATTTAAAAGTCCACACAATAAAAAGCAAGAACGACAGCTGCATGTATCCAGAAAGGTCTGTGGTTTATTTTCTGTTCTGTTTACATCGGCTACGGGGGTTTCACAGGTAATGATGTACTGCACGTGACTTTTATTTTGGAAGTTTCCAGATGTTTCACATCACTGCCTTTGTGTTTGACTTCCTGTCTGTCCTGAAACTGCGGAGTTTGACGTGTTTCAGCGCGTAAAAAATAGACTTGAGACGTAATGATAGCGTCCCGTCGCTTCTGGGACGCGTCCAGAATGTTACACATAGCTGCCGGTGGAAAGGACCCTGTCCACTATAACGGCGGCTAATTACAGCGTGGTACATTTCGCAGCCGTTACATGCCGCTTTCGCCGCTGGTGGAAAGCCGGGGTTAGAGTAACGGGTTGTCGTTTACATTTAAAGAGTTGCATTAATGTTCTGTTTGGAGTTAGTTCAGTTGTCTGAGTGCATGAGGCTACTCTCCATTATTATCAATGTTTGGATACATTTCACACCACTGTTTAAAAACGGAAAAATAAAGAAAATCTTCACTTTTTAACTTTCTGAAGAATTAATAAAGCAGCCAAATCCTAACCACATCTGAGGTCATTCAACCTCAGTGGGACCATTTGGGACTTGAGATGCAGTCAAACAAGCAAATGTCAGAAATCTTTATTGCATTAAACTGAATTTAAATCATTTGCCAGACATGTTTGATCAAAGCAAATCAAAATGTTTAAACACCATTGTTACACGAGCCAGATGTTCACTCTCCCAGCGATAAACTAAAAGCATGTTCAGCAGCTATTGTTACCGGATCGCCCGACAGAACGCTGGTGTAATGAGAAAAGTCAATCAGGGCCTCTGAAAACAAAAATTACTCTTAATTAGCATCATCTCAGTGGATCGGCTGTAAATCAAACAAGTGTTGTATTTTGGATAATTGAAAGCAGCTGCTGGGGTGGGGTGGGGGGTTACCTTTGTATAAATTGGCTGGTGCTTGACACGTGTGTCCGCAGCCGTTAAAGCAACACTTTCTGGAGGACGGACAGTCCCGGTCTAACGAGCAGCTCTCCACGCAGGCGGCAGCGAATCCCGTGGCTCGCTGAGGCGGGGGGCAGTCCCCTTGACGAGAGGACCTCAGAGAGGCCAGAAACTCCCTGCTTGTCACACACTCGGTCTGTTTCTGAGAGAGGGTGAGAACACAGGGGGTAATATTATCATTATCATAACATTATGCAATATCTAAGAACACATGAGGGCATAAAAACACTCAGGAGGGGTGAGAGCGTTTCCTTTCCTTTGGTAAACTCCTGCTGAGAGTTGAAAACGCTACCCTAGAGAGTTTGTCTAAAAGGTTGTGTGTGAGTGTGAGTGTGTGTGTGTGTGTGAGTGTTTCTGGCAGCTCACACGGCTGCAGTCGAGCGAGATGTAAACACGAGCTTTAGCTAATAGCTCTGAATTACCCTGTGGTCCTAACCAGGCAGCCAGTCAACCATCGAGACAGTAACATGCTTCAGCTATTGTGATGAAAAACTAATCTATCTGAAAACCGCAGCGACGGGCTCTACAAATAATCATTTGGGGGCCACACACACATACAAAATACACAAAACCCCCTCATGTATACATTAAAAAGCTCCCGAGTGTTATCTGTGACACACACAAACAAGCTTGCATTGAAAAACATCTTCAGGATTCCAACAAAAGCTATTTTTTTATGCAACAGCGACAATATCAGCTGTAAGAAACACATGCGGTATATTGGTTTCATGTTACCTCACAGGACTTAGGGGAGAGCACCTTCCTGGTTTCCCACAGTTCTTTGCATGGCTGAAGACACTGAATAAAAACAAAAACAGAACAGGTCAGTAAACATATAAGAACAAAAATTAAGGGTTTAAAGTGTTATCCTGTTAGTAAAATTGTCATTTATATGTATGACTTCTCTTAAAGATGGAGTTTTGCCCCTTTCAGGAATTATGTTTGATTTTTTAGAAATCCTTAAAAGCGATTGTCTTATTCTGTACTGTGATGTTATGTAGGCAACATGTCTTTTTTATTTTTATTTTTGCTAAGCCCGTCCCATAGAGCTCCATGCAATTTGTACTGAGCGTCATTCAGCATCAACTAAGATACTGAAGAACCCTCAAGCTCCCAGGCCTCTGGTAGAGGACCCGAGCTTGGAAGGATGAAACCACCCGTGGAGGGTGAGATGGGAGTTTTTATGAATAAACAACATGAGAATAATAATTGTAAAACAATGCGTTTTTAGCTCCGTTTGCCAGCTAAAGGTGCACGTTCACGAACGAGAGGTGTTGATTTCCAACGTAAATACGTTAGTGATTAGAACATCTTAAGGTGTGATACATTAGTCAGCCACTAGATGGTGCTGTTGGATAAAAATACTCTGGATTGTAGCTTTAACTAACTAAAAATATAATCTAAGCTAAAAAAAAGTGGAAAAATATATATATTGAATAAATATTTGTATATTATTACCTACAGTATATTACAACCCTTATTGTTCTAAATTAAAAAGTTCTCTTTTCATGGCGTGGAAGTCAAAGGGTTAACTGTTATTTTCATTAAACAGTAGCACCAAAACTATTCATACAAGGCAGCAAAAAGCCTCAAAAATAAGGGAGAAAAAAGTCTATTAAAAAGAATGAATAGTTTTATGATTTCCAGGAACGGATCTCAGCATCTAAACCAGCAAAGCTCTAAAACAACACACACACACACACACACACACACACACACACACACACACACACACACACGCACACTCATCTGGTTTGCCACCTCAGTGAACTGGTGAATGATGGCTCTTACCAAATTAAAACCAGACAGCATATAAAAACTGCGGTTTCACCCTCAACCTTCTCCCTCCTCCTCTTTTTCTCTGCCTGTCTGTCTCCCTCAGCTTCCTGTTGCGCCTGGCTTCAATCATCTCTACAATCTGTTCCATCCCACTGATCCCAAAAGAAGAAACATCATTTAAAAAAACCTACACAAACTAAATAAAGACACTAGATAAATAAGACAAACTGATCATCTCACCCAGTCTGGATAGTTTGGATGGACGTGTTTAGACACTGATTAATATAAATGTTGTTTTGTCACATTTCTTTTGTCAAGAGGAGCCTTTTAGCAGCTTTGTTGTTTGGGGAATGAACCTGCTGCACATTCTGGCTGCTCTTAACTCACTGCAGCAAATTTCTTCTTCCAGATGTTGAATCACTGAGCAACACATGAAAAGGGAGCTGCACTGGTCACATCTCAGGAGTTTTCTCATGAAACGTGTGCAACATTTTCTGACCAAAGCCAACAAAACTGAATGTGACTGTTGTTTTTAACTGGAGGGGCATTAAAAACATCATAGCATGAGTTCAGCGTTGCAGACGATGCTGCACCCAAAGCTCTAAAGTAAGTCTACTGATGACAGATTTTCAATGTGCCTCCCCAAACGTTCAAAATGCACAAACTGCTTTGAAATTGCAAATCATAAATACATCTGATATAAATCTCCATTTTCAAAATTCATTAGAAATAAAAAAATGTCTTGCAACTGATACTGTTAATATGCAGAGAAAAGTCTTCACAAGTAAAATGATTCACAATCATAACTAGCTTAATTTAAAGTCCGTTTTTAAACTTTGTTAAAGGGAAACTTTGCAACTTTTTGATATTTTCAAATAATTTTCTTGAGCCAGTTTGTGCTAAAATGATCCTTTACAGGACTAATGAAAGGTCACTCAGACCCCCACCGCCCTCTGTGGCCAGAATACCACACTTGCAACTTCAGAGCACCAGTCCAGTCCCTGTTAGACTTAGTAAAGTAGAGCTGACATACCTGGTGCTGCAGTCTGCTTCCAGCATGTTTCCTGCATGTTTTAGATCATGAACACAGCTGATTTGTTTGATTTAGTGATGAACCGCTCCTGTAGACACTAATGAAGGCTGAGGAGACGTTTCAGCAGTTAGATTAAGGTGTTAAAAAGACGAACGCTCAGCAAGGAGATTCTACAAATGGACACAAGGGGGTGCTAAAAGCAAGCCAAAACTGCCTAGTCTCCCGTTAAACTAACACAACTTTTGCTCACTGTTTTCTCGTTAGAGTGTACATCTTCATTCTCATACATACATCCAATAAAGGTTTTTGAAGGAAAACGATATAAAAAATGTAAAATTTTAAATATATCCTCCTGAATTGGTGGAATATCATTCTTTCTCCTAGTTCCATCAGCTTGATTTAGTTTACACTTTAATTATTGTATCTGTTTACTAAATACCCATTATTCACTTATTTACACAACAAATGCTGCAGTGATCACCTACAAACTTTTTCCAGATGCTGCAAACAAATAACTGATGAGAAGAATCACTTCAGGTTATTCTTGTTCCTTTTCTCCTGGTTGATGATGTTCTCGTGAAAGAATCTGTGCATAACAACACACTGGTAACTAGGGGTGTGCCATCTTAGGTACGTCACAATTCGATTTCATTCAGGGTCCTATGATTCGATAATTAAACTATTATCATGATTACAGCAATGTTTGATGCATTTTTTTCACCGTTCACAGAGCTCTGTGTCCAAGCATATTAATAGAGAGGCGAAGGAAGGACAAGATGTGGTAGAAAAAAGTGTACAGGCAATAGGGATAAACCAAACCCATTCAAAAATGTGGAGGAGATTCACAAAGAGTGGACTGCAGCTGGAGTCAGTGCTTCAAGAACCACCACGCACAGACATATGCAAGACATGGGTTTCAGCTGTCACAGTCCTTGTGTCAGGCCACTCTTGAGCAAGAGACAGCGTCAGAAGTGTCTCACCTGGGCTAAAAAGATAAAGGACTGGACTGCTGCTGAGTGGTCCAAAGTTATGTTCTCTGATGAAAGTAAATTTTGCATTTCCTTCAGAAATCAAGGTCCCAGAGTCTGGAGGAAGACAGGAGAGGAACAGAATCCATGTTGCTTGAGGTCCAGTGTAAAGTTTTCACAGTCAGTGATGGTTTGGGGTGCCATGTCATCTGCTGGTGTTGCTCCATTGGGTTTTCTGAGGACCAAGGTCAACGCAGCCGTCTACCAGGAAGTTTTAGAGCACTTCATGCTTCCTGCTGCTGACCAACTTTATGGAGATTTCATTTTCCAACAGGACTTGGCACCTGCACACAGCGCCAAAGCTACCAGTACCTGGTTTAAGGACCATGGTATCCCTGTTCTTGATTGGCCAGCAAACTCACCTGACCTTAACCCCATAGAGAATCTATGGGCTATTGTGAAGAGGAAGATGCAATACGCCAGACCCAACAATTTAGAAGAGCTGAAGGCCACTATCACAGCAACATGGCTCTCATAACACCTGAGCAGTACCACACACTGATCAACTCCATGCCACGCCGCATTGCTGCAGTGATCCAGGCCAAAGGAGTCCCAACTAAATACTGAGTGCTGTACAAGCTCATACCTTTCATGTTCATATTTTTCAGTTAGCCAACATTTCTAAAAACCCTTTTCTTGCATTGGTCTTAATTGATATTCTAATTTTCTGAGCTAATGGATTTGGGATTTTCATTAGTTGTCAGTCATAATCATCAACATTAAAATAAACATCTGAAATATATCAGTCTGTGTATAATGAATGAATATAATACTGAGTGGAATTACTGACATAAATCAACGTTGTCATGATATTCTAATTTTATGACCAGCTCCTGTACTTCAATTTAAGTTAGTAACAGGAAAAGTGCCACATTTATTTTGTCTCCAACAGCAGCTGAATCTTATTCTCCCCAAGCGTGACACTATGATGTGTGTATTAGTTAGTAATGTATTTTTTCTTTTTCTGTATATTGCAGCCATGGTGATAAAACATTTATAAAGATCTTCAGATAAGAAAAACAAGACTTGGGTGAAGATTCTTGTTTTTGTTTTAGTCACTACACAGGGCAAATTTCTACTTCACAAGTTGTGCCAAATAAAATAAAATATCTCAAAACTTTACATCAGATCTGTTATATTTTAACATTTTTAGAGAGAGGAGAAGGAGCTGAAGAGTGTGATGTATAATATGTGTATGCTATATAAACTACATACATTTAGAAAGTTTCCCAACAAAAGATAATTTACAAATCCCATAATCAGACAAACGGACAGGGTGAATTTTACAACTTAACATTTTACAGAACTCACCAGGTAGCAGGTAACAAAAAATAACAAGAAATAGTTTTAACTCTGTGGAAATGGAACATTTACCTAGCTTACCTTTAGGATTGATAACTTCAAATAAACCATTAAACCTCTGAAAAACCACAAACAAAAGCAGAACAGAAGAGAATAAAAATCCCCTAAAAACTTGAACATGAATGTTCTTGGAATGACTTCAACAGGAGACACAAACCTTTAAATGACAGTAAACTATTGATTCTACAGAACAGCAGCCTGGCGTTGCTGCTTTTAGATGGTCCCTAAACCTTCCTTTCACTTCTGGTGTTTTAACTGATTCTGTCTCCCCGTTTAGATCTACTCCCACTGCACAAAAACATCTGGTTGCACGGCTCCTTAAACTTAGGGAACAGATCATTCAGCTCCAATTCATTTGATTTTTGAGCTCATCGAATTAGATGAGCTCTGGTGCTCCTGTTTCAGGAACTAGAAGTTAGCCATGAGAGGTGAGCTTCGACGGCAGGATTTGTTTTCTGATATTTGGACATCTTGCCTCTGATTGCATAACAGCAACGTGACTCTACCACTGACTCTGTTTGCTCTGCAACGTTGATGTTTTATCTCCACAAATAACACAAGCCTGGAGGAGTTCTGCCGTGTGGTGGAGTTGCTAATGCTAACGGTTAGCTTCTACTAGCTGAGACGTTCTCTGCTTTCTCTTGGATGCTAAAGAAATAAAACCCACATCGCATTAACGTAAAAAAAGATCTATTTTGAAGATGAATTCAAATGAAGTTCAAGAACAGAATAAACCATTTCTTCCCTTCGCTGAGTTGAAGAGCTGCTGAGGTGTCAAACACAAACCTGACATTGATTTCTACAAAACTGATACAACTCAGAGAGGAAGGTGTGAGAGAAAAGCTGAAAGTATTTGTGGTTAGAAGCAGCTACATACCTTACACATCCAAATATCACTTGTCTGTTATAAATCACAGAAAATTACATACACCGCATCTGTGGACGAGGCGCTGAGAGACAAATAGACACCGTTGGACCTGAAGGCGACACCGTGAGTTATGTGTGAGTGAAAGAGAGTGCAGTAGACACGGTTCGGGTCAAAGGTCGCCAATGTTACCGTTTAACACTCCAACACATGTAACAACAGAACTTAGATTAATGACTCTGTGTCTGAATGTGTGCACAATTTGCTCAGGAGCTCCTCAGATATCTTTGCGATAATTAATCACACACACAAGTACACACACACACCTTGCCCGTGGGCCCTCCCCTGCTGCCTCCTGCTGTTTTATGGCCTCACCTGCCACAATAGAGGGATGACAGCCACACTCTGAAACAGGGAGGAGAGGAAATGGGAGTGGGGGGGCTAGAGTGGACGGAGACGTGTCAGTTGAAAAGGAGAGAGGAGATGAAAGACAAAGAGTGAAAAAGGTCCAGAGAAAAGGTAGAAGGAGGGAGGGAGAGTCAAAGAAAGGCAACCACCAGATGTGCTCATTCTCCAAAACTGGTCACTAGTTTAGTCTATTCAGTGTGAAGAGCTGCTTCTGTTTATTTACGCACTCAACCTGTCATCAGCTGTTCGCAGTTTATTTGTTCTTTTTCTGTGAGACTTTTCAATTTTATCTTAAAGACAAAAATAGTTTGAAGGTTTTGTTCTAAGAGCATTTTCCAAGTCAAAACTAAAATTCCTTTTATGTTTCCTCTTGTAAAGAAATACGGTAATACCCAAGCAAAAGCCTTTACTGGGACTTTTTTAGGTTAAAAGACAAAAAGGCGAGACAAAGGATGTAGGAATGACGTGCATGACAGGGCCACAGGTCCTGACTTGAACTTGAACTGGCTGCATGGATTTTCAGCCGTTAAGGGGGCCTCCATACCCGCTCATGCTGCCCAGTTTTTTATTATTTACTTCAATGACCCAAGGTTCAAACATGGTCAATAATGTAGGCAAATAAATAATTTGGGACCTTGGGAAAAAGACAAAGTATTAATATATATAACTAGACTAACTAGGGATGTTGACCTGCACTTGTAAAGCGCCTTTCTGTGTCAGAGGACTCCAAGCGCTTACAGCCATTCATCCATTCACACACTGGTGGTGATGAGCCACATCGGAGCCACAGCTGCCCTGGAGCACACTGACGTAAATACAAATATGAGCCATGTTTCCATGATAGGAGTTCTGGAAAATTTCTGGAAGGTGGAAGGTGAAAGGGAAAAAAATGGCTTGGTCCTCTCAGCTGGACTTTGCTAACTCTAGGCCCGAGTCATTTGTTTTTGAGTATCTGCCGAGTCCCGATTCGATACTTCAGCAAAGAATTAAAATATGAAGAAAAAAACACATCCAAGTTTTCCTTAAATTTTTTTTGTTATTATTCTGGTATTTCTTTCTTTCTGTATTTATGCCATTTCCTTAGTTTATCTGCCAAAAAACATCACTTGTTTAGGAAGTACATTGATGAAAAACACATTACAAGTGGCTGTTACACTGCCATCGCTGTCTGGTTTAAAATCCCACCAAAACACACACATTATAGCTCTCTTGAGGAGACACATAGCTCTGCGTTAGCCTACTAGCTAACAGTTGCAAGGTATGGTGTCTGAATCCCTGTCTGCCGTAAATTGTGTAACGTAACGGTGTTGTTTTCGTTTAAGAAACAAAGAATAATGATGTAGAGGAACTTGTTGAGATTTAAACTGAGTCATTGTTGTTCTGTTTGAAAATTTCTATCTCAGGATGAATTTAAAAAGTCATATTTATTATTTTATTGGGGTAAATCCGATCTTTTCACCCAATTCCGATGTTTTGAAAATCACGTCATCGGGCCCGATTTCAAATTTCAGCAGTGGGTGGCATCACTGCTTAGCTTCAAAAGGCGTCCATGAACTAACATCAAAAAAGTTTTATTCTTTCAAAGTACACCATTGTTTTATCAATTTGCGGGACCGGGAGAGCTGCTGTATGACGCTCTGTAGGAGACACAAAACAGCGTAAATTACGGCGTTGTGGAGAGATTTCTCTGCATTTTTGGGAACAGCGTTTTTAAAGCAGTATCAACACTGCTTGTTTTTCTTTTTCTTCCATTCTACTTCACTAGCAACTCTGCCCATTTTTAAAATGCCAGTTGCTTAAATTCTGCTGACATCATTTCCCATTGAGTTACAACCAATCAGGAAGACTTAATCACAAGTCCCACCCCGCGACTTTTCTGGGTCATATCGGAGTAAATGCCCCAGTCCAGGTACTCAGTTGGTCCCTGAAATGGCCTGGAAAATGGTGCTTTTGGAGCAGCTTGGTGAAATTGAGACACGCACATGCCACGAAGGTTTGGTAAAATTACCCGATATGTTTCCGATAGCGGAAACGGACCTATAGTCCAATTGTTTGTTTCTGAAACAGATAAACACCAATATGCGGGGATCCTCCTCCTAAAAACATGAAAAACTAAATAATTTTAGGTAACTAACCCCAAGTTCAGCAGTGCAGTTTACTCTCATGCTCCGTGGTGCGTCTATTCACACCGGGAGCATGTCAGACATGGAGCGGCTCAGCTGTGGTCCCAGCTGCACTTGCAAGATCACAAAACCACTGGAGAGTTGACATTGTATGCTTATAAATTAACTTTTTTTATAAGTCTTTAAAAAAATTCACTCCCATAATTGTTGCTATTCGGGTCCATGCCTTCTCCTCTTGGTGTTGCCTTTGTAAAATGGACGAGTGGTGTCATAAATAAAGTTAAGCCAGGATAAAAACCTTTTTCATGCTGAAACACACACTGTTCTCCTCAAAAAATGCAGGAAGCAAAGAATCAGTTGGCACTTATACATACCTACATGTTCTTTTTAAACATTTACTGAAATTAAATAACAATTAGGCATCTAATATTATTTTGTCTGGGCCCAGGCAAGGCTGCCTTGCATTATACCTTAACCTTTGTTTTCTAGATATTCATAAAATATATAAAATAATAAAAACTGTCGTTGCTGTTCTCCTGGTGAGGAAGTTAGAGTTATCAGCTTTATCCATGTAAGCCAGGCCCCATCTTGCAACAATAGCTACCTACCATCAGCATCAGGATACCCCCAGAGGTCCAGCGTGCCTGAACCCACACATTGGAGCAAATTTTGTGTGACATGTGGAAGCTACATATTATAGAGGAAATTGTTTCATCGTTGAGATGCTGTGGTCTGTACCACCACGTCCATGTGCTAAAGAGTCCTTATGGAAGATGTTGAACCCCTAAATGCTTCTGGTTTCAGGCCAGCTCTTTGTACAGCTCTGACACAATCATCTGTGTGTGAAAATAGGTGAATGGCACACACACACACACACACACACACAAGCACAAGATACAAGAATAAAAAACAATAAAACTTTAAATTTTCTCAAATTAGGAATCTAAACTTTGTCTGACATGAATTAAAAGTTAAAACTACTAATGAAGATGTAATCTTGCTGCCACTCAAACACCTGGAATGAGTAAAACACACCATAAAGCAGTCAAAAGCCCATGTCATCGTTTAAAACACCACTTAGGTTAGAATTTACTGCATAAATGCACACAAGCAGTTTGGGTTTTATTCATCAACATGAGTAAAACAGAACATTACTTAGTTGGGATGTGGACACTGTCACCAAATTCTGTGCATCAGTGAAAGTGGTTAAAAAATGTATCCTCTGAATAATCTAAGCATAACGAGTCTCACCTGTAGGTTAAAGTCCATACTTGGTGCAAATAAGGCGAAATTCTTAAGAGCGAGTTTGGAGCAATGATTGATTAAGAGAGGATCCTTTGTTCAGCATGTTGTTGGACATCCTGCTGTCTAACACACCTGGTTTACATTACCACATGTACTCCGAGTGTGTTTATGGTCTGTAAGTGTATGGAAAGGAGAGAGAGAGAGATAAAAGACGAAGGAACCGGGCAGATGGAGGAACCGAGGGAGAACTGTAGCTTGGTTGTGAGCTCACACGTGTTCCCATGAGAGCGAGTGCAGTGATGATGTGACACAAACCACATGTGTTAGCGCAACATCTGCTCGATCTGTGAGTTTCCAAGACAGAGAGACGAAACGTTGATGTAATAAAAGAAAATACAGATATAAAGCCGCACAGTCGTGCCTATTTTTGGCTGTTGTCTGGTTTCTGTCGTCGCTCTATTTTTCTCACAATGTAAAGATGCTTCATTGCAAAAGCATGTTTAGAAAAATAAGCATTAAAGCAACTTTATACTTGTATTTGACTTTATACAAAACATGAATAAAGACACAAACCTAAAAGTTTTGTTAAAGCTGCATTATGTAATATTTTTGTTCAAATGAAACCATCTTAGTACTTTTTGCTACGACTGCATCTAAAGATTACATTTATTTAAAAGAGGTTCAGGCCCATACCAACCTTGTGAGAGCGTGTAACGTGACGTATGTGTGTTCACGAGGAGGATGTGTTTTCCTTCAGTTAGCTATAAGCTATAGCTAGTGGCTGAAAATGTACATTTGTATTTGAATCCTGCATGAATTCCTGCAGGAGTTCGGGTGCTCAGAAGCGGCCCTACAGGCTAATTCCAGCCTGGATCTCTGCACTTGTGAGGCAGCATGTCCTCCTGATTCTGCCCAGAGTCGTGCAACACAGGCGGCCTGCACTGCTGCACATCATGCCTGATACTGAGCTCCAGGACTTTGACATTTTTGAGAACCAGGGCTGGGAGCGGGAAAACCTCTTAGGACAATCCGATTTTGGCTTACTGTTCCAGGGATAACTTTCCGTGATCACCCACCAAACGCCCCTGGTTCTCCAAAGCTCTCCCCTACGAACCATCAGCCTCTCCTAAACCCCCCCCACCCCCCGACACAGCTTTCTCTATTACTGGAGTTTAAGGCAGCAGTAAATAACCATAAATAGGTTTGAACATCAGGGGAGTGTGAATTATGCTGACTGCAGTTTCGGCCACATGGTGCGCTCTCTGCAGCATTCTCTGGAAACTACGATGTGCAGCTTTAAGAAAATGTTCTTTTCTGTGAAAAATAATTAAACATCAGGTTTTAGGTTCTCTAAAACAGTGTTGGGAAAGTAATTTGAACTTTTACCACTCATTGTGTGAGTAGATGTCTGTGACTGTAATCAGAAACTTTATCTGTGCTGCACATGCTAAACTCCAGTGAGAACAGTTTGGTTCTGATCCGTTCCAAGTTTGCAGAAGGACTCAGAAGGAGCTGAGGGAAAACTAATATTATGAGTCCCCAAATTATTCTGTAAAAGTCTGTCAAGAGTTCTTCAGTGTTTGTTCACTGCCAAAAGGCTTTATGAGATCCTGCGTTGGAAGTCAGGTTCAAATCTAATCATGTTTGGTTGAATTTGGTTCAAAGGAGAAAAAAGCTTGGAAACGAACTTTGAAAGCTTTTTCTAATGAAAAAAAAGAAACAAAAACTACATTCTTCAACCTTTTGAGTCTTATTAGCATTTTCCTATTTTAAAGGTGAACTAGAAAGAACCCCCTACTTGGCTAGGACTTGGATATTAAATGAGATGCATGCTAATTGGTGGCTTAAAGGAATACTATGCAGTTTGGCTTCCTTTTAGCACCCCCTAGTGTCTTTTACTGAAACCAAAAGTGAAACTTATCTCCTCGCTGTGCGTTCGTCTTTTTAACACCTTAATCTAACTGCTGAAATGTCTCCTCAGCCTTCATTAGTGTCTACAGGAGCGGTTCATCACTAAATCAAACAAATCAGCTGTGTTCATGATCTAAAACACGCAGGAAACATGCTGGAAGCAGACTGCAGCACCAGGCATGTCAGCTCTACGTTACTAAGACTAACAGGGACCAGACTGCCACTCTGAAGTTGCAAGAGTATTATTCAATTTAGTACATACTGGCTCAAGAAAATGATTTAAAAATATGAAAAAGTTGCAAAGTACGTCTTTAACCCCAATGGCTCTATGAAGCTGCATTAAGTTAAAAATTCTGAGCGTGTGTGTGTTTGGTCTAGCCGTATATTGTAGACGTTCAAGTGGGTTGGGACATGCAAACGTAAGGGGCGTGTCTTGCTTATGATGCGTTAAATCAGCTTTTCTCAGAATGAACCTTTTCTCAGTGGCCATTACAATATTACTGATTTTCATAGGAAAAATGGCACATGCTTTTTGGTATGGTGCATTAGACACCCCAAGCTGCCTACATTCAACAACATGATAAATGTGGCTTTGAATTTTAGGACAGCTTTAAAGGAAATTTAGTACAGATCAACAGAAATGTCTGCATTTTAATCTAAAATGAATGTTTATCAGAATTAATCTGTTTTTATATGACCCTAAAAGATTCTATTGACAAAAGTCACCTCCAGTTTTCAAATCCCCTCCACTGACTTTGAATTCCAAAGGCCTGATTTTTACCTATTTGCCTTTTCGGGGCCTTTAGCTTTGATGTAAGACACAAATCTTTTAAGCCATTTCTCACACATAATGATACATTTTCTATTTTGCATGCAACAAAAGAAGGAATAATGGCCACCAATGTGTTATTGTTTATAGAATTATTGGATAACTGGCCTATTTCACACATTTTGACTTGAAGGAGTAGGAAAAGAACAGGTGCATCACCAAGGGCTGCATTACACACCTGCTGGTTGTTCTAATAAAAATGCAAACAAACAGAGAATGCAGCATTTGTGGCACTTAAAATTTCTCATTTCAGGGTAAAAGTCAGAGTTAAGTAGCATGGGATCCTGCTGCAATGACCCCAGACCCACTTAAACAAGAAAACTGACTTTTGAGAAATAAATGTAATCACGCAACCAAAGACAAGATCATCAACAAGGCTTTACTCGGATCGTGGTAAGTGACTCTATATGTTCCGCTCAGATTTCACCACTTTGTATGAACTTTGCTTGAGGTTAGAAGTCAAAAACAAACAGTTTTGCACTTCCAGTGCTTAAGAGCGCTAAGTTAAATTTTGCTGTGCCAGAATTTGATTCCCTGCTAAGTATGACTCACATTTGCGGCTCATTTCTTAGAGTAAACCAATTATAACACATTCAAATCCAGCTGTCTGTTCACGATAATGTTAATTATAGGTGAAATTTAACAGGTTTGGGATTGAGAGTTGCTGCTTTTAGTGGCTCCATCTCAACAAATGTAATCCATCTCAAAACTTTTAATGAGACCTGCTCATGAAACCCCTTTTTTTCATTTGCAACCATGCGTCCAACAAATGGCAGGACCCGTCAACTACAGAGGACTGAGCTAATCTGGCCTGCCATAACTACAGAACTTTCTTTGGAAAGCAGAGCTGTGAATTTTAAGCTCAGATAACAAGCATGGCATAAGAGACAGTATTTAACCAGAGAATAACTTTTTTTGCCAGATTCTGTGAGAAGAAAAAGCAAAGTATGGATTGAACAGAAGTTAGTTTGAGGTCAGAGGCTCTGTGTCGATTTCTGCTTTTGGTTTGAGGTGGTGGGGGGTAAGAATAGTTGAAAGTAGATGTCTGATGTTTTGCTCAGTGTGATATTCCCTGCAACGGTCTGTTGGTGGAGATTTCTGGGGGTGGTGTGCTGTTGGCTGCTGTTGACATTAACCCCTGCTAACCCTAATATAAATGCACACACACACTACTTGGGTGCGTGCTGAACAGCTCTAGCTGTGCCTGCATCTACCTTTTTCGTTACTCAGCTGTCATGTGAATTTGTAGCAAAGCTTCAAAAATACAGAACGAGGTAAAATAAGACTCAGTTGTTTTCATCTGGATTGAAGCTTTTATGTAACTCTGAACCTGGACAAAAAGTCCAGGAAACACATCAAACACAAGTTAAACAGAATATTTTAATATGCAATAGATTCTGAATCAGTGTGTTAAAGGTCAGTTTGGACAGATATCTGGTGAGTACCTGTAACAGTTTGGTTAATTCCTATGATTTCCAATAGGGATGTTCTGATCACAGCTTTTAGCCACTGTTCCAAGTCCGACTCATTTGATTTTGAGTATCTGCCGATACCGAGTACCGACACGATACATTAAAGGTTGAATATGAAACAATTTAATAAAAAGCTTTAGAGGTGTGCAGAATGAAGGTACTGTAATTCAAATAAATAAATAATCAAATATTTATTTTGATGAGCACGAAACTTGGTTTATGTTTACACCTACCAGCCACTAGAGGGCACCATTGCGGTAAACAGTCCGCTCGGCACAGCGAGGCGGGAAAATGGCGGACTCAGCAAGTCAAGCACCTGCTTCTGAGCCCAGACGATGTTGTTATCCTTCTCAGAAGAGGAGCGACCATAAAAGATCTAATGGTGCGTCCCAGTTGTCCTCGGAACTCGTTTTTCCGAGATAAGTTAACCGGAAATGACGCAATGAACTCGGAATTCCAAGCTGCGAGCTCGTATGTCTCAGAGGACCCCGAGATCACAATTTTAAAGATGGCCGCGCCCAGTGCTACCATAGTTGTTGTCGTCTTTTTTTTTCATTATTTATGTTCTGCTTTCTTTCTTTTTGCTATTTAACAGCACCTAGTTGTTGTTTATTGTTGTTATCAATAGTTACATTGCTGAAAACATCAGCATTGCCGCCAAAATTGACCGGTGTTTATGGTTTTTTAAATGTTGCTGGTGTTTACATTTTGACGTTTGATTTTTTAATGTTTTTTTCTGGTTTTATGTGGTCTTTCCGAGTTGGAATCTGGAACGCAAAACGAGCTCGTTACGTCATTTCCTAGTCGGAAATTCCGAGTTCCGAGGACAACTGGAACGCATCATAAACCCAGAGTGAGTTTAGGTGAAGCCTATAACAGATGGACCCAAATAAAAAATGTTCAGGTCATCAAAACGCGCGTGGAAATGGCGGACTTTCTCATGGATAGGTAAGCTGTTGTTGCAACTACAACCTCCACACACTAGATGTCACTTTGGTGTTCGTGTTCCATATTCCACCTTTAAAATAAGAAGACATAAGTTGTCCTTTAAGCTTTCTTTCTTTCTTTCTATTTCCTTAGTTTATCTGCCAAAAACCATCACGCGTTCAGGAATGTTGATAAACGTTGATAAGAAACATGTTAATATTCTGAATGTATTAAAAAGTTGTCTTGTTGCTCATATTGCAAATGCTGTAGTTACTGTGTGTATTTACCTGAGCGCAGCGTCTGTGGTTCTCACACCAAACCAACACTTGGTCACTCTGAAAGAGACAAAAATAAAGATTTTTTTAAAGCACACAGAATAAAATTCTCACATTTGACATTTTAAAATGAGACTACTAACACGAGAGCAGACAAGAAAGCATAATATTGTAAATGAAAGATCACTGACCAAATTATACGTCCAGGGCAAAATGTGTGGTCAAACACACCGACAACCTTTCTATTATTTCTATAATTATACTCTGAAAAGGTTTAAAATCAACAGCGTTGTGGCTGCAGATTCAGACAGAGATCACGTCACATCGTGAAATATTTGTTTATGCGTGTCAAAGGGTGACTCAAGGCCACCAGTAAACATGGCTGCCATAACCACCTTGACAGGAAGACACATCATCTCAAGACCACATGGACAGAAACACCAAGTACAAATTACAACAAACCAAAACAACTCTCTGAAATCTCCTCACTTTGAAAATTCTTTAAACAATTAAATTTACTACATATGACATTTCATGTCATGCACAGCATGGTCTGGGCAAAATGGACAAAAACTTGAAAGGAGCAAAAAAGTATTTGGCAACCACCGATCGTGCAAGTTGTCCCAATTTAAAAAATGAGAGGTCTGTAATTTTCACCATAGGTACACTTCAACTGAGAGAGACTAGACGTAAAAAAGTCTAAAAAGTCACATTGTATGATTTTTAATGAATTTATTTGTATAATGGTCCACCTACAATAAAGCAAGAATTCTATCCCTCACAGACCTGTTACTTGTTCTTTAATGGCGCTTACTAGCACCGGGTCGGTACGGCCGGGCCAAAAGATTTGGTTTCCGGGTAGCCCGAGAATTTCCAGCGCCGAAATGGACGGATTTTCAGCCCTCTTCCCAAAGCGGTTTGACTCGCGCCGAAACCGGGCCAACACACCCACAAATTCACGCCTACCTTTAGAGGGAACCTCCGATTAGCGGATAGAATCTGCCAGCGGGGGCTTCATTATCACTCTGAATGCGGAGGAGTTAACAAGCCTCTGACTGAAGCTGTTTTTAGTCTCTGCTGCAATGACTGTGAGGAGCGCACACACGCGCGCACACACACACACACACACACACACACACACACACACACACACACACACACACACACACACACACAGTGCTGCCAGGCTGCCACACACAGCAAAGCAGGATGAAATATCAGAGGGCAAAGAGTCTCCAAAGCACAAGGCTGCTCAGAATGCCTTTGTTTAATAAGGAAAACACCGCGGACTTCTCCGCGCTCCTTTGACCCGCGCTCCTTTGACCCGCCCACATGCTCGGAGATGCGCTCCTGACATCACTGATATATTCGCGCCACTTTTTTGCGTGCTTTTCTGAGACCGCCTATGACGTCCGCATTCCAAAGGGTGTCCTGGACGACGTGTGTAAACAACCTGGTGGGGCCGGGGCCGACTGAGGCTGACCGATTGGAGCCGACTCGGTTTCTTGAAGAAACCAAAGAAGTCCAGTTGCCTTAATTTTAACCCCTTGGATTACTGGTCAATGACCTGAAAGCTAGGACCACAGTAACAAAGGTTTCTATCAACAATACAACTACATTGATTAAAATCCTGCAGTGCTTGAAGGGTCCCCCTGCTTAAGCCAGCACATGCACAGGCGCAACTGGTCCCTCTGACCACCACCAGCAGACAAAGGGGGTTGAGTGTCTTGCCCAAGAACACAATGGCAGCATCCTCTGGCGGGAGCCGGGATCGAACCTACAACGTACCGATTACAGGACAACCCGCTCTACCTCCTGAGCTACTGCTGCCCTAGAGGAAGAAGTCCCAGTACACTGACAGTCCATATAAACAATGTAATTTCTATCTATCTATCTATCTATCTATCTATCTATCTATCTATCTATCTATCTATCTATCTATCTATCTATCTATCTATCTATCTAGATAGGTAAGCCCTGTGTGTGTGTGTGTGTGTGTGTGTGTGTGTGTGTGTGTGTGTGTGTGTGTGTGTGTGTGTGTGTGTGTGTGTGTGTGTGTGTGTGTGTGTGTGTATATATAAAGTGAATAACACTCCTACATTCTCATTTTATTTTTAGGTAAATCACTTAACTTTAATTTCTCTTTTGAGGATAACTCTTTGTAACGATCACTGAAAACCCAACTTGCTCTTTTTTAACTTCCTTTGTTGAGACTGTCGGTCAGTGGCGCATGCTGCAAGACCTGCCATTCTCTCTGAATTGCTTTGTCTTAATCAGCAGAACCGTGATGCCATCATGCAACATCAAAACAACTATTAGAATCCTTTTGTGTGCACATTTGTGTTGGTCTGTTGTCATGTGTGTGAGCCTTCAGATTTATGAGCCTCCAGTGAGAGTGTGCGTGTGTGAGCGCTGGATAAGCCGCCTTAACGGCTCTTAAACCCTCTCCTGGGTGAGCTGTATTTAGTCTGAACCAGGCAAATCTTTTTCCACACCCAAAGATGCACACTCACACCTTTTTTTCACGGCCTTTGTGCTTTAGCGAGCCTTTGGGATTCATCATCATCATTGTATTATGGATTTAGAATAGGGTAAAAGTACTTGAGTAAAATCTTAAGGGTTTCATGCTAAAGAAGTAGATCCAACATAAGAATTGCATTATTAACATAATAGCTGTATATAAACCAGATTTTACGATGTGAAGGATAAAAACTGTAGCAGCTCATTTCCAGCTTGTGGGTCGGCTAAGGAATGGTACTGAAGTTTAAGAAGGACTTAACGCTTCTCAGAAAGGTCAACCAGTAAAGATTAATCAGCATTCTAAATATAAATTGAAAGACTACATTTCAGATTTTACTTTTAAATATTCAAAATGCTAAAATTCTGTTTACTTTCTGACACCAAAACCTAAAGCTCTAAACTTTTTTCTCGAGAGAAATCCAAAAGTGGTTGTTGCCAACGCTATAATTAACCTTCTGTGTCACTTGTTACAAGAGATAAGACTCAAGCTACAGCTAAAGCAGCCTCCTAAAGAGATAGATGAGAAGTGGAGCATCACAGGTTCACCCCCAAGGGTGCAAAGGAAAGGCAGCTTTATTCGTACAGAACATTTCCTACACAGAAGCAATTCAATGTGCTTTCCAGGAGCAAGAACAGCAAAATCAATGTGACAGCAACATTAAAATACACAAATAAATTCAGATTTAAAAGTACTGTATGTTTTCTGTATGTTCTTGCTATAAAAATCTGTTTTTTTGTGTCTGAATATATCACAAAAAGTTTTAGACTGATTTTAAAAGAGATAAACATCATGAAAGAGAAGGGTTGAGAGCCTGCAGCCTAAAACTGAAAAAGCTATAAAGACAGGGCAAAAAAAGTGCTTTGGTTCTATGACCCAGTCATGTTTTCATTACAGCATCTCACAGATTTTTCATTAAGATCTCAGGAAAATGTGTCGGCTTATGAAATATGTCTCTTTTAAAAGTGCTGTGATGTTGGCAGTGTCATTCGTCTCTGTCCTGCTGATCAGGCTGGGTCCATCATTTATCTTCAACCAACAGAGAGCTGGAGGAACAACAGGAAGAAGATCTGAGTTACACAAGCAAAGAGATCACATTCCCTCCTCATTCTTCTAAAGCTACTCATCCATATTATCCTTCTTGGGCCACTCTGTCACTCCTTCTGTCTTTCATTTGGACCCTTTAACTCTGCACATTTCTGCCAGCTCCTATAAAAATGACAGGAGAGGACTTGAAAATGATGGTGATGATAAACTGTATAGTCAAAAAACTGAAGACAGTGTAAAAGCCAGTTAAACATCTCCAGATTTTCACAGAGGAGATAGAACGCTGAACGTTTCTCCCCCTGCTGGCCTCACATCCTCATCTTCTGCTTCACACTCTGTCTTTTTGCTTTCGTTGCCATAAAATTCCTCAGGTCTCAGTCATGTGCGTCAGCTCCTGATGCACATTAATGCTCACATATGTATCCTCATTCATCCCAAGTCATTTTCATGGGACATATCGGCTGTCAGGAACAATTAAAGCAGTGCAAACTGGTCTGTCTACCTTATGGCTATTAAACGGTGGTCAAAGTGGGGATTTGTGGGGTCTCAGTGTGTGTGTGTGTGTGTGTGTGTGTGTGTGTGTGTGTGCGTGTGTGTGTGTGTAACGAAACAGCTGCACGTGCAAAAAAAAAAGAATCAGAAACGAAAAGGAGAGGATTGGCAGAAGGTGGCTGTAAGAAGAGAAACGAAGTTGGAAATAAGAGACTGAGAGGAAGCATGAACAGATGGATAGGAAAAAAATAAAAAGAAATGATGAACAGGAAAAAGGGAGAAGACAAATGCTGGTGTTCGGTATTCTTGACATTTTATTTTATTATTAAATGCCAACATTTACAAGTGTAACTACACCTATAATAGAATAATATCTAAAAGGTGTCCTGGAAATCTCTTTTTTCTAAGTGGAAAACATTCTTTAAACCTCTATATAGAAAACTTTGTTGGGGTAATAAATGGCCAAATACAACCCCATAATCAAGCCCTACAATGAAAAGCCTGGTTTGACCCGCCCACTGAGCTAGAATATGAATATTAAATGAGCTGTGTGCTGATTGGCCGGTTTACCATGATGGCTCTATGATGCTGCCTGAAGCTAGAAACTCTGTGTACTAGTCCCAGTACATCCTGGAACGGGAGTGCTCCAACATACTTCTTTGTTGTTTTCCTCTCGTCTGACAAAGCTGTTAGCAGTAGCCCAGGCTAGCATTAGAAGTAACTCGGGCTAGCCTTAATCGTAGCACGGGCAAGTGTTAGCAGTAGCCCAGGACAGAATTAGCAGTAATTCAGGCTAGCGTTAACAATATCTTGGGCTAGCATTAGCAATAACTCAGGCTAGCATTAATCGTAGCATGGGCAAGTGTTAGCAGTAGCCCAGGATAGCATTAGCAGTAATTCAGGCTAGCACTAACAGTATCTCGGGCTAACGTTAGCAGTAGCTCAGACCACAGACATATATACGTAGATGCCTCGTGGACTGGCACTGCCTATTGGAGCTGCCGTAGTGACCGGCCGCCATCTTAGATGGGTCTCCATTCGCCCCCAGTGCATTCAATACTGAGGAAGGTGCTTACCCAGCTAAAAAACACATTTTATCAAGCTTTTTCACAAAAACAGACACATTGTATGGCATGATAATTAACATATAAATATAATTAAACAAAATAAATTAAAATATAAAATCCCATCAGGTAGGCTAGAAAAGTCAATAGTAATCCCACGTGATCTGTTTTCAATAGTACACCTGTTGTTTTAACTGTAGGCTGCACAAAAACGGGCATAGTTGCTCACTCTGCGTTCACTTTGCAGAGTGAGGAGACCCATCCAATATGGCAGCGAGCCAGCGACGCTGTTACATTCTCCAGCGCCCAGTGGGGCGTCTACGTATTCATGTCTATGGCTCAGACTAGCGTTGTTCTGCGGTTAGAATTACCATGACCAACATTTGTATTTTGCTGATACTGAAGTAGTTTGGGGATATGCAAATGTTTTTGATTGGTTGGGAGTAAGTAATGACTTTAGTATGAAGCTACCCAATAGTCTATAATGAATAAAGAAATTAAACTTTTTATTGAAGTTTTTATTGATCCATTTTTTTCTATTGCACCACACGTCTATTGATAGATATATATCATTATTGAATTATTGTCCAGCCCTACCTCAGCATAGGATGTGATGAATGATTTTTCAATGGGTAAAATTTATAATGATGATACTGAAAACACTGGGTCTTGAGTTTCTTTGTTAGTTCTCAAAACTGCAGGAGAACTCAGTCACAGGAGAGTCATCAGAAACAGAGCGGACCGATTGAGCAAGAAGCACTTGCACTAAAGGACTTCCATATGTCTCTGATGGCTGCCGAGTCGACAGCAATCATTCTTTAAGAAAAACAACCTGATATTAGCCGACGACGTAAACAACCACACACACACACACACTCAGAGTAACATGCACACACACACAGCTGCACACAACCTTCTGTGTTTAAAAGAGACGTAGATATAAATCACACTTCTTCCAGGTGCAGTGATAAAAAGTGTGTGTGCACGCGAGTGTGTTGTGGTCAGTGTTTGTAGGGAGGTGCAGTAGAAAGTCTATTTAACACGATGCATTACCTCTGCTAATCATACCCAGATGACCAGCAGTGCACATACAATGTGTGTGCGTGTGTGTGTCAGGTTGTGACTAACTTCCACTTAACATAATGTAACATGTCTTTTCCCAAAAATACCACATTTAGGAGAGGGTATTCTGGTCAGAAGCCCACTAATTGGTTTATATGAGCGTTTCCTTACTGTGTTAGTGCTATGATAGTGTTGTGGTGCTCCACATCCTATGAATAACAAATGTCACAGCTAAGTGGCGAGTAAACAATCCTGAAAAGTCCAAGCCTTCTCACACGATTACCGCTGCATCTGCCTTTCTGCCTGAAACTCTATCTGTGGATAATAATTAGCAGCCTGTTAAGCAGGTTTTACAGTTTTGTGTAAAATTAAATGTTTTCTATTAAAGCTTAAAGGCAACACATTTGTTTGCCACAGTCTGTTATTTTGCAGCTGGCAAGCTGGAATGGCACAAGCTTAACGAAAGCTGGGCACGGTCTGCAAATACAGAAAATTAGCTGACTACTGACAACAAAAGTCTCCTAGAAAATCCAGATGTCTTATTTTCATTAATTAAAGCCATACTATGCACCTTTTTCATATTTTTAAATCCTTTTCATGAGCCAATATGTGCTAAAATGACCCTTTACAGGGTTAATGAAATGTCACTCAGACCTCCACCATCCTCTGTGGCCAGAATACCGCATTTGCAACTTCAGAGTGGCGGGCTGCTCTCCCTGTTGAACTTAGAAAATGGAGCCGACATGCCTGGAGCTGCAGTCTGCTTCCAGCATGTTTCCTGCATGTTTTAGATCATGAACACAGCTGATTTGTTTGATTTAGTGATGAACCGCTCCTGTAGACACTAATGAAGGCTGAGGAGACATTTCAGCAGTTAGATTAAGGTGTTAAAAAGACAAATGCACAGCGAGGAGAAAAGGCTGAGTTATTCTTCTCTGTGAGCTCCACGGGCTAGAGATGCATACGCGTTGACAGAGACGTTTTATGTTTACACTCCTTCGTTTCACAGCAGAGGACGTAGCACTTTACTGGGGTATGCTGCCGCCATACAGCCACATATCCGGTCCACGATAGTGTATTTACTACTGTGTTTACATTGTTTTAATGTATTTTAGAGAGTTTTAACATGGACGAATTTGTCCCTCATTCTCCTCCACCTCTTCATACGGTCGGCACCTCTAAACCCACGTTTCTCGTCATTTCCGTCCACGAATAAAACGTTCGCTGTGTCTTTGTACTCCTTCAGTCACGGGTGAATACACTTTCATATTTTCAGACTTTTTCCGCTCTGTGTCTGCCGCTAAATATCTTCAGCTCTCTTTATTTATTGAGTCCGCAATGGCGGTGCTGTTGACGTATTTCAAGGAAGCGGCGTCCTGACCAATCACAAGCTTGCGTTCTCCGTGGCTCTCGACGGACAGTTATTTTTCGGGGCATGTCTCCGTCACCCTCCGCGAGCCCGTCCGAGAGCCCTTGCGTCGATGCAAAATGGCGCTGCGTGTCTCCGTACTGACGCAGACGGACAAGTATAAATTAGGCATTAAGTTATACTTTCGTTTTCTCTAACGAACACTAGGGGGTGCTAGAAACAAGCCAAAACGGCCACGTGTTCTTTTATCTTCATAAAAATTTAGCCATGTTATTTAATTTGTTTTTTTTTGTTTAGCTGCTTAGCCAGATGGAAAAAGCTCTGTTCCTTTAGAAAAACAAAAGTCATAAAACAAATATGATGCCTCATAACACTTGACCCATGTTAAAAGGAAATACTCAGATATTGATGTTTAAACTTCTACTTTCATGAGATTTTTTTCTTTTTCAATTAATTTAAAACCTAAATCTGACCCCAAATGTCCGTTTATAAAAATAAAATGCACCACCTTCATCATTCCTGTTTTATTCCCAAAGGAATTTTTTATAAACATCAGCAAATTAGAAACCCTTAGAGCAAAGGAATCAATTATAGAGCTTGCAGGAAAAACAAGAACAGTTTTATTATTTGCGATGATGAACTGTCTTCCTCAGTAGGCTGGGGTTAAAACAACACACTGAAAGAAACATTTAGAGTGAAAAATGACATGACTCTACAGAAAAGGCAATCTCACTGTGCTGCTCACTCCCTCGTCACAGTTCCTGTGCATGTGTTTGGATTCATCAAGTCATATTTTATTTGCAGCGTTAAGGACTAAGCAATAAGGACTGCGTGACAGAAAGCAACAAAAGCAATAAGGGAAGGCCAATATAGTTTTTATTTGATGAAAGCACTCTCCATCTTTCATTCTCTAGCTAAACAAACAAAGACGGGTCTTTCTCTTAGCAGCTGTGATTTTCCATTTTGGAATTTTTTTCCACCTGGTTTCAGGTGAGAGTCATTTCTACACCTCCTCCATGGTTTTACTGATCAAATGACTGCAGGGGACTTCAGTGAATGCCACACTTTTGTCTTCTGCCATCACTCACTTCCATGCCTGTCTCCCTGCTTACCTGTCTGTCCACTCATGTGGTCTCTGGATCAGCTTGTCTGTTCTCAAGCACGTCTGTCACACCTGTCCGTGCGTCTACCTGCCTGGTCTCCCTGTCATTCCTCCCCTTCGCCCGTCTTTGTGCCTGACTGGGTTTGTCTATCTGCTTCCATCTCCACGTCTGTCCCTCGTGCAACCTGACCGGGTCGTGGTCTTTTTGTCAGAGCGTAACTGACCTCAGGACTGATTAGAGTTACCTACCGCAGAGCAGCAGACACACACACACATAAACACATATTCAGATCGCTCAGCTTTGCACCGGCCTTCTTCTCAGGCTTCAAACTCAAATCAGCTCATCACCACAAACATGTCTCATCCCAAAGAAAGATCCAACTCCAAAGGCAAAGCTGGGATTTTTTTTTATTATTCTTAGCCGTTTACATCAAGGAGGAATTTGGGACTATGACAACATATACACATGTGCACTCTCTCGCACACAAAAGCGCTATAATTACATTATTACACCATACAAGGGAAAGTAGTGGAAAACCCAGAGACGCAGCAGAAAGAGGTGTAAATAGAAAACCGGTGATTCACATTCTAGTGGCTACACACTAGCCACACACACACACTGATGGAGACGGAGCCATAAGCACAGGGCTCACCCACATGAAGCCAGAGGAAGCTGTGTGTGTGTTTGTATCTTAGTGTGTGGGTGACAAGAGGAGGACAAAGCGGCTTGGCCTCACTGATGTTGCCGTGGTTGGAGCTGCTATCAAATGGGAATTTTTTTATTCCTTATTTTTATTCTAACACATAATCTCTCCCACACATCAGTCACTCTGTGTGTTCTGTAAGCTGCTCTATAAAAGGGAACGAAATCCTCCAGGATGTGGCTGGAAGGACTCCTCGCAAACATACACAGAGACTTGTCTGCCTCTCTGTAACTTAAAATGAGATTCTGAGTCACTCATTTCCCTCAGTGTTGCTGCCCTTTGATTAAATATTTTAAATTAGAATTTGACGGCGTGATGGAATCAATGCACTGGAGTATCTTTGATGCACCACAGCAACACATTTTTCTCTACAGTAATCAGGACAGGAAGTTCATTTAGGAGAAATCATGGGTTGATGTTGCTACAAGGTGAGCAGAGAATTGTGCAGACTCAAGCAGTGTCTTTGCTAAAGATAAATTGCATAGCATAATCTTTCATGATGATTATATTATTATGCTATAAATAACTTTCTTAAAGGTGTGGAACACTGAAAAAACATTTTTAATTATTATGTCTGATTATAACCAGTCACTTTGAGTTATATAGTCTCATACACCTATCTCCTTAACATTCATGGACTCAACTGTTGTTGGTTTAGCATCCAGGAAACGGCAGAGAATGTCTCGACTAGCAGAAGCTAACTGTTAGCATTAGCAACTCCACCACACAGCAGAACTCCTCCAGGCTTGTGTTATTTGTGGAGATAAAACATAAGCGTTGCAGAGAAAAAAGTCAGTGGTAGAGTCGCGTTGCTGTTATCCAATCAGAGGTGAGATGTCCAAATATCAGGAAATAGGACTCAAAACCAGCCGTCTAAAGCTACTTTCTCCTTCAGCTGACTTGTACTTCCTGATTCAGGTGAATGTAGATATATGATATCATAAAATGTTTTCAATTTTCAAGATGTAATTTAATAGGAAAACTCAGGCCAGATGCTACTACAACACATCCAGAGTTATCGCAAGAAGGTGGTGAAAACTGCTGCCACCTAGCAGTCAGAGTTTGAATTGCACCACACACAAAAAAGCTGACGTTTGCCTGTAAATTCTCAATAAAAAAATCAATACACTACTTTTAAATATCGATTCAGTATCATATCACAAAATATCGTGATATTTCGTGCATTGATATTTTCTTATACCCCTATCTGCATCTACAACATGTATGATTTTTTCATAAAGGCTATGTGAGAAGATCCACTTTTATTCCCACCTATTAGGTTCTTCAGTCCATCTGTGGGCACTTTTAGAATATTTTGGCTCAAATTGTTGTGTGATAAAAGGTTTAAACTATTTTCCACATGTGGATGTAAACCATGAGTTGGGAATCAAATGACCTTTATATCAGAATCCAACTGAAGAAAGGAGAAGAAATTAGAATTATTTTCCTAAAAAGTCTTTCTGTCTGTTGATTGAGGACATCAACTGTTTATCACTCCAGATGTGTGATTTTTATGGCTTGTGGACAAAGTGTTCGAGATCAGCATTCACGTGTAGTTTTGCCAGTTGGTTGTGCTCCCCAGCACAAAGCAGTGCATGCAGCAATTCGGTTCTCTCAAAAGTACAGAGGCAAATATTGTCCAGTTCATAATCTAAATACTTCAGTTAACAATAAATCTGATTTTGGGTTGATATGCTGGATAGCTCTGCTGGGGCTGCTACCCCAGTGACACGGACTCGCATAAGCAGATTAAAAACGGAATAGACGGATGTTAGACAGAAAAGTAAAAGACAAGTAGTGGTAGTTTCACTTGACAAATGACTGAAATGGTTTGTAAGAATGAAAAACTTTTATTTTCACTGTAAAACCAAACAACTCTTTGCTGGATACTTAAAAGGTTGAGTTTTTGCCCTTGAAACCACAGTGTTTATTAAAATAACTACATTAAAATGTTTATTTTAGAAAGTAAATGTCTGTGTGACAGAGATAAGCTATTAGCCTAGACATCTAGACGGACAGCAACAGAAACAAAATTATTTTGCTCTGCATGTCAGTCTAGCCGCGCTCTATTGGAACCTCTGCAGCCCTGACCAGTCTGGTGGCATGCCAATCAGGGCTCTCTCAGTGCGGTTGGCCAATCACAGCGCTCTAGCAATGTGCTGGGCCAATCACAGCGCTCTATCAGTTTGGTTGGCCAATCACAGCGCTCTATCAGTTTGGTTGGCCAATCACAGCGCTCTATCAGTTTGGTTGGCCAATCACAGCGGTCTATTGGTTTGGTAGGCCAATCACAGCGCTCTATCAGTTTGGTTGGCCAATCACAGCGCTCTATCAGTTTGGGTGGCCAATCACAGCGCTCTATCAGTTTGGGTGGCCAATCACAGCGCTCTATCAGTTTGGTTGGCCAATCACAGCACTCTATCAGTTTGGTTGGCCAATCACAGCGCTCTATCAGTTTGGCTGGCCAATCACAGCGCTCTATCAGTGTGGTTGGCCAATCACAGTGCTCTATTAGTGTGCTGGGCCAATCACAGCGCTCTATCAGTGTGGTTGGCCAATCACAGTGCTCTATCAGTGTGGTTGACCAATCACAGCACTCTATCAGTTTGGTTGGCCAATCACAGGGCTCTATCTGTGTGCTGGGCCAATCACAGTGCTCTATCAGTTTGGTTGAAATGGCTTTGGCATCAACTTTGGACTATTTACACTTGGGCTTTTCTTTGAGTCAAGAGCAGATAGAGGTACTTAAGTCCTTTATTTTGAAAAAGGATGTATTTGTGTCTTCTAGAACAGTGTATGACAGGCTGCCTCGTTGACTAACATCTGTAGCAGTGAGTACATCATGTTGTTCATTGCATGCAAAGACAGTTTGAAAGACAACTGTAGATTCCGCCCCACAACTGAACTTTCCCAATGGCTCGTGGCCAGACTATATTCACATATATAGGGTGGCTTGCCAGGCTAATAAGCTATTTCATTGACATCATATTTGGATTTTTACACGCCCAGGAGACGCTTTTTTGTTTTTCTTGAATCATTAAGACAGAATTTTGGAAACTGAAACAAGGTAAATATTCTCTCTTTAGTTTGAGATTTCTTTTCCATAAAATATGCTGTGAAAGAACATAAAGAGAAGATGTATTCTGACAACAGTTGACAGAGCCATTTAACGAATCAAAACATGTTGTTTGCTCTTAAAACATTAAATCCACTCTGATGGTTTATGTCTGGTCTGTTTGCCACCAACCGATTAGCAGATATGCGTTTCCCCTCGCTTGACTACTGCTCTTCACTTCATAAATTTTAAACCAAACGTTCTCCTTCTCACACCTCTGCTCTAAGAAACCCCACCATATGCATCTACTCAATGCTACAAAGGCATCCAGGGGCCACCCCTATTACCCGGCACACAGGTGTTTGAGTCTACTCTGGAGGGACAAGGACCAGACCAAAGTTTTACACAAAGCAACACACACACACACACACACACTTTCATCCACACACCTCAGAGCCAGTGGGGCCAAGCTCTGTGGGTAATGACTTTCCCACCCACTACACAGCACGCACATGTTGAAGCCGTTAACGATAAGTGGTTTTTCAAACTTGGTAACGTCCTAATGTCCCTGTTAATCTAGCATTCCTCACTTCAAAGGGCACAGTGCATGGGCGAACTATTTTTGTGAGATGAGCAATTCTGTGAACTATTAAAAATCATCAAGCAAACATTTTCGGGGTGTATCTTTGCCCACGTACAACAACTGGGATCTGAGCAACAACAAAATATTTTCCCCCAAACATCCTGATGTAAACTGTGTAGCAAACAGCAGAGAGCCAGTGCAGGCTTGGGGTTTCTCTGATTAATAATTTAGGTAGTAAGTGCTGCTTGTGATGGGATTATTGCCCAGTGTGCATAATGAAACACGTTTCGCTGATGCAGCTGATCAAAAATGCACTGTGCAATATGATACAACAAAGTGATGCTTCAGTAAGGACCCTATAGCATGTTTAGGAAAAAATTATCAGATAACTGAATAAAAGCAACACATTCATAATAACCACATTACAGCATATTACAGTAGTTCTTAAACCTGGGGCTGGGAGCCCACTGTGACTTGGAAAACTGAAAAAGAATCCTTTATAGGATGTATATTTATATAAAGGCCAAATAAATTATTACAATATAGCTTGCAGCTGTTCGTGTTCCTTTACTGATATGTGCGGTCACAAATCTTTGTTTTTATAATTTTGTAGGTCAGAGGCTAAAAAGCTTGAAAACCACAGATGTCAGTGGTTAGAATTCAGTTTAATTTTCTTTCTTTTACAATCAAAAAAGAAAATAAGCATGTTTTTTATGTGTTTTGTAATTTTTGGAGTAATATGCATCCCAGAGTGCAGATTTCTGAACACCACAAGACCTTTATAGGAGTTTATTAATTATTCAGGTCAATTGGCACCTGACTGAAACAGAATGGTCACTCTGAGATCATTTTTACACAAGTTAACATTTTATTTTCTGCAGTATTTCAGCTTAATAAAAGAATTATTAAGCAAAGGAGAGTCATGTGAAATACTATGATTTACATGGTGGTCATCATGGAGCTGTGAGGTAATGCAGTAGTTAGCTGTTTTTTGTTTTGTTTCTTTACCTGGATGTGTCTGAAGGCTGCTGTTAGCTGGGTCATGTGCAGACTGAGGCACCTGGATGAGCATCTGGCGCTGTTGATTTTGTCCTGAACATCCTCCGGCTCCGGTGAACTCCTGCGAGCAAGTGCCACCGCTACCACCGCGCAGAGCAGCGCCAAACCGGCTCGAGAAACACACATTACTCCCGCGAGTTTATTTTAAAAACAACAACAAGGCGAGTGCGACAATAAAACACCAGACTCGTTTCCCCCTCGCGCCCGGTTCAGTCTGCGTTCTGCTCTCGCGCTCGCGACCCCGTGAGTTTAGAATGAACCCAACTGAGCGCGTGAGCTGGGAGTGGAGCGGCTCCTCGCGGACACTCCCACCACCGGTGCTGCACCCACGCGGAGTTCTTATGTACCACTCAGTCTTTGCTAATTATCATCATCACTGTGACTCGAAGCATCACTCCCATCATTTATCCAGCTGCTATGGGCTCATCATCTCCGCCTCCGCTCCTCCATCCGCTCCATTTAATCTGTTTACTCGGTCGTTTATGATCAACATCATCAGGATCTGGAGAGTCAGAACCACAGGTACACTGGCAGTGGCGCCCCCAAGGGGTGGCCAGTTGGGGTCACGCCATTGGCCCCTTTAATGAAACCATACATTCATCTTCTTTAATCAAGGCATACATACTAAAGTCACTAAATTAATTTATTTGAATAAAATGTAATAAATAATGTATTTGATACAATTTAAATATATAAGTATGACAATGACGCTCACCATTTTTAAAAGTATAAATCTCAATAGTCTTTGTGCATATTTTTGAGGCAAATTATACTGTTTTAAAATACTAAAACAATTACATTTGAAACAGTTGAAATAAATGTTTGAAATTCTGTCTTTTTTCTAGAATGTTAGTATTTCTCAATTTGATGTAACAGTGTTGGATGCATAATCAAATAGAATGGAGGAGCAAGGGAATGCACAACTACAGGCTAAACTCTCCCATAATTACCACTGGGACCAATGTTGTGTGCCACCCCAAAACTGTCACTGGTTTCAACCCCCCCAACCCCCCAAACCCCCCCCCCCCCCATATGAATTTTTTTGGGGGGTACCACTGTACAATGGATCATTAGGTCATGTAGACCTGAAGCTCAGAGTAACGCAAATCCATAATGACTGAATTCCATGCAAGTAGAGACAAGATCCAGGTATGAACTGGTGTAATTTATTCACTTAAATCACATCGATCGAGTCATTATGGTGGAATGTTTTACTTAGAAATATCTATCATTTGTCTCTTGTGGTGCTGGGTTTTATGTTTGTTTAGTAGCCTAGCTATGTTTTTTTATTTATTTATTTTTTTAAATAATTGTGTTTATTTTCAACTTTGGTTGAGTTTTATTCCCTCAGTTCCCCCATTGTTGTTCATTCCACCCTCACCTGTTTCCTATCAAATAATCAGCTCGGCTGTCCTCACTCTCCCAGCAGCTCCCCCTCCCCATTAAGACCTGAGATGTTTGTTGTGCATTTTTATTTCACCTAGCTTTTCTGGACCTATAGGACCTCTGGAACATAAAACATAATTTTTTAGCAAAGACTAATTGATAATAAATAAATAAATTTTATATGTATATTTTTTCTAAATTAAATAATTTCAAAACACTAGAAACACTGTTTCCCTGAGTAATAATACCAGGTCAAAGTTCAACACAATAGAATATAACAGGGCAAGAAACCAATGTCCACCTCTTTTCTGCATTTTGGGTCCTGTCGAAACGCAGTTATACCTTTTGTCATCTTTGCTAGCATGTTTTTGAAGTTCTTACAACATATTTTGCGTTTGAATTGTCATATTTGATTATATAATTTCAATATCCTCAAATCACCACCACCTCTTCACCTCCACCCCACTAATTATCATTAACCTTTAATTTCAAAAACTGAAATCTTATGTCACCTGTGGAATGAATGATCATTTTCTCTCCTTCTATTTTCTTGATGCCGTAGCACTCTTGCGCTCATTGTTCAACCCTTCCAGGTAGCTGATCATCTTCATCTGTGCTTCTGGCATCTTCATTTTCACATTCATCATTCCTGCTGTCATCAAAAGAATTGCTTTAGCGTAGTTTCAGTAACATCGTGTTACACGCTCTCATAAAGATCTGCTGATGTGCAACGTTTGTCATGTTTTAGCTCAGAAAAGAAGGGTAGTCAAAGTCAAAAGTTTGATACTGGCAGGGAAAAAGAATCAGGTGATACCACCAGAGCAGTGGTGTCCCCAAGGTGTGGCTGGGTGGGGGGCAAGGCCACCCCTAGAAAATTGTTGGCCACCCCACTGCCCCCCCTCAGGGAAGACCTCCCCTATTCCCTTTAATAAATCACATTCATGTACTTGAATAATCTTTAACTAAGTTACAATTTAAACCTAAATGTATGTCACAGAGGCTCACCATTTTAAAGGGACACCTTTAATATTTTTAAATCATTTTCTTGCGCCAGTATGTGCTAAAATGACCCTTTACAGGGTGAATGAAATGCCACCCAACCCCTGTCGCCCCCTGTGGCCAGAATATTCCACTTGCAACTTCACTGTTGCTGGTCCGGTCTGTTGGGACTTAGAAAAATTCAGCTTGACCTACCTGGCTCTGCAGGCTGGTTCCAGCACGTTTCCTGCATGTTTAGATCATGAACACAGCTGATTTGTTTAACTTAGTGATGAATAACTTCCGTAGAAACTAATTAAGGCTGAGGAGACATTTCAGCAGTTAGATTAAGGTGTTAAAAAGACAAACGCACAGCGAGGAGAGACAACTTTTACTTTCGCTTTCACCAACGAACACTAGGGGGTGCTAAAAACAAGCCAAAACTGACTAGTGTCCCTTTAAAAAAGCATAAATCCAAAAGGTTTTCTGGATATTTTTGTTGAGACAGCAACAAGCAAATTAAACAGTTTAAAAAATACAACAATAAAACAATAACATTTGAAACAATAACTGTAAAAAAAAAATTGTTGGAACTTTTGTATTTTTTCTGAAATTTTTGTGTTTCTCAAATTTTAGGTAACTGTGTTGGATGCATGGGCTTATTATGAAAACGAATGCTACAGGCGTAACTCTCCCAAAGTTAAGGACCAATTTGGTGTACCATTCCAAAATTTTCACTGCCCCTCATGAAAATGTTATGGTGGCAACACCGCAACAGTGTAAGAGTGTAAAGCAGGGCAGATGGCAGCTCTGTGGTCGTGGGATTGTTAGATAATGGGAAAAGAAATGACTAAAATCACCTTTTCCACATTTATCATCTATATCTTCACTAAACCTGGGGTATTTTCTTGTTTTCAATAGTTCCAATTTGCACGAGATTAAAACACCTTAGAATAAACTCTTATGTCAGTTTCAGGCATATTAAAACTTTACCCGAATTATCATGAAAAACAAACTCCCCTCTCTCCAAATGTGATTATTTGACTAATAAAGGCCATTTATTAATGGGAAAGTGACTCGAGGAATGTGTTGAGGTATTTTTCTGTCACAGAGCCAGGAGTGACTAACTCTTTTTCACAGCAACATCGGAGCCAAGCGGAGTTTTTGTGACAAGGAGCCAAGTCGAGATGCTTGAGACACGGAGCTGAAAGACCTGTTTGTTTACATGAAACTGTACCCCCGCAAAGGAGTCATCTCTGCTGGCAACCGAAAGTAGACAGAGTCACCTAGGTTTTGATTTAGGGGAAATGGAGTCGTATAAATATTTAAGAAGTGCTGGCAGAATTGTTATTGGCCCTGTAGTTAAAACCAGACTTTTTGTTCTGTTTTTTATGGAAAGGAACCCATTCTGTAGGTCAGTTAGTCTGTCTTGGCTTGTTAATCCTCATCAAGATATTCAGATCTATAATGTGGGATTTCAATTAATCAGATCATGATTTCTAACAGCAAGGATTTCTAGTTGTGATACCTTAAAAAATAATGAAGATTATTGAATTATAAAATAAATAAATACTCTAGTCTGCTTTAAGGTAGGAAAAAAGTATTAGTTTAAATGTTTTTGGACAAACCCACCTCATTTTGGACAGAATAGAATAGAATAGAATAGAAAATCCCTTCATTGTCCCTACATAGGGAAACTTTGGTGTCACAGCAACAATTACATAAACAACAGGAGCAAAAGGAGAGTAAAAAATTACAAAATTAAAGTATAGAAAACTATAATTCAATCATCCACATTTTCTTGGTTGAGTAAATTATCAATAAAAGCTAAAAAACAAAAAAGTTATGATGCTTCAAAGATTTGGTGCTTTCAGTGTGGTCACGTGTTTTATGTGCTCCGGTCAATATGATAGTTCTAGTACTTTCATGTGGGTTTTTAAATTAAATAAATTTGAAAGTAACAGCTGTGTTTTCTGCATTTAACCAGCAACTATCTTGTTGTCATTTGATTAAAGTCTCAGCCTCCTCCACTAATACTGAGATAGAACTTTGCAACACAACGTGATGCCACAACTGCAAAAATCATATATGAAATAAAGATAAGAGTTCACAAAAGGGTTAAATATATTTTTCCCTTAACAAATGCACGATGCCTTGCAAAATAAGAATGAAAACAATGAAAGTTCGAAATGAAAGGGTAACTTAAGACCCATTTTATGATGCATTAATGATAAAACTGTGAATGAAAGTGAGACGCTAGATGCAATTTTTTATTTATTTTTGTTTCTTTTTTTTGTGGCAATTTTAAAAATTCAGCAATTTCCAGCCCTGGGCTGCTAGATTATCCTAAATACATTTTTTTATGTTTAGTTTGAGTGCCAGTTTATGCTGAGCTTATACACTTTCCAGGTTTGCAATCAGCAAATATTTCAAATTTTAAACCAAAGTCAACACACAAGGAGTAAAGAAAGTGATTCTGTAAGTCGCTGTATTCATGTGAGCAAACGCTGGAATTAGAAAACTTAAAATCAGTTTTAACTCTCTCACACACACACACACGCACACATGCACACACACGCACACATGCACACACATGCACACACATGCACACATGCACACTCAAGCTCTCAATGGTAAGCATATGTTGTCGGTCTAAATCTGCCAGCTGATTGAAGCCAAATGTCTTCGAATCTTTGTGGAGAATTTAATAATGAGAGACAAAGAGGGATAGAGAAATTAGAAATTAGTAATCAGGGTAATGTTGTATCTCAGACTTGACAAGAAGCTGAAACCAACATCGTGAACTATTTTCATCCTGATTTCATCGTCTAGTTAAAACAACTTATTTTAAACTTCCTGAAAACCTTTTTTTTTACATCCGTTCGAGCGTTACTCCTCACTAGGGCCACAGGAGAGCTGGTGTCCATCTTCAGCAGTCATCTGGTGACACACACACACACACACACACACACACACACACACACACACACACACACACACACACACACACACAAACACACACACACACACACACACACACACACATGGAGAACATGCTAACTCCATGCAAAAAGTATGGAGCCAAGATTCAAACCGACAACCTTCTTTCTGCGACACAACAGCATCACCATGCAGCTGCCTTCCAAACAGAAAATTGAAATAAAATGCAAATCATCATGACCAAGATATATTTACTCTATATATGCTCACATGGAAGGTTTAGCTTCCTGCCTCTAACAGAGGCTCTCCTACATTTAACCCCACTAATGAGGATACTGACCTTCATTAAACCGCATAAATTCACTTCCTCAAAAGTAAACCCAACAAAGGGAAATGTCTCCTTGGAATCCAGAACTGGGAGTCTGTTTCCAATTTTAAATATAATTATTGTGTATTTAACATGTCATAGATGTAATCCAAAGTGTGTCATCTGCTGAATCCCGCTCTATTTAGCTGTTCCAGTTGCAATCCCGACATGTTATGATTCCTGTCCACAATTATGGAAGTGGTCAGAGATCATTCGTTGCAGCTGGTGCTACTCACAACTCATCTGTTAGTCGTCGGATTTTTGGTAAAGTCCATAACTGAAATAGGATTCGAGCATTTGGTCTAAGGAGACACTCACTAAAGGAGATCAATGACTGCACTATTATTTCATCCACTGATCATTTCATTAAAATATCACACCAATGCATGATAGAAGTACTTAAAGCAACAATTTTGTTTGTTGTGGTTTCAAATTTTGCGTTTTGACTAAATTATTAAAATCGAATTCTTAAAATGACATCAAGTCACAGTTTTAAGCAGCTTTATAAATTTCAGGAGCCAGGAGAAGTGTCACCAGAAGCTGACTGGTCTCTGTGGAAATGTGGAGTCGATGACTTGTGGGGTTTTGTGGACATTTCTGAACAAATGTATGTGGTTGCTGATGTAATCCAAGTGATGAACTGCCTTAAAGAGATATTTTGGACAAGTTGAAGTGTGTTTCTATAAAAATCATAACTTTTTTGGTGGCCTGAGTTCAGAGAAATAGAGTTACATCCTACAGGACTGATAAGCTAACAGCTAGTATTTTAAAAGGTTTAACTTTTCATAAAAAAATCCCTGAAATAAAGAATTCAAGTTTTTCCACATTAAAACCCATTCTCCAAAAAAACCCAAAAAAACAAAAACATGTCTAAGTTGGACAATGTAAAATATGGTGAGTCTGTGTCCTCTACAGTGGACACCAGGTTTGAAAAGGATATTGCCAACATGTGTTTTTCAAAATAAAATACTTGGACTATCCCAACACAGCAAGGAGTTTGTAAATGTGAGATCACATGCAGTGGCGCCCCCGAGGTGTGGCCAGCGGGGGCCATAGCCACCACTGGAAAAATGTTGGCCACCCACTGCCCCCCCAACATAAAAATGTTAAAGCCGATATACAAACTTTTTTCTTTAAATTTTAATAAATATTTTATCACAGTTTAAATATATATTTAAGTATGTCACTGAGGATTGCCATTTGCAAAAAAAGTATAAATTCTAATAGTTCTTGTGGATATTTTTGGTGAGACAGCAAACTACAACTATAAAATTTGAGATAATGACTTAAATAAGGGTCTGAAATTTTGTCTTTTTTCTGAAATGTTTGTGTTTCTCAAATTTGAGGTAAATGTATTAGATGCATTTGTTTTATAATTTTATAGAATGAAGGAGACGCACAATGCTCAGACAGGCTAAACTCTCCCAGAGTTACTACAGGGACATGTTCAGCGTGTCATCCCAACATTTTCACTGACCCCATCTGGCCCCCCATGAAAATCTTCTGGGGGCGCCACTGATCACATGATCTAATATTGATGTTAATGATGTAGTCTTCCATTTTTTTCTAGCGTTACAGGTAAGCAGTGGTTCCCATGGTAACAGGTTAAAGGCAGCTTAACCTTCACAGATTGTAAACTGATACCCTGGCCAGCCCAGCAGTGAACCTCTGAGTGAACTGACAAACTGATGATGAGTGAGGAGCCGAGCAGGACAGATCTGCTGCTGAAAGTAATTGGTCACGAGGGAGTAGGATGATTAATCTGTGAGCGAGCCAGGCCACATCTACTGGGAGAGGCACCGACAGACAAGAGAGCAGAAACAAACAAGAAACACAAGGGGAAAGAGACGAGACACAAAAGAAACGAGAGGCACGACCTCACGTCTTCTGGATATGAGGGTTCAGCCGTGCCTCTCGTTTGTATCTCAAGCTTTCTGAACACACTAGTTTGGTTTAAGTGAACGACTTTTAAATAAGTAATCTCAAATGTTTTAATTTAATCTCTGATCCACGGTAAATGTTAGAGAATGTAATAAATCACGGGTAAAAGATTTGAAAACTAACTTCAACTGGTGTTTTATCTATTGTGAGGCAAAAAAAATCCAACAAAAACAATAGCAGAAGCATGTTTTCAAATGTAAGGGGTCAACTGAAATACCAGAAAAACGATTAAAATGTCACATTATAAAGATCCACACAGGCGATTTCCATTTCTTCCTTATCTGTCTCTAAGGTGTCAGTCGTATTCTTTACCAGGCTTTGGGTCTGTGTGTGCAGAACTGGACTTTTCAGGGAGCTCATTCTCACAAAGCCCTGGCAACACTTCACCCTCACCTTCATCTATCTTCACTGGCTCCTTGTCAAGTCACATTCTCATGAACAAGTCTCCACCTTATCTATGAATCCCTTCATGCCACCTTGTACCTGTCAGATCTCATTCCTGCTTCGGTTGTGGTTTGGGTCTGCTCATCATCCCTCACACCGGCCTCGGGGCCTTTAGAGCATGCACTCGGCCTCTGCCTGACTTCCACACGGCCACAGCTGCTGAAAACATTTTTAAAACTAAAACATGATTTTGTTTTCCTTTTGCAACATTTATCACTTCTACTTTCTATCCTTTGCTTCAGTGTCAAATATTGAAGCTCTGCAGACAAACCTGGGCAAACCCGTGATAGAGAGGTCATGCCGAAGGATTTCTGACACAACACTGCCCTCTTTCATGCATTCATTAGCCTATGAATGCATGAATGAATTCTTATGCTGCACATTCTGCACAGCAACTGCTCACCCTTTAACTTTGCCTTTTATCTGATTCTTAAATCTGAATTTATTTGTGCATTTTAATTATGCTGTCATGATCTTACTCCTGGAAAGCACATTGAATTGCCTCTGTGTATGAAATGTGCTATACAAATAAAGCTGCCTTGCCTATTTGGTGGCTGACTGAGAATAGGGCAGCATCTATGGAATGCAATTGTACACATAATGCATAAGTGTGTGTCAGAAATAATGTAAAGCAGTTTTACAGAACAAAAAAAAAACACTGTCAAATGCATCCATCCATCCATTTTCTCCCGCTTATCCGGAGTCGGGTCGCGGGGGCAGCAGCTTAAGGAGGGAAGCCCAGACCTCCCTCTCCCCAGCCACTTGGGCCAGCTCCTCCGGGGGAATCCCAAGGCGTTCCCAGGCCAGCCGAGAGACATAATCTCTCCAGCGTGTCCTGGGTCTTCCTTTGGGTCTCCTCCCGGTTGGACGTGCCCGGAAAACCTCACCAGGGAGGCGTCCAGGAGGCATCCTAATCAGATGCCCGAGCCACCTCAACTGGCTCCTCTCGATGTGGAGGAGCAGCGGGTCTACTCCGAGCCCCTCCCGGATGGCCGAGCTCCTCACCCTATCTCTAAGGGAGAGCCCAGCCACCCTGCGAAGAAAACTCATTTCGGCCGCTTGTATCCGCGATCTCGTTCTTTCGGTCACTACCCAAAGCTCGTGACCATAGGTGAGGGTAGGAACGTAGATCGACCGGTAAATTGAGAGCTTCGCCTTTCGACTCAGCTCTCTCTTCACCACGACAGACCGGTACAACGCCCCCATCACTGCAGATGCAGCACCAATCCGCCTGTCGATCTCACGCTCCACCCTTCCCTCACTCGTGAACAAGACCCCGAGATACTTAAACTCCTCCACTTGGGGCAGGACCTCATCCCTGACCTGGAGAAGGCATTCTACCCGTCAGAAATAATGTAAAGCAGTTTTACAGAACAAAAAAAAAACACTGTCAAATGCAATCTTTCAATTACTGATTTTGGCAAATGAAAAGTAAAGTATGGAAAAATAAACATCAGGTGGTGGAGAATTGTGCTGAGCCCCGGGGAAACAGTAGGGAAAAAAATGTATTTCTTTGTGCATCAGTCTGCATGGGATGCATATTCTGCATTTTCTTTTTTTGTTCCCATGTTATTTATTTATTTATTTTATTCCAGCTTAGAATAAAATGAATATTGGTAGATATGTGTAAAAATATGTTAGAAATGCTGGAAAAGTTACTAAGTTACATTTAGAAAAACACTCAAGGGTGAGATGGCGCAGCAGTATCACAGTGTGGCAAAAGTTAGCAATTGCAATTTTAGGCCGCCGTTCTGCTGAAGTATCAATGAAAACTGATTTTGAAACAAAAATCAAATAATTTTTGCACATTTGGTTAGAAAATAATTTAAAGGCCCAATGCTGCAAAGCAACATTTTCCTTGAAATGACTAAATCAGTGACTAAAACAGCTGTTTTTGCTGATCTAGATTCACCGATGAAACGTTTGAAAGAGGAAAGATGTCTTTAAAACGTGTCTTCAGCTTTTCTGAATTTGTGAATACTGAATCTCCACAAATCAATGATTGGTTAGTTTAGGTCTTCAAGGCAGAAGAAAACAGATAAACTGACTGAACAGATGTTTGGCCTTGGAGTTTGCTGCAGAGGCTGTTGGATGGAGACTGTGCACGTAGCTGCTCACTCAAAGTGACCTTGTGCAGTTCATTTTATATTTCCTTATCTAGCTTGTCAGAAAAAATCATAATGATGCTTCACCTTCTCTTCTAAGAATCAAGTATTTATTTAATAAAAACTTAACTTACATTATTACCACCAGCCTGACACTCTGGGACTGACAGAATTACACGCTAGGGAACCTATGAAAGAATAAGTTGATCTACTGGTTCTGATGGGAAATCTTTGCTTTATTGTCTGTGTGGGAGAGCACTTTTGGCAAAGGAGAAACAGATGGGTTTTCACTGATAAAAGAATGGAAAAGAATGTAGTGGATAGACTTTGCAACAAATTATCATGTTTCAAATAAAGTCACAGAGAAGCACTTTGGTGTTCTGTGAGGTCAGATTTTATTCATCATAATCTCAGGTAATAAAAGAATACACCTCTCTCTCTCTGTGCGTGTGTGTGTGTGTGCGTGCGTGCGTGCGTGTGTGTGTGTGTTAGATCGAGTCTGTGGTATGCCCTTCAGCTGTGATACTTAATGAGAAATCACATTCTTCACTGGAACACCATATCAGCTCTGTGTCCTTCAGACTGTTAAAGTCGTTTTTACCCAATTAATACAAAACATGTTGGTCATAAAATCATCAGGGCAGAAGCAGGGTTTATGCAGCATAAAACATCAGTGAACAAACTTATTTATACATTTAAAAAAACAATAATGGGGGTTTTTAGGAGGAGGAAATGCTACTTTTGAGATGAAGATTTACGCGCTTTCGCCTGTAGGGGGCAGCCATGCGCTTCACCAAACAGCTTACCGGAAGTTCCAAAGACGTCACCGGATGTTTTGGAAACTGATAACTTAGCGTCGAACTTCTTTTATTTCTCTCACTTCCACGCAATTTTCTCTGACTAAATGGATACACCGTGTTACTTTTTTGACACCCGAACTAACCAGAGATAACCACTGGGTTTGTGTAACATGACAAAGTTTTGTTTTTATGTTGACCAACTCGAAACCGCGATTCCCTTCCATAAATGCATTCCGCCGTTTATCTGGACTTCAGGAATACTTTTGGGGTAACAAACCATATATTTGCGTAAGTCGCTATTCACTAATTAGTTTCACCAAAAAATAAAAGAAAAATGCCTGAAAAACGCCGAAAGAGAAAAGAAAAAGACGAGAAGGTAAGGAGAAAGATATTCGTTTGGTTGATTTAAGCTAGTGTAGCAATAGAAAGTGTAATTTCGTGTTTATGCAGATGTTTTCACTTAAAATTGAGCTTTTGTTTGCTTGAGAATTGTTTTCTGAAGACGTTAACCAGAAATATGTTTGAATACTCTTCTCTTTGTAGATGCCAGAGGAGAAAAAAATATTCTCATGTTATTGCAAAGAATCTCAAGTTATGTCAAGGACAGTTTTTTTTCTCACAAGGTTTTTCCTGTTATCAGGATTTAAAGAAAGAAGATGACAGAAGCAGCAGAAAAAGTCTTAAGAGGAAGGGAGATTTCAGGAAGAGTCCTGAAAGGTGAGAAAGAGTAAAAACAAATTGATGTAAATATTATGCGTGAATCATTTTATTATTTCCTCCATCTCAACGTGTAGATCTGCAAGCCAGCAGAAAAAATCCAGGAAAGATGATTTCCCCAGCACTCAATCGACCACAAAACCTGAGCACAGAGGGACAAAAACACGAGCAGAAGAGCAGAAAGGCCCTGAAAAGAAGAGACGTAGATCCAGAAGTGTTTCTGTGCAGCGTTGTGGGGAAAGTTATGGAAGAGAAGAAAGACTAAATGCTTCTGGTGATAGTCAAAACACTAGAGGAAGTACACAGCAGGAACGGAGACCCTCAAAATCCTCCAACAGCAGCAATAAAGCTTCCGCTTCTCAGGAAACCAAGATTGCAAAAGAAAGGACGGATAAAATAAGCTGTCGGGATGGCTCTTCTAATTTAAAGACACCAAAGAAGAGCCCAAGTTTAGGTTTAGCTGTACTGGATGACCTTAAGCAGAGTGGTAAAAAAGCTGAAAAACCATCATATGACAGAAACAATAGCCACACTCGTGAGTATGCCTCTGCTATTTCCAAGGATTGTCCACAGCAGAAAAGCAGAGAGAAAGTGGGAAACAGCCACGTAAGTCATCAAGCAAAAGAGTTACCAGCTAAAAGAAGCGTAAGTAAAAATACACAAGATTTATCTGCCTGTGTCTCCGAGAAGTCTTCCAGTTCAGCCAAGCACCCTACCTCAGGAAGTAATTCAAAGTTGTGTAAGACGGTCACTTCAACCTGTGACAGTGAATCACCACCATCAAAAACGACAAAGCCGCTTCCACTTACCGAGAAAGAAAAACTTTCTTTAAAATTTCTGCCTTTCAAATTTAGGATACCAAAAAAGAGTCAGACAAAGCCCGAAGACAGATCAGAAAGAAACAATAATGTTTCATCTACAAACCAAAAAATCAAGGACACACACTCCAGCAATACACTTCCAGACTCTGGGCCTTTAGAAAGGAAACCTGAGCTTAAATCTGCTCAGAATTGCACGGTTTTGGACAGAAGACAAGATAAGGTCCCATCCCCGAGTGTCCAGCTCCCACCTGCAGAGGATTCCAGTGATAAGCACGGTTCTGAACAGGTAATAAAGTATTACTAATCATCACAAATATACAGTTTAAGTTTCTCTTTACAAGCACAACCTCTCAACACTATTTTATTATTTTGCAGTCATTTTATTTTTATTATGTTTTTAGTCACGAGTGGTTGAGGAGATTCAGAACGCTCGCTCTGAGAACAGACTGGAGGTAAATGTCACACAGAGCTACGGTGAACTCACCTCTATGGACATAGATTCTGCAGAGGAAGGACCTGCAAACACCCATTGTGAGTTTCATAATTTTTCTCTAAAACCTTTTTTTACACGAGTGAAACAACAACATATGCTCTAAAGGGAAATTTTGGGCCATTTTAAAGTGTGTTTCTGTATAAGAGACACTCGTAACTACTACTTTTATGTCTGACGGGACTGAAAAATTAACTGCTAGTCCAAGTAGCCAAGAGCAGCTTTTTTAACCTTTATCATACTGTACAAATTTAATTATGAAGCACTTGTAAAAACATTAAATATCACCTCCAGCAGCAAAATGAATCACTTCCTGGGTATCTATCGGTCAAGTCTGGCATTTTAAAAAAAATATTTCTTCTGAAAAACAGTAAAGTGCAAAAATTGATTAAATTTTCTGAAAATAAAATATGCATGTATTGTTTTACTTTTTTGCAATTAAAGCACACTTGGCAGTTTAGGCTCGCTTTTTACACCGCCTAGTGTTAGAGAAAGCGAAAGTAAAACGTATCTCCTCGCTGAGCGTTCGTCTTTTTAACACCTTAATCTAACTGCTGAAACGTCTCCTCAGCCTTCATTAGTGTCTACAGGAGCGGTTCATCACTAAATCAAACAAATCAGCTGTGTTCATGATCTAAAACATGCAGGAAACATGCTGGAAGCAGACTGCAGCACCAGGCATGTCAGCGCCATTTTTCCTAAGCCAACAGAGACCGGTCCGCCACTCTGAAGTTGCAAGTGCGGTATTCTGGCCACAGAGGGTGGTGGGGGTCTGAGTGACATTTTATTAATCCTGTAAAGGGTCATTTTAGCACATACTGGCTTAAAAAATTATTTAAAAATGTGAAAAAAATTCATAGAATGGCTTTAAAGCTGTTATAGAAAGTAAAAATCATCAGTTGTGAACTCTGTTTCTCTGAACTGAAGCCGTTCAGGAAGCTACAAGTAAGATAATCCAAGGGGTTCAAATGAAGGCAACTGGACTTCTTTGGTCAAAGAAGTCCAGTTGCCTTCATTTGAACCCCTTGGATTACCATGACCTGGATGACTGAGAACCTTCACCAGCATACAAGTAAGATAATAATTTAAAACCTTAACAAAGAAAAAAGCTTCATTGTGAAAATAAAAATCCCTTTAGCTTTGACCAGAAGTGGTTTTTTTTTGTAAATGAGCAGAAACTCCGTGATGCCGACCTTAAACCTGACACATATTTCTGTTTGCTTTGGCTTTTGAGCAACACGTCAAATTAAAGGCAGACTAAAGTCTGATTTATTATGTTGCTGAAGGTCAATTTGAACTTTTGTGTTGTAAATTTAACAGAAAAACGATAACTTAACCACGTGTTTGTTTAACTTTACAGACCAACAGCCCTGTCAGCAAAAGCTCATCCTAGTTCTGGATACAAATATTCTCCTTAAGCACTTGGAGTATGTGAAAAAAATTAACTCTCATGGACTTGGAGGTAATGAACCTTTGAATTTGTAGCTAAAATTACCACTCAATTGTTTTTTTTTTATAGTTGCATTTATTATTTTATGCAGTGCTTTTTTTTTATTTAATCTATTTTGAGTTAAATAATTGATTTTCTTGACAGTTGCATTAAATTATTAACAAGTCACCAAATATTTTCTTGACTACTTAAAACTCAGAATTTGTTTCTATCTCCTGTAAACAAGATGAGTATTTTTATTGTCCTTCAAATTATATTTTAGGACTAAAAATGGAGAAAACATTTGCTCAGAGTCACTGATGAAAGCTTGTTTGAGGTTCAGGTAGTGATTCTTTCAGTTTTACTCCTAAAGTTTAAACTAACTGCATGCGTTTTGCAGTTAAAAGTACAAAAAAGGAACAAAAAAGTAGTGTTTTTGAGCCTATCGAAGTTTTATTGGGGGTTGTAACATCTACATTCACATCTGTGGTCTCTGGTCTCTTAGCGCTGGGCTTCCCTGTTGTCTTGGTCCCCTGGGTGGTGCTGCAGGAGCTTGATTATCTAAAAAAGGGACGAGACAAGTTAAATAATGTGGCTCACCTCGTAAATCCTGCCATCTCGTTCATCTACAACGCTTTGAAGAACCGGGACCCTCGCCTGTGGGGGCAGTCAATGCAGCAGGCTTCCACGAGCAGCGGTGAGTGATGATTCACCGACAGTAAAAGTCTGTAAATGAAGACTTTGTCTTTTTAAGCCATAGCAGATTTCAGATGGACAGGATTTTGTTATTTCTAACTAAAGTTTTTACTCTGCTAGTTCTGCCATCTGGAGTTTCACTGAATAGACTCTAGGTGGCGCTGACGCTCCGTTTTTGTTCGTCATTGTAGTAAACAAGGTGTACAACTCAAGGGCAAGTTGCATCCATGCATTATTGCTAGATACACATTTTTTTTTTTTTATTTGTTTATTAGGAATAAAAATCCATCTTTTCATTTTTTCCTTTTTAATATTTAACATTTCATTTATTCTTTTTAAAGAAAACAGGCCCCACCATACCGTGTGTGTGTGTGTGTGTGTATGTATGTGTGTGTGTGTGTGTGTGTGTATGTATTCTTTCTGTACTCTCAGCATGTGTCATTTTTAGACTCTGGTTTCTCTGAGTCACTCGTCCTCTGCTATTTTCTGTTCCTCAGACGGTCTGAAGAGTGAGAATAACGATGACAGAGTGCTGCAGTGCTGCCTGCAATACCAGAAAATGTTCCCAGAGTGCGCTCTCATCTTATGCACGTGAGCTTCCCCTCCCCCCGCCCCCCTCTCTTCAGTTTGCTGCTGCTGCAAACTGTGTGTCCTCTGCTAATAATGCACATGCATGTGACTGTGCCAGATAGTTCCAGTTGGAATGAGGGGGGAGGGAAAAAGCCTGACGGTTTTTCACAAAGAATAGATGTGCTGAGTGAGGAATTCTCGGTTTAGCTCAGGAATTTTATTTTATTTTTTTATTTCTGGTCATCATTTGCTGTGGAGAGGATTTTATTTATTTTAATTATGTTTTGATTTATTGCTGCTATTGATTATTTTCTTAAAAATCAATTATCAATAGCAGCAATAAATCAAAACAATTTAAAAAAAGATCATTTATTTGTCTTAATTAGAACAGGAAACACTGGCTTGTTGCCACACATAACTGGTGTGAGTTTCTCCACCTAATAAAGTAAATGAACATTTCATCTTTCTCTTCTAGCAATGATAAAAACCTGTGCAGTAAATCCGTCCTGAGTGGAGTGAAGGCTCTCTGTAAGAGTGACTTGGAGGAAGAGGTCAAGACGTCTGGACATATAATCCTTGAGGGCGTTCGACCTCGAGTCCTCCCTCGTTCCGATGAGGTCACGTTGGACACGAACCATACGACAGTCCAGTCATGTCTGATGGAGGCAGTCACTGCTATCAATGAAGGTGATTCAAGGATTAATGTGTTCATGCTTAACAGGAAAAAACTTGGAATCATTTGCTACTAGGTAGACATGACAGTGACATCACTTCAGCTGGCCAATCAGTCCATAGGTGGGTGTGTAGGGTCGGTTTAGCACGACAAGATCCACAGCTGAAAAGAGGGGTCTGCTCCACACGGACAGCACCAATGCACCAATTACAGGCCGAGCTGACCCTAAGGCCCAATCCCAATACTCGCACTTGCACCCATGCGCCCTTCAATTGCACGTTCCCGACCAGGGGTGCGAGTGCGTAGGGTGTCCCGATTCTCAACTGCGGAAGTTGACCACGCCCCTTTTGCACCCTTAATCCGCACTTCACTGGGTGAAGGGTATTACCCACAATCCATTGCTGCGTGGGAATTTTGAGAAGAAGGTGAAGCAATAGGGTCAATGCCTTTTCTGAAAACATGTATTTTCAAGTGAAAGAAGTTAATTTAAAATGATTAATGATATTTATTCATGTTCTGAATGTTTTAGACGAAGATATAAATGTGGACCGCAATTAATTTAAATTTAATCAAATAATTGTTTGTTTGTGTGTTTGAAAGCTGTTAATAAAGATTTTTTAAAAAGCACAAACAGCGACCGGCATCCCAGCATGCGTCACGGTCGATGACGTAATGCTCACTGACCCAATTCAGCAATTATTTGCACACTTGTGTACTACGCACTCAAAGCCTTACTGCACACTTCCTCTAAGCGCACTTCACAGAAGGGTGTAGGGCGTAGTGCCAGTATTGAAATTGGGCCTATAAGTGCCATAAATCTCTCCTCATAGCAGCCAATCAGGGAATGGGTGGGCGTGGCCAGCAATAGAGCAGAGCTCTGAAACGGCTCATTCTGGAAGATACTAAAAATATCAGGAATAAAACTGCTGGAATTGCTTTATGTGAGAGGGGTTTAGTGTAAAGAACTTCATTAACGTGTTTTTCGTCTGCCATAGAACTGTTATAAATTTAAACATGTCCCCTCTAACAGTTAAAACGATTCAAACAAGCACGCTTGTGTAGTAGGACAGATTCTAACAGTGACAAGAAAAATCCCAAATAAATCCTGCTGTTTAAATGGTTCTGCTGTAGTTTATTAAAAGCTTCAGCATTCATGCATGCAGATATATTAGTAAACGTCTATGTTATTATATGCATATGCCTACAGATACCGAGAAGCAGTGGGAAGGAAGCAATAAGAGGACGGAACTTAGCGGATGCCTGTTTGAGCTGGAAGAGTGTCTGCGGGAGGTGCTGTCTGATGTGCTGGAGGTGGAGATGAAGGCTGCATTTGGAGACATTTGGCAAGATGTAAAGTTACTTTTTCACATGTTTAAGTCTGTTTTTTATTTGGTTGTCATTTTTTCTGTACACTGTAAATAAGAATTCAGGAGGTCAACAAGCAGTTAGATCACGTCCAAGGCGTGGCCCTCTGAGTGATTTTGTGTTGCCCCCATCCTCCCACCTGCATGTCTAGACTGGTGGAATTTTGTTTTTTCAGCTGGTCGTTGACGTAGATTGACACTTTTTTACCTTTTTTTAAAATCACATTTTTGATGGATTTTAACTGGATCGTCTTGTTTGGACACCCCTGACTTAGCTCATACTGCTTTTAATTTGTGCAGTAAGTAGGTACATCATTCCAATCACTAGATTTCCTTTTAGCAGTGATTCATACTCTGTGTTTAATTTTATTCATCACATTTCTTTTGTGTTAACAGATTATTTTGATCAAACCACCCTGGACCACCCTTCAGGATGTCTTGCGCTGCTTTGACAAGCACTGGATAGCGGTCTTTGGATTTGTTGCTCCACGGAAAATGAGAGAAACCGTTTCAAACCTCATCAACTTCTTTCGCTCAGGTACGTGTGCACGTTGGTGGAGAAAGGGAAAAGCTGTTATGGTCTACATAACGTATGTCTTCTTGTTAGTGTGGATTATAATAATCTCCACGTTGTGCCTGTTTGTGCAGCAGATTATGTCACTCTTTTGTCTGTTGGGATCCTGTAATGTTTCGGTTAGCATAGCTGCAGTTTCTGGAAGGTCGTGATGATGTCATATTCTCTAAGTGAAACTATTTTAGGCTTCCTAAGAAAAGATTTGAATCTTCCTTTAAATGTAAATAGTGAGTTATGGGTAAAAAGACCAAGGGACAAGTTTTGCTTTAGTTTTCATTGTGATGGATTTGACCAACATAAGTTGGGAATAAAACAAGTTTTTTTTTATGAACTTTATTCACTAAAATCTGAGTAATAGTTGATTACAGAGTATTCCTTTGCAGTCGGCGGTGCCGGGTTACTGAGAGATCCCTCAGATGGAATTCCTCACACTGCGCTATCACCCTACAGAACTACATACAGAATCAGGTCACCCGCTCAAGTGGGAGAATGTGTGTCAGAAAGATGCTGAGTAGCTCGCCACAGTAGTTCCGTTCATCACTGCTGGCACCGTTCGCCGGATATTCTCAGAGCTTTTCATCTGCCGCTCGAGGCTCTGTGTCCGCCCACGTGGCAGGACCAGCAGCAATCATTTCAGCTCACACACGAAAAAATATTAACCTTTTCAAAGATGTGATACTGTCATTGCTGTTAGTTAGAGCTGGCTCACACTCCTGATACGGGATGTTTTTAGTAGCTGAGGGTAGAGTGAGGAGGTGGAGAGTAGAGATGGGACAATACACTTAAAGGGGACCTAGAATGTAAACTAGGGATGAGCGAGTACACCACTATCTGTATCTGTTCAACCATCTAATTATCTGTATCTGTACTCAGGCATGGCAGCTTCATTTTTTTCTAAGTCCAACAGCACGGACTGGCACTCTGAAGTTGCAAGTGTGGTATTCTGGCCACAGAGGGTGGTGGGGGTCTGAGTGACATTTCATTAACCCTGTAAAGGGTCATTTTGGTATAAATCACGGGGGGAGCGTGCATTCTCTTACGCAGCCCCCAAACTCTGGAACACTCTGCCCCTCCATGTGCGTTTGGCTCCCTCAGTCAGCAGGTTCAAGTCGGCACTTAAAACTCACTTTTTCAGCCTTGCCTTCGCCCCGTGACAATTTCCATGAAAGTCCAGCACTAGTTTTACTTTACTTAATTTAGGTTTTTATGATTCAGTAGCTCACTTTTTAACACCTTGCACTATCTTGCAGTTCTTTTGATTTTATATGTGACTTTTTAATTTGTTTTTATCAGTTACTGCATTATTTTTACTCTCAATAGTGCTGTTACTTTTTACTTGTTCTTTTAGTCTGTTAGTTTTTAGTAGGAATTTTTATCTGTGAATTGATGCTGTTTTTGTCTTTTACCTGATTTCCATGCTTTCATTGTGTTTATGTTCGAGCATTTGGCTCTTTTATGTACAGCACTTTGGTTAGCTGCCATGCTATTTTTAAATAGTGCTTTATAAATAAATTGGTATGGTATGGTATGGTATGGTATTTTAGCACATACTGGCTCAGGAACATGATTTAAAATATGAAAAAGTTGCATAGTATGGCTTTAAACTGGAAACTCCCTCTGCTACATCTGCTCAGGCTACGTAACCGTATAACAATATAGTATGCTAGCTAATAAAGCTAGCCTGGCTCTGGCTTCACTTCCTGTTCAGCTGCTCCAAGCCAAGAACACGTGATCCGTGCACATAGAGGGGAATGTGAAAGGGGGAGGGATGGTCAGAGGGCAGTTTGATGGTTCAGGATCAGGATGGATGAGATTTTCCAGGATTGTACATTTCAGAGGCAACTACCATTATGCTATTTTTCTAAAAGAACAATTAATTCAATGGTTGCCGTCATTATGTGAAGAGCATTTAAAGCAATATGGCAAAAAATGCTCCAGAAAACATCTGCTGCACCATTAAAGCAGCCCTGTAAAACAGACAGCTAGAGGTGAAGCTTGTGGAGTGAAGCTGAACAACATTCTGAGGCTGCAGGTTGTTTCAGCGTCGTGACAAATATCTATAGCCTGCAGGAGTAACATCCAACTACAAGCTTCTGCCTGTTCCTTCAGGTCAAACTGTCAACAGCTGCTCAACCTCAGCAATCCTCCAGGAGACAAAGAGGTTCGTGGGAGCGTTTTGGAAAAGTTCGAGGCTCGTTCCGCAGGCCGTCACCACCCTGGAAAACCTTTACAATACGCTGCAACCTCGGGTTAACATCTTTTTTTTACACTTAAAAATCAACGAAGAGATCCTAAATAAATAAATAAATAAAGCTTAACTGTCTTCTTGTTTTTTGCTCCAGCGTGATGTGTTTGTGGAGAAAGAATTGGTTACCGGTGATGTCACCATGAAGGATGATGAAGAACCAGCCGTCCCTGCTCGGGTCTCTCCTCAGGACGTGTGGTCCGTGTTTGAGAGCATCTGGTCTCACATGTTTCAGGCAAGGTGAGCGTTTACAACGTGTTCAGTGATGAAGCCGCAGAGAAAAGCAGAGGTAAATGTTTCTGTTACTGATTTCTGCTGAAGTATTATGGGATGTGTTGAAAGGATTAAGACCCCAGTCTTTACGGTCTTCATCCTTCAGGGGCTCTTGGTTAAGCCCAAGCTTACAGAGTTGATTGAAATTAAAGGAGGAATGAGTTAACTCCAATAAACAGTTCCTGGAAACACTTTGCATCAACAAAAGCAGCACATTTGAGCTTATTTTCATAGGCACTTTGTTTTTTTTCCATTCCATTGACCCTCGGGGTCATCTTTTTCTGTCACGTTTCAGCTTGGACGTGTTCAAAGTGCTCGGGTTTGACCCTCACACCATGCAGACCGCGACACCAGTGGGAGGTCCTGCACCACCACCACAGGACACCATCGCCTGTTTGCACAAACTGTCCTCTGTGGTCTCACAGCTGCTCCAAGCATTCAGCAGGTATGTTATCCAGCCAGAATCACACTAAAACGGACATGTCATTAAGCTGCACATCAGCAGCAAAGCCCTCAATTAATGTTACACGGATTATTAGAAACGCTTCCTGCAACTATGTAAGTTTTCTAAAATAAACTGAAATGTGTTCAAACTCGCGGTGCTTGCAGGCTTTCACTGGTTTAGCCACCTTTTGTCCCTGCAGCTGGTCCTTCTAGGAGCTTCCCCTCTGATCCTTCCTGTGTCCCGGTTACGTGTGCATGCGTGTCGTTGGCCACCCTTTAATCTGCTTGACCTTGGAACTTTTCCTTATCTCTTTTCCCATGATGTAACAGCAAGCACTGCACTTCAGCACAGTGCCTTAAAGAACAGTTATTTCATTAATGACTTCATATAACCCAACCACACCAAAAACTCAATTAGATCTGAACTGTATCAGAACTCATGGTAGAGGTGTTTGCTCAGATGCACCTGCAGATGATTTACCTGCATGTAGGCTGTCGCTGTTGTTCATCCTGGCATGCCTTGTCTGCTTTCATCTTTCTGTTTGGAAACAAGGAATTTGTTTTAACCGGTTTGCTGTCACCTACCTGACCATCATTCTTCTTACATAACATATGTGACAGGTGTGGAAAAGAACGTTTAGCGACAACCTTTGTAGCGGCAGACATTTTTGACGTTCAACTTGAGCTTAATCCACTTTCACACTTAGATTTTTAAAGCCTGTTGTTTTTTTTTCCATTAAAGTTTTGACTCGAAACAGAAACACTTGAATTTTGATCATCTCAGATTATTAATTATGTATTCTGCTTTAAAACATCCTCACATTGTTTACTTTTAAATGGTCAAATGGTAAAGGGCCTGTATTTGATATAGTACCTTCTAGAGCAGGGATTCCCAAAGTGTGGTCCGCAAGCTGACGCTAGGGGGTGCGCGAGGTAAAAAGCGTAATGGCGGTGAACGGTGGTGATTACACAAAACATTAAAAAATTCTTAAAAAATTACACATAAAACAATGCCGCCAATTTGCTGCAAATCCGATGCGGCATCTGGGAGCCTAAGGTCGTTAAGAGATCAGACCGTGGCTGTAATGTTGCGCAATCATGTCCGTTTTATAAAAGATTGCGCGATGGCGGCATAAAGGAGTTATGGGGGCGGTCTCTGCGCTTCCGTGTATCTTGGACATAACTTGCTTTTTATTGCGATCGAAACGGCGCTCGTTAAGTTTTTATTTTCACAAGCAGGTGTGTGTCCTCATGTGAGCTGTCAGATGATCTGAGCTGCAGATCTAACAGAGAGAAGCTCTCTGCATCTCTCCAGTTTATCATTTCAAACGTATGCGTTCTAAAGTATGACTTTAACGGCGTTATACCTGCTGATCACCTGTCTGTCGCTCCTACTGCAGCCCGCAGAGACCCTGAGTGCAACAGCGCGTCTCCCGCGGCCGCTTCCCCTCTCACTGTGCAGACGTGCAGCGGCAAAAATCAAACCCGTGTGCTGAACTAAATTAACTGGTTTAAAAGTGAATTGAAACTGCATCCTGCAATGAAAAATACCACGCGGAGGAAGCTCATCAAAACGCGTCATCACAGTGGATTTAATAACAGTTTTGAAGAACAAACTCCAGGCGGAGTGAGGTGAGTTTTATGGCTCACTGCAGAAATAAAAACACACGAGAATCAACATCAAACGCAGCTAATCTCCACTTCCACACACTAGGAGCCGATGCGGCTAACAAACAAACACATATAATAATAATAAATCTGAACATGCAAAGTTGTGAGATTATTTATTTCTTTTCTGCACTATTTAGTCTGTTGAGAGTTTTAATTATTAAAATCTGTTATATGGTCACTGACAGCAGCTACATTTAAGTTTCACTCATAATCAGTCATCCTGGACATGATCATCCTGAGAGTTTTAGCTGAACACAGCTGCTGGACTTTTCTGGTTATCTTGAAGACATTTAGCCTCTCATCCTAGAGGCTCTTCAGTTCCCAGACTTTGTAGGAGGCTGTGAGTTGTGGTCAGAAACAAACACACCGATCGTGCTGCAAGTCTTTTTTTTCTTTCTTTCTTGAAAACATGTTTTTGGGGGATGGGGGTGCATCAACACGGTCGGGACATAGAAGGGGGTGCGCGGCTAAATAAGTTTGGGAACCGCTGTTCTAGAGTCTTAGAACTCCCCAAGGCGCTTTACAACGCAATTAGTTATTCACTCATGCACACACACATTCACACGCTGGTGGTGATGAGCTACAATGTAGCCACAGCTGCCCTGGGGCACACTGACAGAGGCGAAGCTGCCGAGCACTGGCCAGTGTTATATCTAACCAATAATAATTGTAAACAATAACAGAGCAAGACAGGCAGGCTTTTACTTCCTTGTTATTGAAGTCTTCACAGGGTTTTTATGCTGTACTAAAAACAATCTGCATGCATTTTCTACTGGAACCTGATCTCTTGTGTGGGTCTTTCTGAGGATAAATATAATAAATCACACTTTGACCAGGTAGAATATCTGATATCAGTTTTTCTGTCTTCCAGAAAAGAACTTGTTTGATAAATAAATGAACAGAATAAAAATATAATCTTATTGACATTATTGCATTTTTACATATTTAAATCAGTTTAGGGCTGCTGCTAATCCTCACACATTTGTATTTGATTATCACTCTTTTGTTTGTATTTTTGGGCACTCTGCTTTATTTCCAGCGCTGTTCTTGTTTTGATTTTATTTTTCTTCTTCTGACCTCGATTCCGTCTGACTCACACAGGAGACGTCTTTATTCAGAATTAATTTTAGATGCTTTTATGGATGTTTTATGTTGCTGAAATTTTACCAGACTTTCTCTGAGACCAACTTCTATTTTTAAGGAGTTTTATTTTAAAGGACACTTCATCTGAAGAATATGTTAATAGAATATAATACTGATATGTTTGAGGGTTATTTTTTTATCCTGCGTTCTGTGTTTTGATATCAAGACACGTTTGGTGATGATGTGACTTCCTGTTGAGGCCTCATATAGCTGTCTGAGACCTTTTTGTGATGGAATCAGTAACAGGATCTTAAAAAATCCCAAAGTTTGTGATAAATTTTTCACATTTAGAGTTTTAAAGGTTTGCCGTTGTTGCTGCTGTGTTCTACAGCTAAATGAAAAAGTTCTGACACAGAAACTCTACTTTTATTTTTAGAGGCCACATTGTTCCTGAAAGTCTTAAAGGGGTGTGTGTGTTCATGCATGGGTGTGTGGGTGGGTTTGTGGAGGAGAGAGGAGGAGTGGCGTTCTGGCAACTTCTAGAAATTCCTGGCAGCAGTGATATTTCTGGCATTTTCTCATTACTGTGAGGCGTATTGTCTTGTATACAACTCATATCAGTGACTTTGAGTCAGAACCATTATTTTAGTTGATATCTAAATTACTCTTTGCAGGATTTATGTTTTCCATGCAGCCCTTCAGGTCATCTGTTGTCTGAGTTAAGCCATTTTCACTCCCCTCTCCTTAAGAAAAGGATTTTCCTGGAAAACTCTTTCATTCCATGTGTATCAATTTTGAGATCCGAGGGCATTTAGCATTATTAATGTGTCCATTTTTGACAAGAGGGGGAAAAAAATCCCACCTGTGTGTATATTTAGTTTGTAAAATATTGTGTTTTTTATAAAGACATATTATGACTTTTTGTTCTTAAGTTACAATAGTGCTAGGGTTGATTTAAAAAAACATGTTTATGAAGTTCTTTGAGCTAAATCCCTCTCACATAAAGCAACTTCAGCAGTTTTATTCTTGACATTTTCAGTACCCTCCAGAATGAGCCGTTTCAGGGCTCTGTCACTTTAAGAAAACAAGCTGGAGTTGGCCACGCCCACCCACCCCCTGCTCAGGCTGCTATAGGCTGAGAAACTCCAGTATCCAGGAGGGGCTCTGAGAGAGCTCCTGTTCCTCCAGCAGCAACTCTCTCTCACACGTGAGATGATTCTATTCAACTTTCCCTGTTTGTGACATCACAAAAGGGGACTTTTGAAACGGCTTGTTTTAGGTAAATAATTCCTAAAACCAAACACTGACAGTAAGTGGGTGGATGAGTTTTTTCATATTTGTAAAGATGCAAAATGTGAGTTTTGCACAATCTGACCCCTTTAAAATACACAATAAGGATAGAGCATACCTTGTCAGTAGAGTCAATTAAAGTCAGGCTCATCCGTGGGTGTTTAGTTCCATTCCTGAAAAACATCTGCTTAATAAATGCTCTAAAACATTATTAATTGTCAACTGACATTTCTTTTTATTCACCTGTTTTATATATTTAATATAATAGTTTATTGATTTGTATAATTAACTTTGGTTAAATGTTTAATTTTGCACAAGATTAAGTTTGGATAAGTTCAGAAATGTTGTACATCCACGAGGCAGCATGTAGCTCAGGAGGTAGAGCAGGTTGTCCAGTAATCGGAGGGTTGCAGGATTGCTTCCGGCAGTGAATTCTGCTGTTGTGTCCTTGGGCAAGACACTTAACCCACGCTGCCTGCTGGGAGTGGTCAGAGGGACTGGTGGTGCCTGTGCTCGGCAGCCTCGCCTCTGTCAGTGTTCCCCAGGGCAGCTGTGGCTACACTGTAGCTCTTCATCACCAGTGTGTGAATGGCTGAATGGGGTCACTAGTCCTCTGACTCAGTGTATTGTTCCTTTTGTAATGATGCTTGATTTGCATGCATGATCTTATGATGTCAAGAAAAGACAAATTTAATGAGAAAATACGTGACAAACTAGTTGCTGCTTAAAACGAAACTACAAGTGAGTTTTCTTTTTTAGCATCAAAGCACTCAAACTTGAAAAACTTCATAGCTTCAAAGCAAAAGCGTTGCAGAGGCGTTCTGCATCGGTTATTTAGTTTGTCAAACGGTTGCAGGTTAAAAAAAAGCAAAGCAAACCTCAGCTGTGCAACAACAAATTAGGCTGAGTTAAAAATCCAACGATGCGTTCACTCACACATCATGGCATTTGTTACACTCTGTAGTGTTGCAGAATAAGCTTCAGTCCAGAGAGTGTTTTTGCTTTTCTGTGTTCTGTGTATCCGTGTGTGTTGGGCTGCTAAAGTACGGTTGCCTAGGAAACAGCCAGACTCAATTTCACGTGTTTGGGCAAGCCTCCCTAGCGCTCATTTTCCTTTTCCTGCAGATGTAGATAATTCAGGATTCAAATGGAACCATTCTGTTTTCCTCATTCACCGTTATAAACGTGGAGCTAATTCTGCATTTGTTTTATTTATGAAGATCTTTTTGAATTAAAACTTGAATTGTTTTTTTGTTTTTTTTTAGTTGGTCTGGTCTTTAAATTTACATTTTATTTGTCATCCTGGTAAAATCAAACACCTTTTCAGCTCGTATCCGTGGACAGCTGGAGCGAGGCCTTCTCACAGATGTGTGTTTTTGTCTCTTAGCTTCTTTTGCTCGAGCCCTGGTTCAAATGAAGTCCAGAATCTGCTCAGCATCATCTATTCCATCAAGGTTTGTGTTGAACACAGAACTGGTTCTCTGATATCTCTGCTTCTTTGGCCGTGTTGGTCATTTTCATATCGGATTTCTTTCAGATTGTTAATGAAAACTGCAGATTAACAGCTGAAGATCTCTATGATTGTTTCACACAACCAGACTACAGGTAGGAATCACACACACACACACACACACACTGTCTCTCTGATCCTCTGAGGTTATGGAGTCTTCCTTTTAAAAGGAAATCTCAATCAAACCAGTTCCCTGAATTCTTAACGCTCTTTGTTTCAACTTGCCTGGACATGTGTGTGTGTGTGTGTCCTTCCTGAATTGCAACAGCCGCTCCATCATCACAGCTCTCCTTGCTGGTATCCCCAGCAGATCTTCCAGTGACGGTGTCCATGCCAACATTTCCAGACAATTGGAACATTCATTATTAACACATTTCTTTGAAGCGACGCTGTAGACCTTTTTCACTTCAGAAACCCTAAGCTGGTGTTTGCAGTAACCCTACCCGTGTCTTTATCGCCAGGATTATTCTGACAAGACTCAGTTGTGGTCCTGAACTCAGACACGTTTTTACACGGAGGAAACACGAGCTACGCGTTTAAAAACCTGCTGAGTTTAATTGGACGGTCGAGGTTTAACAGATTTTGCACGTTAACTCTCATAAACTCACGTAGTAAATACGCTTCTGACTCGATGAGCTTGTCCAGAGTTCCAGACTTGCTCAATCTGTATCAGGTGTTTACGGTCTCTGGTAAAAGGCCGTGATAATACCAACATGTGCTGATAACAACAGGACATGTTGTTTTTGTTTGTTCACGTATACGAGATAAGCAAATCAAACAGCTGATGTGTCATGTGAGGGCTATTGGGAGAACTTTAGAACGGTTGCTGGAATAGTCGTGGACTGATTTGTATGAGTTTTACTAGAGGTGGAACACTTTCATAGATCTCATTCATTAATTTTTTTTCTCTCTATAAATCTGCAGTGGTCTCTAGTCTAAATGAATGCCTTGAGAGTGGAAAAGAAACTCTTTTTCAGGAGGTAGAAGTGAGTGGGAGGAGTGGGGAGTGGAAAACGACAGGATTTGGAGTCACTATGCAAACGTCAATCAATCAATCAATCAAATTTTATTTGTATAGCGCCTTCCACTGCCTTTACAGAAGCCCAAGGCGCTGAACAAAACATTAAAACAACAAGAGCAAAAAGACAGTAGGACAGATTAAAACTGCATAAAAAGTGACTAAAATAACAAAACAGATACGATAAAATAGAAAATAAAACAGTAAAATTATAAAAATCCATATTACATAAAAGCCAAACGATAAAAGTGAGTCTTCAAACGACTCTTAAAGACCTGCAGTGATGGGGACTGTTTGACAACAAGTGGGAGCTCATTCCACAGTGTAGGAGCCAGGACAGAAAAGGCCCTATCACCTCTTGTTCTCAGCCTTGTTCGTGGGACGACAAGCAATTCCTGGTCAGCTGAGCGAAGAGAGCGCACAGGGGCATGCATCTGAAGCAACCCAGCCAGATATGGTGGAGCACCACCATGAAGGGACCGGTAGACAAACAACAAAACCTTAAACTTAGCCCGGCAATCCACAGGGAGCCAGTGTAGGGAAGCCAGGACAGGAGTAATGTGTGTGTTTTTTTTCGAGCCAGTCAGAAATCTAGCTGCCGAGTTCTGAACCAACTGCAACCGCTTCAGTGCTGCCTGACTCAGCCCGACATACAGTGAATTGCAGTAATCAAGCCGCGATAAAACAAATGCATGCAGAACAGACTCGAGATGCGCCCTAGACAACATAGGCTTGATTTTTGCCAGACGGCGCAAATGAAAAAAACAGGTTCTTACTACCTGGTTTATATGGGTTTCAAATTTAAGATTGCAGTCAATTACAACTCCGAGACTTCTGACAGAAGATTTCAAGTAGGGTGTCAATGCATCCAAATCGGGGGCAGAGCTTACACAGCCCTTGCTAGAAGGGAGGAATGTAAGAAGCTCGGTCTTGCTCTCATTAACATGGAGAAAGTTTGCTGCTAGCCACAACTTCACCTCATCCAGACAAACCTGGAGATTCTTAATAGAACCACCCATCTCAGGAGTCAGGGGAAAATAAATCTGGCAGTCATCTGCATATAAATGAAATTTAATGCCATGATTGCGCAGGATTACGCCCAGTGGTAGCAAGTAAAGGGCGAAGAGTAGTGGCCCCAGGACTGAACCCTGAGGTACCCCCCAGCGCAGGTCCTCCCAGGGGGACACAGAATTGGCCACCATCACACAAAACCTCCTTCCCTGGAGGTATGACTTTAGCCATTCAAGAGCTGACCCCGTAATCCCTACCCAGCGTTCCAGTCGATCCAGTAGAATGTTATGGTCGACTGTGTCAAAAGCGGCTGTCAAGTCCAGTAACAGCAGCACCACAGCAGTACCCCGATCCAAAGACATATAAATGTCATTCATCACCATCAATAGTGCAGACTCAGTGCTATGTCCAGCCCTAAATCCAGACTGAAATGTCTCAAACATGTTAAAATCATCTAAAAATGAGATCAGCTGTTGGTAAACAACCTTCTCCAATAATTTAGAGATAAAAGGCAGTTTGGAGATAGGCCTGTAATTTGCCAGGATAGACGTGTCAGAGCCTGACTTCTTCAGTATTGGCTGGACCACTGCTGCTTTTAGAGATGATGGAACTTGACATGAGGACAGGCTACTATTTATAATGGTTAATATAAATGGGCCCAATAAGGAAAATGCCTCTTTCCAGAGACGGGGGGGCAAAACATCAAAAGGAGAGCCAGTCGGCTTTTGTTGAGAGACAAGCCTACCCAGCTCAACAAGAGATAACTGGTTAAAAGAGGCCAGTGCAGCAGAGGGTGTGGTCATTAATGCAGAATCAGGATAGGAGCCTAACATTGATGATCTGATGATTGATATCTTGTCAACAAAGAACTTGTGAAACTCATTACAATCACCAGCAACAGTAGGGGTTAGACCAGGCTCTTGATATTCTAACACAGAGTTTAAAGTGCTGAAAAGAAACTTTGGATTATGTGAGTTTGTTGAAATAACATCCGCAAAATAAGCTACCCTAGCTTTCTTCACAGCCTCCTGATATTCCATCAGGGATGTTTGAAAATTAATACGGGAAACCTGCAGGCCATCCTTTTTCCACCGTCTTTCTGCAACCCTACATTCCCGCCTGCATGCTCGAGTGGCCTCACAGAGCCAAGGCTCCCTCCTTTCTCTAGGTTTCCTGACCTTAGGTGGGGCAACTATATCTAAAATGTTCCTGCAGACTGAATCAAAATGATGAGCGAAGTCTTCAGCATTGTGAGACACTGAGTTCAACCTCTCTTTCTCTAAAGTTAAATGCTCAACAAACTCAGTAACCCTTTCTGCATTTAAAACACGGCAACTTCTAGATGGAACATCTGTCACAGCAGGAGGGCAAGGCAAAATAAAATCACACAAAACAGGTGAGTGGTCTGAAAATGTTGGAGGAACAATCTCAACATTGACAGCAGGAAGACCAGTTGAAAAAACCAGATCTAGAATGTGCCCTTTAATATGGGTTGGACTCATGACCAATTGTGTTAGGTTAAAAGAACTCAGCAGATTCAGAAAGTCTCTAGCCAGTGGATTATCAGGACAACACACGTGTACATTAAAATCACCAAGAAATAGGACATGATCATATTTCAACAAGCTGTCCACTAGTAAATCTGAGAACTCCTTTAAAAAGTCTGAGTCACACTTTGGTGGGCGATAAACCACCCCCACGAGTAATCGAGGAGAAGAGCCAAGTTCAAACAGGCACAGTTCAAATGAGGCAGGTCCCACTGAGGGAGTGATCAGTCTGCATTTAAAAGAAGATTTATAAACAACAACCAGGCCACCACCACGTCCTGATGGTCTTGGAACATTAAAACAGTCACATCCTATAGGAACTAGTTCCACCAGCGCACTGGAGTCACCTGAAGGAATCCAGCTCTCACAAATACACATAAAACTCAGTCCATGGTGGGTAAAAAAGTCATTCAAATAAAAAGTCTTATTCAGTACAGACCTTGCATTCACCAGGCCAAACCGGGTAATAAGTGGGGCAGCATTTCGAGCGACATATGCAGGTTCTGTAGAGTCTCCAGTAGGCTTTGACGCAGATCCAACACAGTTTACCGGACGTAGGTTCTCCCAGTTAACTCCTCTGCGACAAAGCTTCAGCGCTGAGGACGCGCGCCCCTGAATCGACTCTCCATCAAGGCCGCACAGTGGCACCAAACAGGAAACCGGTGGGTCCAAACAACGCCATGAAGCGGCAACGGAACAGCCAGATTCAAGACGTGCAGCCAACTCCTTCCGGGATCGAGGCAAACAGGCCCTCAGCCTCACACGAGAACCTGCACGCTTCCCCCTACGCCTGCGTCGCTTCCTCTTCAAGCCAGATCGGTCCGAGATGCGACGCAGCCCAGTTGGCAGCAGAGAACGGAGGGGAAACAGATACTGGTACTCTCCCCAGTTCTCCAAGGTCGTTTCTCCAACCTGGTCAGCAGAGTAACGAAGCTCCAACAGTCTCTCGCGGTCATAAGTCACCAACGAATCCGCAGTTGTCACAAGAAAGGTCAAAGTTACCGTAAGAAAAAATAAAAAAGTTACAGACAGACAGCGCAGACAGCTAGCCAAACACACCGGCGCCATCTTGCATATGTTGCTCTGAACGTCTCTCTTCTGATTGGCTAACAGCAACGTGACTCTTCCGTTGCCTTTGTTTGCTCTTCCTTTTGGGTAAAACTATAACGTTGATGTTTTACCTCCACAAATAACCCAAATCTGTTCTGCCATGTTGTGAAGTTGCTAATGCTAATGTTTAGCTTCTTTTGGCGCTGCTCCCCTACAAGAAATCTGTGGTCACATATTTGGGTGTCCAATTTGACTCCGCTCTAAAATTCGATGCGATGGAGATTGTTCTAAACGCTTTTATCATGTCTAGATTGGACTACTGCAGTTCCCTTTATGCCAGCTTGAGCCAGTCCTCACTGCCACGGCTGCAGCTGGTGCAAAATGCTGCTGCCAGGTTCATCTGTGGAGCCTTAAAATGGGAGCATTTTACTCCCCTCCTGGCTGCCTTAGACTGGTTACTGGTGGAGTATCTTGTTCGGGTCAAAATCCTGTTTTTGTCTATAACTCTGTCAGGATCAGCTCCACCATATCTTCACTCATGACCCGTTACGTCCCTCCAAGAACTCTACGCTTGGTTCAGAGTGACCTGTTAGTGGTTCCTCAGTCCAAGGGTGATAGTTACAGGTCCTCGGCTCTGGAACCTGCTTCCATTAGAGATAACGGTCCACGATCGTCCCAATTTTAACAGCTTTATTTTAGATCAATTAGCCATTTTTATTAATGTTTTAATACGGTGTTATTGCTTTCAGATTCCTTTTTGTTTTTTATTGCTTTATATTTTATTTTGCTGCTTTTATGTTGTTTTATGTATCTTTGTGTTTCGTTCAGCACCTTGGGTCCTCGATTGGGGGTGGGGTGGGGGATGCTTTATAAAAAAAACTATTCAATTCAAATTCCACAAGCCCAGACACATTCTGCTCTCTCCTGGCCGCTGAATCAACACAGCCCTCTGTGGTCACAAGCCAAGGTGGTCGGGGCCATAAATACTAATTTACCCTGTGACGTAGAAGGGGCTGGCTTTTTCTGACTCAACTGTTTTCCTGTTTATGTCCTTTCTGCGTTTATTTGAAGAATATTTACACGTTCAGCATGCATGTGAAACTCAGAGTGACTGATCGTGTTTAAAAAAGAACAAGTATTACACGGTTTCTCAGCGAACGACACCTTTAAAGCAACATTTTTGGTCCCAGGAGTTTGTCCTCACAAATGCTTATTCGTATCAGTTTAAAACTTTGGCATCAAACGCGTGTTTCTTCTCTCTTGTGTTTATTAGTTATTTATGGAAGCCCATTCCTGCCACTATAATAAAAAAAATGTATCACATAATTATAACTTATCTAAGTTATAAGTGTGTGATAGTATCTTATTATTATGAGATAGCTAAGTCATAATGAGATCATTATTTTTTTTATTAGCGTGGCGGGAATGGGCTTCCATTGTTATTTAATTATTATTTAGAAATTGAGATAAAAGGCTGATAAAGTGAAGAAGCTGCATGAAGCCAGCAGACTGAGTTTTTTTGTCTTAATAAAATCAGCATTAAGTTTTGTTTTTGTTGTGCTGTACTGGTTTTTGGTTTTTTGTGTGTTTATTGAGTCTTGAAGTAAATTAAATGTATCTGATCACAATTATTGCATGATTTTAGGGAACTCCTGTTTATTTTCCATTCTAGTCTGGATAGATCAGCAGTGCATGAACAAAATCACCCGCCTGTCTGCATAGCAGGGTAGATCTGAACCATGCTCGTTCCTGCAGGTTAAACCTGGCTGCTGCCATGGAAACAAGCCACAGGTCTCTGTCTTAAACAGATTATGTCTCATTATGTGTCCTCTCATAAGGCTGCTGTCTGACAGTTTGAAACTTTTATTGTAGACACAATAGCTGCTTATTTCTTTAAATAATTGATGTCACACACATGGCACTGGTGGGTTTTACGTCCTCGTTTTACCCTGGATTTGTAGTGGTTAGTAATGTGACGCCACGGGGAGAGTGGTGAATATTTAGCATTAAAGGAAAACATCAGCTAGTGTTTTCCAGGTTCTCCCTCATCTCAGGAGTCCAGCTCTCCTTACAACAGGTCGCCACCAACGGACACGGCTAAGCCGACGGCGGCGTGCTGGTGAATTTTTTATCTCGTACATTCACTGCGAAGTGATCGGGGTATTTCCTTGGCCAGTGCATTATCTGCGCTGTTAAATAATTGATCAGTTCTGTATGATGTCACAAGTTATATAAGGAGGCATCAGCTGATAAGATTAGACGGCGTCAGGCTGAAATCGTTTCTTTGATAACCGCTGTCTAAGGGCTTTTTAATGGTGTTTTTTTAATCGCGTGTGGATGATCAGCAGTGTGTTTGTTTATATTTGTGAATTTTCAACTTCACACAACAGAAACCCTGATATGTATTTAGTTGTTTTTTTAGGTGACTAAGTATGGGAGCATATTGCATTCACTTGAAAACATTTAAAAAAGTTTTTTTCTGAATTAAAGGTTGAATATGGAACAATTTAATAAAAAGCTATATTTAAAAAAATAATCCCTCCACGCGGCATTTAGAGGTGTGCAGAACGAAGGTTCGGTATTTCCTTTAAAATATATATTTTGATTAAAAAAATAATTAAAGATTTATTTTGATGGGCACGACACTGGGTTTATGTTTACATCTACCAGCCCATAGAGGGCACCATTGCGGGTTGCCAAATACGCTCGGCACAGCGAGGCTGGCTCTGTGGAAAATGGCAGACTCAGCAAGTCAAGCAGCTGCTTCTGAGCCCAGAAGATATTGTTATGCTTCTCAGAAGAGGAGCGACCATAAAAGATCTAAAACCAGAGTGAGTTTAGGTGCTGGCTGCTCACTTCACGTATCTGCAGCAAACCTGGCATCCCGACGGCTGGAAACCTTGTTCTATTGTTGCAGCTACAACCTCCACACACTAGATGTCACTTTGGTGTTCGTGTTCCACATTCCACCTTTAATGTCATAATAAATCAATAATACATCTGCTGTTTTGTGCCTGTAGGCAGAAAACTAGCTAAATAAGAGGAGCTCAAACATCTCCCGTTTGTTGAGATTGATTGAGACGCTGGCAAATAATGGCCTGTATTTATATAGCGCCTTCTTAGGGTTCTACAACCCCCCAAGGCACTTCACAACACAATCAGTCATCCACACATTCACACACTGGTGATGATGAGCTACAATGTAGCCACAGCTGCCCTGGGGTGCACCGCAGAGGTGAGGCCTGCCATACACAGGTGCCACCGGTTCCTCCGACCACCACTAGCAGGCAAGGCGGGTTAAGTGTCTTGCCCAAGGACACAACAGCAGCATTCTCTGGTGGGAGCCAGGATCGAACTTGCAACCTTCCGATTACTGGACAACCTGCTCTACCTCCTGAGCTACTGCTGTTCATGTTTATAACCTTTGTGCAGACAACAGGACTTTGCACCTGTCAAGGCGTGAAGCCCCATCAGAGTTTCTGGACGTGGCCATGTTTCTCCAGGATAGGTTGGCAGGTTTTTTGGGGTTTTTTTTTGGTAAAAATTGTCGTGAATCCAGAAAAAAATAGCTTTTTGTAAAAATTATGTTGGTAATTTATGAAAAACAGCTTTTTAAACTTATCTTTCAAGTGAATGCAATACGCTTCCTTATGCAAGAACAAGCAAACACATTTAGTGGCTTGTTTTTATAATCTCTCGCTTTCCAGGTCCAGGAAGTGCATCTCCACAGCCCTCCTCTTTCCTCTAGAGTACTTTCTTCCATCTTGTTTGGAATATTTTGTTCCAGATGAATATTCTGCACCAGGAATTTTCCTGCGGCTGTTTAGGAACATCTGTTGGCCTAATGCTCCCGGCTTATTTCTACATGTAGATGTAACATCAGTGCTAATGGCTTTTAGTGCAGCCCAGCTTAGCTGCTGAGTGACACAGCTGATAAAGGTGGATGAGTCATTTTCCAGGCAGCATGTATCAGAATCACATGTCGGCGCTGGGTCATTTCTGGCTTTATTAAGTCACTCAGGCTCAGGTTTGTCACATGCATCATCTTAGCTCAGGTAGATTTAACGCTTTCTAAGTAAACACGCCCTAAAGGACCTGCTGCTCTGCTCAGTGACACAAACCCACAGAGCACAGCTCAAGGCTTCATGCTGCTGCGTGTTTAAATGCTGCACACTCACTGTGTCTCACCATGGATGATTGCATCAGAAGAACCGTGATGACACACACACACACTATGCTTTCATCCTTTATCTCAGTGTACTTCTGGAGTATGATACTTTTTATTTTTATTTTTGATGGTTTAATTAGAATTTTGGGTGAAACTTAACAAAATGAGGTGGAATAGGAGATGTTTTTCTTGCTGTTCAAGCAAGCTACCTTTTTGGAAATACACAATATTATTTTTGTCTTTTACTTTTTTTGACTGTATTTGGGGATTTTTATGGTATTTTAATGGTTTTATGTAGGTCTTATTTTAATGCTGTTTTTATTGGTGTACAGCGCTTTGTTTGTCCGTTTGGGCATGTGAAAGCGCTTTATAAATAAAATTGAAATTGACAATTCAAAGGTCTAACCCCCTTTCTTCATGCGTGACCCCCTAAGCCGCGCCTCCAGAATACAAGAACTCACAATGCTTGTTCCTGAGGGTTCCTTCTTACATTTTCAACCTGTTGTTGGCAACTTTTCTGCCATAATTCCAAACATAACTCACCTACATAACCATATAAAAGTTAAGTTTGCTAGCTAAAATAGTGTGGTGTTTTTATGGTGAAAAACAAGGAAGGTTTTAGCTTACTTTATTTTCTTCTCAATTTCAAAATCTAAGCAGCTCACCCATCATCCCGCTACCTCTCCCCTCGGCTCCCCGCACACACACACAGCTGATTGACAGCTCTGACAGCTAACAGACGACAGGGTGAGTTCACAAACCGGTTCCAAAGAGAACAGAACCAGACTTTAAACTCCTTAGATAAAATTTTGCAAACAAAAAACCGAACCAGCTAGCCCGGTTCTGGCTTGCTCCAAGCCAAGAAGGCACGATTCGTGCACATAGAGGGACATGTGCAGACGGGAGAGACGGTCAGAGGACAGTCTCACAATAATTAGATGAGGTGTTTTCAGGATTGTACATTTTGGTGGCGATTACGGTTATTTTTTATTTTATTTGACAAAACATTTAATTTATTGGTTGCCATCAGTATGTTTCAGGCAATATGGCAAAAACACTCCTGAAAAAAAATCTACTGCACCTTTAACTTGTGCAAATTTAGAGGAACTTTAATATATTATATAAGACACATGGAGAGACCTGTGTCCACGGCAGCATCCTGTAGGCCGGATACCCGGTGGGAAGCTTTAAACAGGACCAGCTTGACTGGTTCTCACCAGAATAAATCCTCCAAAAATCCTTTCAGTGGTTTATATTCACGATTTACCTGTTACACACACAAGACGGCTGTTACATAACACATCAGCCTTGTGTAACTGTGTAGCAGGTTAGAATCGTGAACCTTAGGTTTTCTGTGCAAATTCACTAACAGGAAGTCATTTTTCTGTCCAGCTCGGACCAACACGTCCTGGGAGCTCCTCAACCGAGACGACAAGTCCACACTAGTGGGTTAAACGTTCTGACAGGTTAAACCAACACGTGGCCTTGCATAAGGAGGGGGGAGTAGAGGGATGTCTGTCGGAAAACTGGGAGAATCAAACACCAGAACGTTCTCCTGCTTCCCTCCTGTCTGTTACGCAATGTTCCGATGGGAACAAAACAGACGAGGAAACAAACTGTGACTCCCTCTGTGACTCTGCTGCTAAGCAGCCATTGCCAGCGCTGTGGCTGGGTGCTGTTTGCTTCTTGAGAATTTGTGACTGTCAGGAAAAACGAGACCAGGAGAACGTCGGGTTAAGTCGGGATAAATAGTGTCCATTAAAGCTTCTGGAAGCTGCAGAATGTACAGAAGGTTTTAGCTGTTCGTCCTGTTTTAGTCAAACACCACACATGGGCCTAAAGGTTGGCATCTTAAATTTGAGCAGTTTGACATTCAAAATAGTGGAAAAGTTTAGGAATACCAGCATCAAAGCCTTTCTTTCTCAATGAAGCAGACGTAGTTGGAAAGTTCCCTCAGAGGGAGGCGGTTTCATGTGCGTGCCACTCCTCCATTATTTCCCAATGTTCTGTAAAAACTCTGCAGTTAAAATCCAAAAGTTACCGCTGTCATCCCGCAACTTAATGAGCTTTTACTGGAAAAACAACGAATCCTGATGCAAACGTGGCGGGAACATTCAGGGTTTAATGCAGCGGTCCGCTCATAAAACAAATGAAAGATGATTTCATTTAATTCAAAGATTAGATTCCTCACTTGTAATTTTTCTCCTCTAGATGGTAAACGTGATTTTTTTTATTCACTCCACATGTTTTGTTTGCTGTTGATCAGAACCAGGATGTCGTTGAGCCTGATGCAGCAGCTGGAAATAAAACGATTCAGAAAAATGTCAAAATATTACAGTTTTCTCAGCAGATGGAAGTTTTTAAGTGCCTCTTCTCTCCAGCCAGGCTCTTATGTTTACATAATCCAAACAACAGGAGATTGTTGCTGAAGAATTATCACAAGTCTCCATTCCTCACAGGCGGGCTGTCAGACTGACAGAATAATGACACGGGGAGCGTTTAAAGTGCCGTTCATTAGTCTAAAGCTCCTCCCTCCTTGTCTTCTCCAGGTCTTTATTCATTTAAGTGTCTGTTAAAGGTCTTTTCCTCTGTTCTCAGGGAGAAGCTGAGAGTTGGAGGCAATCAGCTGATGGAGCTGAAAAAGGCCTTGGACTGTTGCGCTCAGACTTTGGGTCAGCACACCGCCTTCACCCCGTAACGCTGCTGAACACGCCAGATGTGAATTAAAGTGTCTGTTCTGGACCCGTTCACCCGTGTTTACACCAGAACAATGTTCTCCAAACGAATGAAGGTCTACTAATGTTTTATTTTGAAAGGTTTCTTTTTCAACGGTTATCTTCTACTTTACAAATACTGTTTGATGATTTATGATATCTGTTGTTAAGAATCACACTTTGGCTGGGATGTTCTGACGTTCACCCTTTAAAGAGCTTACACATAAATGTCGGTGTAGGCCTTTTCTAGTTTTTTGGACCAGATGAATGTGTGATGATGTTTGAAATCCCACTGAGCCTTCCGATTATTTCTAATTAACTTCACTGATAGTTTCTACTGAAAGATGCTCTCTGACTAAAGCCTCGTTCACACCGGAGGCAGAACAGACGTGGTCCGGTTTCTGTACGGCTTCTGCGTAGATAAAAAATTGTTGGGTCCAATCAGAGCATTCACACCAGCTGTGGTGCGGATCCAGATGTGGAACTCCGGTGAGTTTCCACACAGAGTCTATTTGTCTGAACGACACATGCGGATTGTCATGAAGTTGAAGAAATGACACGAGACAGGAAACGAGACGTGTTTTTAGCGAGGTACATCTGGTATATTTCAAAATAAAAGCAGTACTGCATTATTTTTTACCAGCTTTTGTTTTATTATTAATGACGGGGATATTAGTTTGCGGTGTATGAGTTAACGTTAGTTTTACAGCTATATTTTTAAACGGATTATATCAGATTTCTAATTATTTGGAGCTCTTGTGGGAGCAGATGTTCAGCACACAAACCGTAGTCGGTGTGAGTGGTAGTCTGTCTGGAAGCTGTGCAGAAACCGGACCGTCTACGTACCACATTCGGTGTGAAACAGGCTTTAAGCCTCATTCACACAGAGTGCAGAATGAATGCGGACCAGAATCCATGCAGCGTTTGGACCATTTACACCGACTGCAGATCAGGTGCGAAACATCTCCGCAACGATGCTCACGACTTCACGCAATAACAACTACGTGTGTAGAGAGATCATACGCTGAAGCAATATCCCTGTCATCAATAATAACAAAAGAAGCTGGACAGAATGATGCAACACAGGTTTTATTTTGAAATAAACCAAATGCACCTTGCTGCCACACGTCTCACTTCCTGTTCGGCTCATGTGATTTCTTCAACTTCATGACGATTCGGCTGCAGCATCCGAAAATAATAGAACCCATGTGGATAGATTCCGCTGCTCCGGATCTGCTCCGCACCACATCCGGTGTAAATGCCCTGATTGGGTGGAAGCTGCACAGATTCTGATCTGGATCTGTTCTGCATTCAGTGTAAACGAGGCTTAAGCCTTAACTGGTTTTGATATTTTTTTACACACCGTTCTATAAAAATAATACAATGGTTATGTAAATATGTTTGTAAGAGCTGGTGCTCATTTGCTGCAGACACCACCCAGCCCTCATCAGTGACCTCAGCTCGCTGACACAGACTTATCTATGCAAACACAAGGGACAAAATTTGTTTTTTATACCCATTAATCCTACTTTCTCCCTCTCTCCGGGTGAAATTACACCCATCACTCAGTTTTCATTTCTGCAGACTGCACGTGTTTCTGTCCCAGCCGAGTCTGCAGGTTCTAACCAAACCTGAGTAAGAACTAAGATCAGATGCTTCTGTTTTAAAAAGTGTTTGATTTACAAAAATCTGAAACTTGTTTCAGCAAAGGTTATTTCAGTTAATGCAGCACAAGATGGATTATTATAAAGATCTTTCAATTATTTGGAAATGTCACATTAAAAGCTTTGTTTAAAGAAGGGTTAAGGGTATTTAAACACAAAATAAAGAGGTATCCAGTTATTGACGCGTGTGTAAAAAATAAAAACTGAAAAGAAACAGCTTGTCTGAGAATTTCCCATGAGAACTAATGGGAAGAGTCCATCAGTTTGACGCTTGTGTAAGTTTTGTAAAACTTATTTTAAGTTTTTTTATACAGATAAATAAAACATTTTGTCAAAGATGTTTTTGTTTTTTAAATCTGCAGGGATTTCCAAACTCAGGCTGCTGACCTTTTAAGTGCTGGCGTTTCGGTGCATGTGCTCCGATTTTCTGCGCATGACTGCATGTGACGATTAGAGCTTAGTGGCAGGTGATGGCAGCCGGCAGGATTACTGCTGCTACGGTGACAGAGGGGCTGTGCAGACAGATAAGAAGAGCCAATATCGATCAGAACTTTGTCCTATAAAATCACGGCACACGCAGCTCTGATTAAACATTATCAGTCGTGTTGTTGGACTTCTTGTTCCTGGCTGTCGTGCATCATTAACTGTCACAGTAAAAACCCACCTGAGGTTATTTTTAGTTTGCTATATTTAGACCCCATTAATGCAGATCTGTCTCAACAGGAAGTGTTTTAGAACCCTGCTGCACAAAATCACAAGTCAAAGCCTTTCCTGTTTTCATTTTAAGAATAAATTTAACCAACTAAATTTATCATAAATCTCAGTATAGTTGGGCCAGTTTCTGCTTCCTCCTGCACGTGGCCCACTTCCTACCCTTTTACTTGATGCAACTGTCTGCACAATTCATCCCAGACTAACCTGTGAATGAGCACAGGAGGATTTATCCGGATCTGGCATGCAGCCACGTGTCTGAGGTCATGTTCAGGAAGCCCAGTCAGCCGGTTCCCTTTCAGCACCTCCACAGCCTCAAATCATCGGCATCACACCACCGTAAGCCTGCTGGCTCCCATCTCCTCTAAGACTCTGTTTCGTCATTAAAGCAGCGGTTTAAACTAAAAGCTGATCTTAAAGCTGGGACTGATGTGAAGGGAGTAGACTGGAGACCAAAATTAGATTTCAATGATTTATTAATTAAGAAATGTTACAAATGTGATCATTTTCTCCAACATTCCTTCCAGAAAAATCTGCCAATGCCTGACACTTTAAAACACAATAGAGAAAAAAAAAAAAACATTTTCAATAATCGGTACCTCTATACTTATCAGCTAGTTAAACCACATTAAGAAAAATTTGGTTAGCAGAAGCATGGTTGTGCGTTTCACGTGTGTGCACACAAAAAAGCTAAATCTGGCACTGGTTAGATTCACTGACTTAAGCTTTCTGCACTACTTCTAGTTTTTACTGGTAAATCAGTGTATAAAAATATAAAAAAGGCAATTATTTAAGAGTCCAAAAGCAATCAAGCTCATTTAAAACGACACAAAAAGCTGTGACGGTGTTTATAGACTCAAACTCGAGAGTAAGGCTTGAAACCACTAAACTTTAAATATGTGAGCAAAATTTAACCTCCAAAAAACTGAAATCCTGAAGTTAAATCATCACCACTTCATACCGCCACCTTCTAAAGCGGCCAATAAAAAACAACCCCCCCCCCACTGACTTAAACTGCAAAAGCACTAAATGTGTTGTTAAATGTTGGCATGACAAAAAATAAGGAAGAAAAATATATACAAGACAAAACAAATGTATGCAATATGCAAAGGTGTCATGTTGCTCTGGGCAACAACCCTCCCACCCCGCCCCACCCCCGCCTGCCAAGATTAAGCCAGTCTTCACTGAAGACCCCCCCCCTTAACCCCCCCCCCCCCAACACACAGGACATCACGAAACACGATTACGTCACTAAGCCTGTTAGTTTGGAAATGGATGAAGCACTGTGACCCTCCAGCACCCGACCCCCCCCCCTCAGTCGGAGACGGGGGACGAGGCTTTGGCGCAGTCGTTCCACTCATCCGTCGCGGGGTTGTACACCTCCACCGTGTTCAGGAACTCGTTTCCGTCGAAGCCGCCCACGACGTAGATGGTTTCCCCCAGCAAGGCCACGCCCGCGTTGCTGCGGGACGAGATCATGCTACCCATCATCCTCCACTCGTTGCGGGCGGGATCGTACACCTCCACACAGCGGAGAGCGTGGGAGCCGTCAAACCCACCAACAACAAACAGCTTTCCTGTAAAACGCCACAGGTTCTGCCGTTAGTAAACCGTCGTTAGGAAAACACCTGGATGAGCGGAGCCTGGCGCTGCTACCTGCGTGAACGGCCACAGCGGCTCCCCTCCGAGCCACGTTCATGGGGGCCACCAGTGTCCAGGTGTTGTTCTCAGGGTTGTAGCGCTCCACAGTGTTCAAGCAGTTCCACGACTCCGCACCTCCGATCACGTACATGAAGCCATCCAACTCACATACTGCAGCCTGGTGCCTCCCTGAAACACGTTAACACAACAGTCTGTAAACAACCCAACATCCTGGGGGGTTTCTACGGCCGGCGTGGACACTCACTGATGTTAAGGGAGGCGCAGGTCGACCAGGTTTTGGCCACGGGGTCAAAAACATCACAGTTCTTCAGGCCCTTCTGCCCGCAGGGGTCCGATCCTCCCACAACATAAAGCTTGTTGTTCAAGGAGCAGACACCTTCACACAGACAAACACCGAGCTCAGAACTAGTCTAATAAAATGACTGCTGTCATGGTGGACGGGACTGACCTGCGTTGCAGCGGTTTGTCCTCAGCTCTGGTATTTGAACCCACTCATCAGTATATGGATCGTATGTCTCTCCACAGCTCAGCTCGTCAGAATGTCCGTTGGAACCTCCGATCACGTACAGCTGACCCTGGGAGGGTTAACAAAATAATCATTAGTCATACATCCTGAGAGAAGTCAAACATGTCTGAACAGGTGTGAACGCTCTCAGAGCAAACACTTTGCTGCAGAGTAAATACGTCAGAGATAAGGGTGAATGTTGGACCCTACCATCAGCACGGCCATCTGGAACCGAGCTCTCGGAGTCCGCATGGGTGCGATGAAAGTCCAGCCGTCCTCCTTGGGGTCGTAGCACTCCACAGTCCTCAGACACTCCTCTCTGTTGTAACCTCCTAAACACAAACGTGGATCGTGTTCAGATTTTTTTATTTGAGTTCATCCAGCAAAGTCGTCCTTGTTTAAATAGATTTTCACAAACCTGCTGCGATGAGTTTTCCGTTCATAGCCGCGGTGCCCAGGCCGCAGCGAGCATAGCGCATGGGGGAGAGAGGCTGTTCCTCCACCTCCTCTTCCGGCTGGGCCTCGAAGCTGAGACTCTTCATTAGGCAGGGGGTGGCAGTGGGAGAAGTCTGAGGACTGTTGCGACCGTGCAGGAAGATCACACACAGCACGCCGTCCAGCACAGCCAGACACAGATAGTTGTTGTCTAGATAGAAGAGGACACATTTCTGAGTTAACTTCGTTTCTATAAGACAAACTTCTGGGTTCAGCTGATCTGAACGTACTTGTGGTCTTCTCAGAGGCGATGTACTTCCACTCTCTCCTGGCAGTAGGTTTTAGGACATTTGCTGCTTGGTTGGAGGGTGAGAGGCTTCCTGAAGAGCTGCAGCTCAGCTGTCTCTGGGCGCTCTCGCGGGCCGGTTTCTTCTGCAAGAGCACAACGCAGCTACAGAAGCCGAGCTTGCACCACAGGCCCGCCGGTGGCCACTCTTTGAGCTAATTGTTGCAGCTGGTGCGACTACTAAAATCCAACACTACACTAAACGACATTCTCAAAGCAGAAATGCTGATGTTTTTTAGCCCATAACTCAAACTTAAGCCTAAAAACTAATGCTGTTGACTCCTTAGGCTGAACCAAACTTCCACAACACCAACCAAGTCTCCCCTATCATGGCTGGATTATGGAGCCAAACGAAGCACATTTAAGCTGACATCTTTGATGCAGTGCCAGGTTAAGTTTTTAAATAAAGCAATTAGCCCCAGAGGCGTCCTAATTACAGTGAAGCCAGGCACAAGCTGCTGAGTACCTGCACAAACTGAAGGTGGTCCTCCTCGCCACCAAACACCTCACTGTGCCCCTCAATCACCAGCCCTCCATCCACCAGCTTGTGGTCAGGTGAGTAGTAGAGAATTTGCACCTGAAAGACAAACATGAACAACACACCCATGTGGCTGTCTCCATGGCAACACACTGAGAACCCCAGCAAAAAGGGAGGAAGAGGAGGGGGCAGCAGATTGGTGAGGAGGAATAGGGGGAAGGGACGAAGACCTGGATCTTCAGCTGGATGGGAAACGTCCCTCTAAAGACACGCAGGCGGCTGCTGCTGCTGCACAGAGTGGGTTAAAAATCTGAGCTCAAGAAGGAGCTGCTGGGTGTGTCACAAGCTCTTCTTAGTGTGCATCTATAAAAAGAGGGAACTTGAGGAAAATTGAGAGGCTGCATCTGGAAAGATCTTCAACATAGAGGAGGAGGAGGAGCTTCTCGCCACTCCTGCTGCTTGGAAACTGGTCCTCAAGCTGGAGGTTGGTCACTGTGACGGCTGCCACAACCGGCAGCCAAATCCAGAAAAAAAGAAGTTACACCTTTAAAGTAACATTTCACAAAATCCCAACAAGAAAATGTTTTTAAAATGAACCCACGCTCATTCAGTCGAGTCCAAACTGAATTCTACATGAAGTCACGCAGAATCGTCTTCAGCAGAGTTTACAAAAGTAAAAGTGAATTTGTCAACTCCTACATGAGAAAACTCTGTCCAGTAGCTAATGTGGGTGGTTCATGAATGTGCTAATGGACACAGAATAATAACGTGAGTAGATGAGGGGGGGCTTTAGTTTACTAAAGTCTAGATGTTTGTGAGTGATGAGTTCTAGTAAACTGGGGGATGGATTTATCTGTGTGGAAAGAGACAGATGGGGGCACAGTGTTGCTTGGCTGCAAAGAGGAGCGGCTGAGAGGCAGTAGTCCTCTCCTCCCTCTTTTCTCTGACTCATTTACCCTGGTGGCTCAGTCCTGGCTCCTCAGGCGGGTCTCCTGCTGCTGATAATAAACCTACAGGAAAAATCAACGGGGAGGAGCGCCTGTTAGTGCTGGAGCAACAAACGTGCACCTGTTCAGATAGTAAAGGGGCAGTGAGAAAGCAAAAATCAAGGACCAGACCTTTGGGAACCTTTTGAGTTTTTGTTTCAGATGAGACAAGCCCTGTAACGTTAACATGGGTTTGTGTGTGAACCCGCCACATACTCAAAAAAAACAAAAAAACACTAGAAACAAACTCAAAAGAAAAACAAGAGCAACGAGCAGCTCTTTTGGCTCACCTCTAATTTGAAGTATGGATCAGGGATACAGAGTTTCTTACTGCAAAAACCTCAAATCAGAGGAAAACAAAAGAACAATCCTGACACAGAAGCATGACGTTAGCATGCCAGTTCTACTTCAGTCCTTTTACCCACGTCTTCAGGTCACAAACAGGAGGAATCAGAGGAAGGGGAAGGGCAGAGTACGACCGAAGATTTGGTCTGAGAGGAGAGAAAAGGCGTTGATACTGACCTCTTCCATCAGTCGCTCCAGCTGGTCTCCATTCTCCCAAAGGCTACGCTGCACCCAGTTCAGCACCTTAGAGTAGAGCTTGCCGTTGCTGGGCAGGGTCAGGTGGTCTTCAAGCATCACCTCTAACTGTAAACAGAAACATGAGTTTCATTAATGGAATAAATCAACAGCAGATCTAGTTACACTTAGTGGCTTACTGTTAAAATGGCTCCTAACAAAGAGTTGATGTTACCTTTAATCTGGGAAGTTTAAGGAAGTCCTCCTGATCAGACACATCCAGCAGATGGTCCTGGATGTAGGAGTCCACCTTGGCCAAAAGTCTGGGGTCTCCCATGGAGCTGGCAAAGTTCCGAAAGGAAATTGCATTCTGGGAGTCCATTTTTGACAGCAGGTAGTCGCCACAAATCTGAGTTGGAGATATTAAAATCGAATCATTTCACGACCAACTAGGATTCACGAGGATCCTGAGCAGGAGAAGACCTTATGAATAAATACGTGCCTGTTTGACTCGTTCCATCTTGAACCTTTTGGCCGCAGAGTAAACGTCCTTGACCAGCTCCTTTTCAGCTTTCAGTCTGGTTGAAAACAACAAAGAGTTTTTTGAAAATGTCATCATACAGAAATGGGATCAAATCTAACGATAAATGGGATACTAACTGGGCAGTGTAGGCATAGTTGAGCAAAACCTCCACGGCCTCTGCATTCAAGTCCTCAAAGGTGATATGGGAGATTCCCGGAGTCTCGATATCGTTGTTGAAGATCTCAAACAGGTAGGGGCTGCAGCAGGCCAGGACAGCACGGTGAGCCATCAGCTCATGACCACACACCTGGACAGGGGGCGCTAAAGTCAAAAGGTGTCACAATCAACTTGATGGTGTGTGTGATCAGACATACCTGCAGCCTAACATCACAGAACTGGCCACTCTTTCTCAGAGCGTTCATTTTGGCCACGGTGGAATCCAGGAAGCTCTCATCCTCAAAGATCAAATATCCGTTTGGAGTCATTTTGGTAAATTTAGTTTAATTCTTGACAAAAACAAAAGAAACGCAGAGAAAATGATGTTTAACACTGGTCATCAATGAATGAAGCCATCTATTACAATGAGAGGATTATAATTAGCTGTTTCTAATGTGCATAAGTCCTATGCATTAGTCATTGGCTTACCTAATGGAGAATAATCTAAATCCAGGGAAGCAGCACTGCTTAGAGTAGAACAGGAACCAAAAGTTGGAAACAGGAAAAGCAGACAAAGTCTTCTTCATCCACAGAGAGGGACGGGAAGTTATCAGAAGAGAGGCCAGCCGACTACAGACGAGCGTAGAAGGGAGAGTGGGAGCAGCCGCACGGACAAACTATCAGGCTTCAAGCGACTGTAATCAAGTCCTCGGGATCCCGTTGGCTATAGAGTAGAACTTATTCTGTGTTGGTCGTACATCATAACCTAGAGGGGAGGAAAAGGGACAAGAAAAACCGGGAATTGAGGTTTGCTTTTCTTGGCAACAGAGCAGAATAAGCATGAGTCAGTTCCATGTGGTAAATGAGGCAACCTCAAACATGGGATGGCAGTTAAAGCGTCCCTCCCTCCCCCCGCTCCGAATGGTTCTTCCAAAAGCCCTTTTCCAAACACGCAGCAGAGCTGCTGTCACACTGCATACAAAATTCAACAGTAGGCTGCTTCTCACAACCCGATTCATGATAGTTTGGTTCCATTATGCAATATCAATCATCACCACAGCCTGATTTTAGCATTTTAACCTTTAACCTACAGCCATGTCAGATTCTCACCATAAAAGATAAATAAATGCAGGTTTTAAATCCTCACACTGGCTTCTATGTCCCGACAGGCCGAGACTGTTTAATCCTCCTCATGACTGAAGTAAAACCTCTAAAACACCATCAGATGTGACAAGCCTCCAAGTTTGACTCCTCCTATAGGAGGCTCTTTTTTATTAAAGGCACTGACCCATACGGGAAGGGGGTTGCGGGCTCCACGCCCACTCCTGGGTTGTTTTCCTCAGAAATACAAGATGAAATGAGTAGCTACCATAATCCTGGTGAACACCCCCACCCTCCAAACCCATACACTGGTAATCTCAGTCTTCCACGTGTGGCGTGTAAATGCATTCTCTAAGGGGAGAAAATCGAGACGCTTCAGAGCAGCTGCTGTGTGGTCTGAAATATCCACGCGTCACATGAGGTTTTTCCTCGGCAGCTTTATTTAAGCAGGCATGGGATTCTAACCAATTAAAAAAGCTGTCAATTACCGAAGTGCTAGATCTCTAATGTATTTGTCCCTTCCTGCTTCTCTCACCAGCATGCGATTCCATTTCATTGGTAAAACTTTCCAATTTGTGTAGAAAAGTCAAACACAGGGGTTTTAAGGAAAAAAATTGCTGTATCTAACACAAAATAATGCCAATTTGTAATAAACATTACAATATGGATTTATTTAATGATCAAACACTGCTGGAAAATGCAAATCATCACAGGTGCACGCACATGTTGCATATTAAAAATAATAGTACTATATTACTCTGAGCAATGCCAGCAGACACTGTTAAAGAAAATGTTTACCTTTTCTGCGTGGGGAAGGAAGGAGCAGTGACCTAGTTTTGAGTTGTTATGCAACATCTGGCAGAAGATTTCTGAAAGCTCAAGTGTTCAACTCCTCCACATGCCTGGGACCACCACACACACCACCTCCCTCTTGTTTTCCCCACCTTAAGCTCTAGCTGGCAAACCCCACCCCCAACTTTCCAGAGGGTTCCTTAACACAGAGTTTCCATCCATCACTGATGGTGTTTTTGTACCATTACCAGTGTTTTTTAAGAACCAGCAGCTCCCGCCTTGTCTTAAAAATGGCATGTGCATATGTGCATAATTGCTGCATGTGATCACTGCTTTGGAAATTCACAGGGAGCTAGATTTACAAGCACAGCGCAGAATGATGAGGCTAAATCACATTATTGCACATTAGAGTAGACTGGTAGATAAAAAGATTAAACACAGAACAAAGAGGAGAAACTGTTTACTAGTTTGTCAAAGGGGAAAGCTGTGAATGTATTTTCCCTCCATAATTATTCCATGTGATTAAACAGGCACAAAAAGCAGCCTTACCAGAACAATCAATGCCTTTTAGACCGCCCTCTAGTGGTCAAAGACTGCATCGGTGAAAATTTCACCCACTTCTACCGAGTGGAAATTTACCACCCACATTAAGATGAAATCAGTAACAGCCACCTTTAACAGGACACTTGAACATCACGGCTTTTAAATAATACTTGTAACATTTATCAAAAACAGTCTTAAATATCACAAGCTCAAAAATAGTAAAATCTATAAAAGGGAAACGCTTCCATCTCCCCAGTCAAAAACCAAGACAACCAGCCGCCTCCCATCAAACTAGTCTGCCATTCTATACCTAGTCGCTATTTTTAATAACATTTACTGTAATTTACAAAAGACGATGTCATATTTGACCATTTTTATTAACAGTTACTGGAGATTCTTCCCACGTGGTTGCCAGTTTCAACCGGATTAACAGTACAATAGGTCAAATACTGCGTCAGCACTGACTAAATACAACCCTAAACATCTCTACACACGGCTATCGAAGAAATGTTGATTTGCACATCCTTTAATTGACGGATTGATGTAGTAAAGCGTCTAAATACACAGTTCTGGTGTACCATCCCCCCCTCCCAAAAGGGCATGGTCGCTCATTCTCTTCTATTCGTGGCGATGCTCTGAGACGTTCGTGCCTCAAGTGTGTGTGTTAGTGTGTTAACAAGGCCATGACACCTGGATAAGAGCCAGAAGTCATAGCCTGAGTCCACTACCTGAATCTGGGTCAGGCACGGGAGACCCCCCGAAAGTCTCTACGATTAAGCCTAGTCGATTTTTGGATTACAAACGCAGACTACGCAAATAACGTTGCTAGCAGGCGACACGAGCAGCATCCAGCTTTAACAGATGTAGGTCAGAAACAAGGAGACGCTGGATTTCTACCCACATCCCGCTGCCTGGCTGAGGATGGGGGAGCCACGCCGACCTCAGAGAGTTAAAAATCCATCACGAAAACATCTTGAGGTTTTATTTTTATTCGTACTTATTGCGGGAAAAAAAGTTTCACCGTTACATTCCTGGCGCGAGCTAGGCGGTTGTTTCACAGCCATCGTCATTGCGGAAAAAGGCGGCTGTGACAGCTTTTCGCGCGTCTTTACTGATTTAATCATTTTCGAAGCGGTTTCCTACATTTCTTTTCAAACAAAGGGTTCCGAGTAGAAAACAGACTTCGAGGCAACAGCCTAGATGACAAACAACGTAGCAAGAAACATACCACGGGTATGAAACACGCTCCGACTGCCGAACAAAAGGAGGACAGGGCAGCATGAACTCAGTGAGTTAACGGAAGAAAAATCTTACCTGAGGCGTTTGACGACATTCGATAGGAGACATATTTAATGTGAAGTCAGAGTTTGTTGGCTCGGATAAGAAAGAAAGACGCAACGCGACTACAAGCACGTCTTCTCGTGTCAGCGGTGGATGTCTGGAGAATTTCAGAGGAAAACCACGTCCGCTCTCAGTCCAGGATAGACTAGCTCTGACAGGAAAGAGATGGGAGAGAGTACGCGGCGCGCGCCCGACAAAAGCTTTGTGAGCAACACGATGAGGGCGGTCCTAACGCGCTGTGGGCGGAGACAAAATGACCAGACTACGCAATGGAGGTTTACAGCAACGTGGAGTATGGCAGGTCGTTGTAATATATAATCCAACCACACCCATCTTCATTACATTTGTTTAAATATAATTAAAACCGATTTTTTTCTTAGGTCAAAATGACATTCTAAATATTCATAATTTACATTTAAATGATCAGAAATAGTATTCTTACAAAGAAAAATGTCTAGACTAACACATACACACACACACACACACACACACACACACACATATATATATATATATAGGCATGTATTTGGACAAGATAGGTAAATATTTACAGCTCTGTTTTTTTCTAGTAAAAACAAACAAAACAATCTGATATCAAAAAGAGCTTTCTTCTTACTAATCACAGTAAACAATTTCAGGTATTTTCAGAAAATCAACAAATGCCATCACTTGTCCCATTCATGTATTGCTTGAACAACAAATAATTGCAATCACTTTCTTCCCCTATAAATGTATTTATTTATTTAATAACTTATATTTTAGGAGGATAAAACCACTTGAGATGAATCATCTTGTTTTCTAGTCCTCCAGCAATAAAGCAAATAAAGTACAAGAAAGCAGAGACAGTAACAAATCGACAAGTCTAAGACATAAATCACAAACCAAAAATATATATTTTTTTAAAATCCTGCTGTGGTACAAACAAAAGAAATATGTGTAAATATAATGCCTTAGCTATATTTGTATGAATTCAAAGCAATTACAAGTCTGCTTCACATGCTCATGAACAGCATTTCTAAAAAAGCAAAATAAAGACAATGATCTTAAATCCTCAGTTCTCAGCTGATTTGTCTTGGAAATTAAAAGAGCAGCAAAAAATAAATAAAAAGTTGCTGTAATATTGTCATATTTACGTGCGTATAACTGAAATAGAATACCCACAATACTGATGTCTACAAAAAATCCAATTAATTTAATACTAAAATGGCATGCCGTCAAGTTCTAAACAGACAAATTTACTAGTCATAATATGAATATCAGAGAATGTTGATGATCATTTTACTATAAATAGGTTTTGTTGTATAAATAAAAAAAATTGATTAGAGATAAATTACTGTGATTTGTACCAATGTGATTGAAGGTTTCTGCCATGAGAGTTTCCTCTTAGATAGGAAGGATGTACAGTACTAGTGCTGATTATCTGGAACTGAAAGTCTAATGCACATGTGAGGAAAATGGTCTTTGTTCTTGGAAGAATGACGTCTGAGATTTCTTAAATGATGTTTATGGATAGAACAAATGACATTCAGAATGGATTAAATGTTTGATTTGACTGGAAACAACTGAATCATGACTTTTCACTTTGGAAAGCCTCTTTAGATGTTATATGATACATTAGCTTGCCAAAATCTACATACAATGTGAGAGGACCAGATCAGGGGCAACTTCTGCATGTGAAAATAGGTTAGCGATGAACACTAAACACAAACATTAGTCAAGCTAACTATTCAAGAGATTCAGACAAAAGGTGACAAAGGTGTAATTTTTTTACAATAAGCCACCAGTTGAAACTTGAAGGTCTGACAAAATAAAAATAACACAAAAATATTCAAAATGACTGTCTTTCAAATGTATTTTTGCACGTTCTTTTCATTTTCCACTTGCAGTAATCTCCTATCTTGACCGCAAGCTGGAGCAAGCATCAGTGCAGAAGTCATGACTCCCATCATGGAGGAACATTCAGACTAAACCTTCTCTGCTGCTGCACCAACGTCACTGAACTCATTCATGAGCTTGACTGAATAGAGCTTAGCACTACCTCAGTACGTCAGTAATTAGATTAGATCCATAAGAGCTTCTCTCATACTGATGTTTCAGTCACTTTGTGTGTGCATCATGAACATGCATGCACTCGTGTTTAAAGCCTCAAAAGCATATTGTGTTTAAAAACACAAGCAACCACATTCAGAAGCCCCAGTTTTTGTTAGGTTTATCTACACATCTCTTCATGATAGCTCTTGTGCTAGTATTCGATCCACAATAGAATTAGCCTGGCAAGACATCCTATATATGTAAATATATCCCTGCAGTCTTTTTTGCTATTGCTACAGTTGATCTAGATTTCTAGGCTACAATAGCATGACATTTCTGACAAAAGCCATTTTGTGGTTAAAAATAAAAACAAATGGCTGATTGCCAAAGATGCTTCATATTTCACTTCTCTGGGACTCTAAGAGGAAGCACCTCCATGCAGCGACAGCTCAGGAAAACATCCACTACAAAGGTCTCATTACAAAAGATGTTGTTATCAAAACAGTTTGACTATAATCTAGAACACCCTTGCATGGAGGCATCTCTGTTCCCTAAAACGACCACACAACTCTCTTTTATTTGTTGTTTTACAGCCCATAGCTAAAGTAGCAGTCCTTTGAAATTATAACTACAGATATCAGTGTCAAGGCACTGTTAAGGGTTCATTGAAAGAGTTGTTTTAATAAAAGCTCTTTTGGACCATTATCAGTGTTCTTTTCACAATCTCCAGAGGTGAATGAAGATCCCTTGGCATGCGCTCAGGCTGTTTTCTTGACACAGTCTCTGGAGATTCACACACAATCTTTGCAATTACCTCTGATGGAGTACAGCCAACCAGTTCAGCTCACTTCCTCAGTTCTCAGCTGATTTGTCTTGGGAATTAAAAGAGCAGCAAAGAATAAATAAAAGCTGCTGCAATATTGTCACAAACTCACCAAAGATATATATTAGGGGCGGGAATTTAATGTGTTAATTATGATTAATTAATTAGAAAAAAATAACGTGTTAAAAAATTAACCCTTTAAGCCCAAGGGTCCCCCAATTGGGGCATGTTGAAGCTTAGCAGCAAAATACATGCCCTAAATATCAATAGTCAAGCGGCACCTCTAAAGAAAGCTCAGAACCTTGGCTACAAGACCACATCTTTTATGTGCTCCAAACACAACTAAACCTACAATCAAATGAGTGATCAGAAATCCCTCTTCATGTGTTTTTGCATTCATTTCTGTCTCTAATGATGCTAAATCAAATCAAATTGCACACACTATCAACCCATTATTATTATTATTATTATTATTATTATTTTAAAGACAATACCATTATCAAAATGTACCTAAAATAGTATTGTACTTTTAGGTCTGTCCTATTTTTGCCAGTGATATACATATATTTTTTTCTCCTGTTTTGAATTGAAATACAATTTAAAAGCATTTTTTTTAGAAATTAAAAGATTAGAAATTACAATAATAATGTCAATGATTCTCTGTCTCATTATTTTTAATTTAAAAAAAAATGCTTTCGGTGCAAATTTTCTTGAACAATTAAAATGCGATTAATCAAGATTAATTAATTACAAAGCCTCTAATTAATTAGATTAATTTTTTTAATCGAGTCCCACCCCTAATATATATATATATATATATATATATATATATATATATATATAACACTAAAGGGTTCAAATCTCTTAATAAGATCTAGCCAGCATAAATATAACAATAGAATGCTCACGTGAAACCCATATCAATAAATAAACTGTTAGCATTAGCAACTCCACAGCATGGCAGAACCCCTTCAGGCTTGTGTTGTTTGTGGAGATAAAACATCAAAGTTGCAAAGCAAACAGAGTCATGTTGCTGTTAGCCAATCAGATGCGAGATCTCTGAATATCAGGAAATAAGACTCCAAATCCTGCCGTCTTCTGCTCCCCTCTCCTCTGGCTCACTTCTAGTTCCTGAAACCGGAGCGCCAGAGCTTTTTTTCCCACAGAGATTGACTCACAAGGCATTCATTTATACTAGAGACCACTGCAAATGTGTTGAAAAAACGCATGAACTTGGTCTTTAAAGTAAATTGGCAGATTTGAATGTATTACAATGAAACCTTTTACTTTAACAAAAACAGATGCTGAAGCAAAACTGAGTCCACATAAACACACAGATCTGTTTAATGCCCCGCTGGCATCCATATCTGTAAAATGTATAAAACAACAAAACTTCATGCTGTCTTAATCTTCTCTTTGAAGCTAGAAATCACAGTTTGAGGCAGACGTGTGAAAAATGACGGCGCGGTTTGGGCCGATGTCACAACAGAGAGCGAGGTGTGTGTTGCCTCCATCCAGCTCCATCCTAAAGGACACAGGACTCATTCTGCTGAGTCATTTTGAAAACTGTAGCGCCCCCTCACTCTACAGTGTTGTTCAGTGAAGCTGCATTGATGTTTCCTGACAAGAACACTATAAATATTTTAGGTATCTGGGCCTGACAGAAAACAGCAAACCTGCTGCTCAGAGGAAGTATACACAAATTTAGGGTTAAATAATTTATAATATATTTATTTTTTACGAATTTCCACGACGCTCAGATCAGACAAAGGCTGGTTTTTATTGCAGGTGTTCTGATTTATGGTGTGTATTGCAGAATGGTCAAAACCGTCCTGGTCTGCCCTCCAAACGTCCATCCCTAGAACAGAATTGGGTAAAAGAGTTTCTAATGTTCCTTCTTCTTGGAATAACCATCAGAAAGAATTAAATGTGATTAATCTGATTTCATCAGACTCCTTAGATAAAGTGTCACTGTTTTACACGCTGAATGGTCCCAAACCTGTTCTAATGGATGATTTAGTAACTGCTGTTTTCCTTGTTTGTCTCTGTGCTTGATGTTGTAACGTGGGATTTTATGTGATTCCCTGTATTATTATCAGGCTGCCTTCCTGAACCAGGTCACTGCAGCAAAAGAGATTTCAATGAGTCTTTCACCTGGTGAAATAAAGGAATAATAATAAAATGTGGATCTATGAAACCTGAGATGTCACTTTATCTAGGTGTTTACAGCCACCAGACCACAATGACCAAAGTGTGTTGTGTTTGTTACTTCAGCCATTCATGCAGGCCATCCTCTAAAGGATTACGGTGAAAGGTAAAAGGCCTGGATTTGATATAGCACCTTCTAGGGTTTTACAACCCCCCAAGGTGCTTTACAACACAACCAGTCTTTCACCCAAAAATCAGACCAAGTGAATCCAGCATGTTTGAAAGCCCGTATTTATGATCGGAGCTGTTCTAACTATCAGAAGGGGCGATAATGGCAGAGGAGTTAAGTCCTCTCCCGATACCTGGAAGGTTGCAGGTTAGAGCTCCGCTCAATCTGTTGCAGTTGTGTCCTTGGGCAAGACACTTCTCACTCCTTGCCTGTTGGTGGTGGTAAAAGGGACCGGTGGCATCTGTGTACAGCGGCCTTGCTTCTGTCATTGCACCCCAGGGCAGCTGTGGCTACATTGTAGCTCATCATCACCAGTGTGTGAATGTGTGAAATTGTAAAGGGCTTTGGAGTCCTCTGACTCAGAAAAGTGCTATAAAAGAGCAGGTCATTTATCATTCAAAAAACAGCAAGACTATCCTGCCGTGTGAACCGGGCTTTTGCATCAGCATCATAGCAACAAACCCCTCATTTCTCAGACTAGATACTGAGACCTCCTAACTGTCTCTACTAAAGAGGTACATCAATCGAGGCTAATATATAAAAACTTGGGCAATCTCATTTCATTTTATCGGCTGATGTTCTATCCCTAACTTGGACTGTCTGTGCTGTGTCAGGTGTTTTCCACAGTCTGCCTCCACCTTTCACAGAATTCCCCACTGGATTCCTCTTTGTGACCCGTCCTGCAAAGGAGAGCTAAAACAGAAATCTTAAGATCTTTGGTAAATCAGGTTCTCACAATGTGTTTAATAACATTTCTGACACCTTTACATAAGCTTTTTCACTTGTTAAAGGATTGGAACACTCCTTTATTTCAATGCATTTGCAGTGGTCTCCAGTCGGAATGAATGAGTTGTCAGTTATACTCTGGGGAAACAAAGCTCTGGTGCACCATTTTCAGGAACTAAAAATGAGCCACATCAGCGTTGAGCTTCAGACGACAGGATTTCGAGTCTTACTTCCTGATATTTGGACATCTCTCCTCTGATTGGCTAACAGCAACACGACTCTACCACTGACTCTGTTTGCTCTGAAACGTTGATGTTTTATCTCCACAAATAACACAAACCTGAAGGAGTTCTGCCATGTGGTGGAGTTGCTAATGCTAACGGTTAGCTTCTACTAGCCGAGACATTCTCTGCTATTTCCTGGATGCTAAACCAACAACAGCCTTCCCCGTCGCGAGCCAAAGTCCATGAACATTAAGTGTCATTGTGAAATAGATCTGTCAGGATTTTTAAATCCTAAAGTTTCACCGTCTATTTTCTATCAGAAGCTAATGCAGGAGATAGATGTAGGAGACTATTTTCATGTTCAGCCTGCATGTTAAACTCAGAGTGACCCATTATAATCAGAAATAATCATTAAAAAATGTTTTTCAGTCAACCACACCTTTAAAAAGATCCAGTAAATCACATTTGGTATTGTTATTTGTCTATTTGATGAAGCCTTTAAACTTGAATGATTGGTCTTCTCATGTTAAATAAATGCAGGTAAATAAACACAAACTCCCAGCAATGGAGATTTCTTTGCTGCTACAGATTTAAAACGATGCAAAACAGACCAATATGATTTAGAACACATAGATAGAATTATAATCTCTGCAAAGATGAGGGAAACTGTGCAAAACAGAGGTAGCATTTTTGCAGCTTTAGATGTCAGATCTTGTTGTATAGTGTTGTGTGGCAGGAAGGATTTCCTGTACCGGTTGCTACGACAGCGGAGCTGCAACAGCCTATCAGAAGTTTTTTTTTCTCAGGATATGTAACTTCACCATTTGTTGCAGCAAAGTTAAAACAACTAAAACTGTTTATTTGGACTTTTTAAAACGTAATCTCTAAATGAAACATTAGATGAAATAGTAACTGATAACATAATCTGAGCTAAATGATCAAACTGAAAGTGCAACAGGAGCCTGATTTGAATAGCAAATCCCAATAAACACTATTTTACATCAACAAGCGTCATCAGCTATTTGAATTGCGAGTTTCAGCTGACGCCGTCATCATGACGCTGATAACCGGATCCATGCAGACACCTTCAAGGTCGCTGCAGTCAAACGCGATTGCCTTTCACACATCACCACTGTCCAGGGCTTCCTTCGTGTCTGCAGAGCAGAAATAAGAGCCTCAAGTGTCGGACAGTCTCATGGAAATACAAACAACTTTAAGGCTTTTGTGTGGAACCAAAGAGTGTCAGTTTTTCAGCACTCCACCCTTCTTAGGAAGTGGGCCAGAGTAAACAGAAGACACACACACACACATGCACACACACAGCTGCTCACCTTTGCACTACCTGTCTCCACCAGACGCTGTTTCCTCCTTTCTCCCTGTTAATGTTCACTTTATCTCAAAGACAACTCTGTTTGTTGCCAGTATTGAATCGTCTTCTGTAATCTTTCACAGCCAGACTCAAGACTTAGTTAACAGAAACTTTCCCTCTTCCCTGTTTATTGTCTCAGATTTTTTCTATATTGTAAAATAAAACCATTCCTAACTTGTGTTGCATTGCAGAGCATGGCCTCCATTAGCCTATAGCCAACCAGACATTTTAAGAATTGTGTTACAGTTTTTATTGTTTGCTTTGACCTGCTAGAAACTGGGATCCACTCAGTTTTCATCATCACTATCGCAGCACAACAGAAGACACCTTTTGCAAATGTGTTAACTATCTCTCACTGGATTGTTACATTTGCCACAACCTTTTGCAAAACAGTTAACTAGGAAGTCATTCAAGCAGTCCAACTCCATTGTTTTAGCTATGGTAATAAAAGAAATCACTTATTCCTAACTATTGGAAACTCCATACATTAGTTTGACATCTCTGAGGCACCTGAACTTGAGATTGTTATCCACACCTTCATCTCCTCACTCTTAAGCCTAATTTATACTTCTCCGTCAGCTCCCCGAGGCAGAGTCACGCACACATTGACGGAACCGTTTTGCTCTCGAACTTCTCCGTCACCTGGAGAGTGCTGCAAAGCAGTTCCCCGCCAGGACAACAGAGGGCGTAGCGCTTTTCTGGGGTATCCTGTCATGTATCCGGTCCAAAATAGTGCATTTACAGTTTATATTTGCAGTTTATATTGTGCTTTTTTGCGTTTAAGAGACTTTTAAACACGGACAAACTTGTCCCTCATTCTCCTCCACCTCTTCATGCGTTTGTCACCTCTAAACCCAAGTTTCCCGTCATTTCCGTCCACAAACGCTTGCTGCGCATCTTTATACTCCTCCAGTCATGGGTGAATAAACGTTCATATTTTCGGAGTTTTACCGGTATTCTTCAAGCTGCTCCGTGTTTGCTGCTAGATATCGTCGGCTCTCTTTTTATTTTTTGAGGCGGCGATGGCGGAGCTGGTGACGTATTTAAAGAAGCGGCGTTCTGATCAATCACAAGCTTGCGCTCTCCATCTCATTGGATGGATGTTTAGAAAAGAGAGCTCGACTCCGTCCGACCTTGCAGGCCTGCTGGAGAGCTCTTGCAACGACGGATCATGGCGGTCCGTCCGTCCGTACTGACAAAAACGGAGAAGTATAAATTAGGCTTTAGACTACTGTAACTCACTTTTCACTTGTCTGAGCAGAACCTCCCTGAACCGTCTACAGGTGGTCCAGAACGCCTGTGCTTGACTTCTGACCAAATCATCAAAGCACACCCACGTCATCCCGCTTCTCTTCCAGCTTCACTGGCTGCTGGTTAACTTCAGGTTTCATTTCAAGATCCTGGTTCTGGTTTTTAGGGCCTTACATGGACAAGCACCATCATTGGTGATCTTCTCAGTCCCTACACCCCCAGCAGGTCCCTGAGGTCCAGTGATCAAAGCCTACTGGTTGTGCAGCGCACCAGGCTAATGCTGTGGCCCCCAGACTCTGGAACTCTCTCCCCCTGAGCCTGAGATCAGTGGACTCAGTGGTCTCCTTTAAAAAGCAGCTGAAAACTCACCTGTTCAGGCTGGTTTTGACGTGACCTTCTGTTGATTCCTCATCACTACCCTCTCTTCATTCTGCTCTTTCTACCATTTCTGTCTTTCCCATGATCCACTGATTACCCTTTTCTTATTCATTTCCTTTTTATCACAACTTTTACTTTTCCCATTTTTATGATATTTTTTAATAGTTAAAAAAATGTAATTAGTAATGCATTACATAATGCGGTTAAAGTCATACTATGCAACTTTTTTATATCTATAAATAGTTTTCTTGAGCTAGTTTGTGCTAAAATGATCTTTTACAGGTTTAATGAAATGTTACTCAGACCCCCACCACCCTCTGTGGCCAGAATACCACACTTGCAACTTCAGAGTAATCGGTCACCCCCTGCTGGACTTAGAAAATGGAGCTGACATACCTGGCGCTGCAGTCTGCTTTCAGCATGTTTCCTGCATGTTTTAGATCATGAACACAGCTGATTTGTTTGATTTAGTGATGAACCGCTCCTGTAGACACTAATGAAGGCTGAGGAGACATTTCAGCTGTTAGATTAAGGTGTTAAAAAGACGAACGCACAGCGAGGAGATAAGTTTCACTTTCGCTAATGAACACCAGAGGGTGCTAAAAGCAAGCCAAAACTCCCAATTGTTCCTTTAAGCTGTTAATACTTTATTTAATAGTTTATTCATGCTTAATAATGCACTAAGTAACATTAATAAAGGTCTCTTATTGTAAAGTGATATGTTTCAGACTAACCTTATAAACACAATGAACTGTCGAAAACATAATTTTTTTCACATTTAACATTTTATTTTGTCACTGCTTTATAAATATTCACACCTATCAAAGGGAGTAAAGTGTTCAGCGCGTCACCATTTATTTATGATCAATCAACATTTGTAACAGTGAGACTGAGCCCTACTATAAACAGGATAAAGCAGAATTCATGAACATATAAACAAACCTTGTAACATTAAGACTGTTTTGGAACCACTTCACAATAAATAAATATATTCACAATAATAGTTGTGAATATTTAGAATGCAGTGAGAAAATAAAAATGATGTTTCCAAATGCTCTTTGTGCTCACAAAGTTGGTCTGAAACGTTTATTACTTACATATTTAATCTTAATTTTCCCCTTTTTTCCCCATGTTTTATTATGAACTTTTTAAATCACTTTTTCTATTTTTATTATTATTTTTTTATTGTTCTTATGAAGCACCTCCTAATTTTTGTCTTGAGATGTGCTATGTGCAAAATTGTTCAGCTCTACATCAAATAAATAGGTGAACAGATTTGGCTCACTATTTGGCAGAAAACCAGTCAGTTTCATCTTTTTCTAGCCTTAATTAATGCACAATAAACACTTGATGATTTATGAAATTTAGAGATTATTTATTTGCCTTTTATAAGGGGAGCCTTAACGTAAACTGGTACCACTTCCTCTCTAAAAAAGTTTTTTTTTCTGCTTCAGGATGTTTTTGCTTTTGAGAAACAAGTCCTTCTAGGAGAGGAAACATAAGAACAAATAACTGTGTTGCCTTCAAATTACAATGAGGAAATAATAACAGCACCAATGACTGATAAAAAATGTTTATGCAGAAACAGCGTGCTCTTGTATGCGTATAAATGACTGGATGTGCTGTTATTAACCAGATCATTCATATCTTATAATGCCTCTGTGACCTTTCAGGAGTTCATAAATATCTTTGAAGTGTAAATTAGTGTCTGATTTCTATGAATTCGAATGATTTGAGAGACAAATCTTGATTTTTAAGTTTGACTAAATCAGCCCCAAATCTAATTGAATTGCTTTAAAACATTTAAATGTCCCATTGAAAAAATCAAACCCTGTGATGACCGTACGCATGTTGCAAGAAAGTCTGGATTGATCTACATTTGCAGTTAATCATTATTCTGTTTGGAGTTGTGCAAAACAAAGTTTTCACTGTTGCTGTGAGGAGGTTGGATCCCAAGAACGAGGGATTGTAAAGACAGACAGGAGGATGTTGCAACATTTGACCTGTTAAAGAGGTTAACCTTGTGCATCGACACTTTGATAACATTTGGTCAGCTTTGATCAATGGAGACCGTTACACACGTGCTTCTAGGAAACGCATAAGGGCAAACACACACACACATACACACACGCACCCACACACACGCACACACTTATGCATATTCTCATCTTGCATTTGTTGTGAGGACCGTCATTGACTTCCATTCAGTTTAGTGATTGGATTGTGCCTAATCCTAACCTTAACTAAAACTTAATTCACACACACACACACACACACACACACACACACACACACACACACACACACACACACACACACACACACACACACACACACACACACACACACGTACAGAGCAGCTGCTGGTTTATTATCAGTCTCTGCAGGATCTGAGTCACACTCATGCAGTTTTAACCATGATTATGATCTGACTCTGACTCACCACAGAAGCAAACAATTAAACTACAAAAACACCTGAAGCTCCATTTCCTGGATTACATTTTACAGTCTAATTACTCCGATAACAATATTGTTGCACCAGAGACTCTCCCTGAATTAAAAGTAATGATGTGTGTTTTGACTACGACCATGTCACATATATGACGTCACAGCAGAATCTCTTCTCCCCCAGGGTAGCTGCTTACCACATGGCCAGATTTATGCAGGTTTTCTCCACGTTTAATGCCCCTTCTGTCGTCCTGGAAGAAGGATTTGAAGCTCCCTAAACTAATCTTTTCCTCTTCTCCGTGTCTGGTTCGATGACGTCAATTTGGTGAGATGAACATTTGTAGTCCTAAACCTGTTTTCACACAAAACCTAAACTAACTTTTGTCAACATTTGAAAATAAGCACTTTCTTGGCATCAAAATGTATTTTTAAAATTCACAGACATCATATATGAAATCCATGGTACATATCTAACATGATCAGAAAATAGCTTTTATAGCCCCATTGACTTACATTCATTTTTTCTTATTTCTGGGGAAGTAGATGAACATGACTTAGGCACAATTAGAGCCTTTCATGTTAGAAATACTGAAGAAAAGCATAAATGTTTACTCATAAGTTTTACTATTCTAGTTAATGTTTGAGAGATTTTAAAAGGGGGCGTTGGGATGAGCCGGATTGTGCAACAGCTTTAATGTCCTTGAGAGGACAGTTGATCCGGTTTCTGCAGGTTTTTATGTCTTTACTTTGGTTTTGGATTTAAACAAGACTCGTAATTTCAGTAATTCATGCAGAAGAGCAAGTCTGTTACTTTTATTTACAGTTATGAGGAAGAGCAAACTTTACAAAGGAAAATGTCAGCGTAACCCGGTAAACAGATGCGCTGCTGAGAAGTGCTGCAACCAGAGCCCATGACATTTGCAGAGCATTTAAAGTGCAAATTAGTTGTAGAGAGAAAACAACACTAAAGCACACCTATTCTCTCCCTAGCTCTCATTCACTGATGTGGGCATCGCATAAAAGAACATCCATTCTTTCTGCAGGGTTAAAGGTCACATTTTCTTCATAAAAAGAAGAAAATAACATGTTTCCTGTTAAACGTGAGCAGCCCAAACACCACACATAAATGCTTTTAATCTTCAGAGGACAGCTCAGCTTCTGGGAAAAGTTGCGCAGGATTTTTGTGTTGTCATAGTTTTCATGCAGCTTCTGTTTAATCATCATGGGACCTGATTTGTTTTGTTATGGCACCAACAGCAAATGTCAGTGGCCCTTTTCTACTGGAGCAAACCATAATATTTCTTCAGACCTTTAATTTGGGTCATGCACGTGCAAGAGGAATAGAAAAGTCCTGTATTGTTAGTTTGGGGGATAATAATAATTATCTCACACAGAAAACATCAGTTTTGTATCATATCCTTATAAACCCAAATCCAAGTGTGGAAGTTGATGTTTACTGCAAGAAAAGTGAATTTGATAAGAATTTCACACACAAAAAAAACAATAGAATGTTTACAGAAATTCTCCCATGGGTTCAGCACATGAAAGAATTTCAAAAAAATGGTTTGAAGATGAGTAAAATAGAGGAAAGATGAATTTGCATTAATTTGAGCAACAATAACAACCATACACCTGCAGTAAAATCCAACTGCTCCTTTAAGAACAGTCCCGGATTGCAGCTCGAATCCCTGTGTACACTTCCTAAGTGTCACCTTTGAGTCATGACTAAATGTGTTGATATTTTGACCCTCATTCCTTTGTTTTGCCTGAAAACAGCCACGGGCTTCTCAGAATCCTAATCATGTCCTTCCTCAAGGTGTCGCCCAGCTGATCTTAGAGAAAAACACAACTAGGTTAGAAAAGTAGGTCAGCTGATTCCAAAAGTTTTAATAAGTTTGAATCGACCGATTCAAAGGGAAAGTTTGGTGCTTAGTGGACATTTTTCACTTCACAGCTGATGATTGCTGCTCCAGAAGTCTTTTAGCCTGATGACATCTGTAGTTATGTTTGTCTCATTTATGTCTGTCTCAGATACTCGGACCACCGGCATCGGAACCCCCCAGGGCTGCGTCCTCGATCCCCTACTCTTCTCCCTCTACACTAACTGCTGCAACTCAAGCCACCAGTCTGTGAATCTGGTCAAGTTTGCTGATGACACCACCCTCGTTGGCCTCATCTCAGATGGGGATGAGTCTGCATACAGAGGAGAAGTGGATTGTCTGGCATCCTAGTGCAGCAACAACAACCTGGAGCTGAATGCGCAGAAGACAGTGGAGATGATTGTGGACTTCAGGAGAACGCCTGCTCCACTGTTCCTCATAACCCTGACAGACATCTCCATCCCAGCCATGGACTCCTTCCGCTTTCTTGGAACCACCATCACCCATGAACTCAAGTGGAATGCCCATCATCTCCCTCATTAGGAAGGCCCAGCAAAGGATGCTCTTTCTGCGACAACTGAGGAAACTTTGCATGCCAACCATGATGGTGGTCCAGTTTTATACGGCCATCATCGAGTCAATCCTCACCTCCTCTATCACTTTGTGGTATGTGGGGGCCACTGTCAGGGACAAGCAAAGACTGCAACGTGTCATGTGCTCAGCAGAAAAAGTGATTGGATGCAACCTCCCATCAATACACAACCTGTACACCTCCAGGGTTCTGAGATGCGCAGGTCGGATAACAGCTGACCCCTCTCACCCTGGTCATGGACTGTTTGATACTCTACCCTCAGGGAGGAGGTTCAGGTTCTTACAGACTAGAACTTCACGCCACAAAAACAGCTTCTTACCCTCTGCTGTAAGAATCCTGAACAACTAAAAACCATCTCAACCACACAGATCTGCACCAGTCGCCTATATTCCTAGGCTTATGATTGATTGCTTTTCTTGTTTCCTCTGTTAATTATTTCTGATGTATCCTAATCTATATATTACCTGACGACCTGTAGGTATGTTTGCACCTTGCCACCGAAACAAATTCCTTGTAGATGAGTCTCTCACCTACATGGCAATAAACCTGATTCTGATGTTGATAAAAGACAAATAAACTACAATAATACATTTATCATGACAGTTATTTAGAAAAATTACATTTAAATCACGAATATCCAAAACGGAATTTTGGGATATATTTTTTTAAAGTATTAGACAAGTGACGCTCGTCCATAGGGGGCGCTAGGGCGTCGGCTCGTCGCCCTCCCTGACGGGAAGGGAGAAAATAAATCTAAAAAATCGATACATATATTTTCTATAAATGTGCCAGTTTTGCTTAATTGTGTGTGCTTACATGCAATCTGAATTATTTACACATCATTTCCACCAGCTGTCTGTCATTAAACAGTGAATTTTCCTCCAACAGACTCACTAGTTTCACTCCTGGAACGCTGGAAAAAGTACCCCTGAACTGCAGTTAATCAGCCAATCATACTTGGTTGCTAGGGAGAACTGAAGAGTTTTTGGCCAATCAGCATCACTGAATTTATTGTCTCTGGGTCGCTGGCTGATAGCGCCCCTGCTACAGGAAACAGCTAGCTAGCATGTTAGACCACAGACATATATACATAGATGCCTCACGGACTGGCACTGCTTATGGGAGCTGCTGTAGTGGCCGGCCGCCATCTTAGATGGGTCTCCATTTTCCCCCAGTGCATTCATTTCTACTGAGGAAGGTGCTTATCCAACTAAAAACACATTTTATCAAGCTTTTTCACAAAACCAGACACATGGTATGGCATAATAATTAAAATATAAACATAATTGAACAAATTAAATTAAAATATAAAATCTCATCATGTAGGCTAGAAAAGTCAATAGTAATCCCATGTGATCTGTTCTCTATAGTATACCTGTTGTTGCAACCATAGACTGCACAAAAATGGGCATAGTTGCTCATTCTGCATTGACTCTGCAGCGTGAGGAGACCCATCCAATATGGCGGCGATGCTGTTACGCTCTCCAGCACCCAATGGGGCGTATACGTATTCATGTCTATGTGTTAGACGGTGCTGGAGCTCACTTCCCCTCTCTCTCTCACTTCCTTATTCACACAAACTCACTGTTGGTTTATATAGATAGAGCTGAAATCATCCCTGTTGCTGCTGTAAAATGTGTTTATTTGTTCTTGTTTTATGTGATTATAATGTTCAGAAAAGTGAGTGTTAGTGCCACGTACTGTTGGAATTGTGTATTGTGCTTTGAAGGGATTAATTAAAGCGACTATCCAGAGTAATTTTATATCTGACGGTATCTAGTGGCTGACTAATGCATCACACCTTAAGATGATTTCTGTATTGATGGCCGAAAGCAACGCCTCTCGTTCGTGAATGCGCCCCTCTAGCCGGCAAATAGAGCTAAAACACATTGTTTTACAATTATTATTCTTTTGTTATATTGTGTATTCATATATTTATATTTTAAAGACTTCCTTGTCCTTGAGAAAGGTCATCAACTCTGCATCAGCTAAGGTATATCCTCAAACAATCGAGCACGCACTGTGATTCGTCTAACACTATTGGTTTATGCTGACCGGTGCTCAGTTCATATTGCATGGAGCTCTACAGGACTGGGTGGGCCTAGCAAAAAAATAAAAATAACAATACACACATTGCCTACATTATATCACAGTACATGATAAGACAATAATTTTTACAGATTTCTAAAAAATCATAATTCCTGAAAGGGAAAAACTCTAGATTGCAGCTTTAAGACACACAGACAGAAATCTCAAGCTGGAAAACAAACTAATGTCAAAATAAAAATGTAAACAAGGGCAAAAATTGGCATCATGGACTGCAGTTGCTCACACTTGTGTATTTATTTGAGTGATATTTTAATCTGATTATTGACTATCTGTAAAACTGCTTATTTGGAGAAGGAATATTGTAATTGTAGTCATTTTCCAGCTCATTGTGGCCTAAAAAGGAAAATCTCTTCACACATAGCCCCACCAAGAATTTATTTACAAGTAGTTTTGTAAAATATGATGAATCAGATGAAACAAATAAGTGCAATCATAGATGCAAAGGAGCTGTTCTCAGATCTGTTCCAAGGTCCTTTGAGCCAGATGTTGGGTTGTGTAACTTATCCTTCAGGAAAAGGCAAATTTAAAACAGTTTAAAAAATGTTCTTTTTAAAGGAGTGAGGACACGTTCAGAACACCAGGGAATTTTACCCAGTTTTGTCTAAGATACATTTAAGGTTTTTTTCACTGCTAAGGTTGGTGTCATGGGTTAAAATGACGGGATTTGGTAAACAAAGACCTCTGACACACAGGTAGTGAATGGTGAGGAGAGTTGCATCATGTGTTAGCATCCATAACAACGTTGATAATAACAGAGACTCTAAAATAACATCCTCCATCAACACCATCCACGTGCCAGACGTTTTAGGGATAAATCGCCGCCTGTCAGTAACATCAAGGTCACTGAGCTAGCATGCAGATGATCCGTGCGTCGATGAATGTCACACTCTCCTGCTCTTCACTTCATGCTGCCCTCGGTTTGTCCTTCTCTAGATGAATTTCTTCATTTCTTTCACAATAAAGGACCAGTTGTGGTTACCTGTATGAGTCCACACACACACACACACACACACACACACACACACACACACACACACACACACACACACACACACACACACACACACGCACACACGCACACACACACACACACACCCAGTCTGAGGAGAAAAAACACAATGACCTTGTTGCTACTCCTCTGCTCACAGATCTGCCCACAAGCCTTTGTAGCTGCGTTACCATGGTGACACGTATTAGGAATCTGAAACCGGTCCACGTGGAGTCTTCTGGAATCGCTCAAGCAGACACGCTTCGAATACAAATGTAGTTTTTTCAAATTCAGTAAGCTTGTGGTAACAGTGTGTGTTTCTCCATAAACGAGTGTGTATTGATGTTTCACCCAGAAACTAAAGTAATTACAGCGCTGACAGATAAATGTGTAAACAGATGAATAAAGCTGTGGAAATATGTTTACATCAAAGAGAATTAGTGGCTCTGTAAATCAGAAATCTGTTTCTGCCTCGTTAGAACTAGACTGTTATTGTTTTCATAGAAAACATCAGATCTCAACAAGTTAACATGACTAGAAAGAAGAAGTTAATATCAAACTAGTCCAATTAGTTTCTTATTAACGTTATGGATTTTTCTGAAAGTTGTCCTTGAGGACCAAAACATTAATCTTCCACTGGTGGCAAAGTTAATGGTTTCCTTTGGAAAAAATTCCAGGTAATGTGTATTTTTCCAGGTACTTTGAATTAAAATGATTCCGGAGGCTATCAAATGATTTATTTTTATTTTTTTTTGCTTTGTTGGTGGGATTAACAGAATTTGTTGTCACCTCCAAATACACTTTTGGATGATCAAATGTTGCAGCAAGAGGGTTGCAGGTTCTACACCTGGCTGAAGCCTTGCTGCATGGATTTTTCAGGTTCTCTATAAGTGAGTTCCTCCTAATATCCTTCATGCATGTTAGTGTAATTGAGGATTTCTCCTATATGTATCCTTGTGATGAACAGGTGACCTCTGTCTGTTGCCTAATGACCAGATAGACACCAGCTCTCTGTGATCCTAGACACAAGCAGGTGAAGAAAATGAATATTTCTGTAGCTTACCTGTGTGTTCTGCACCCTCTTCTGTTGCATTAGAAACGTTGTGCAAATTTTTGTTTTTCTCTTTGAAAAATGCACGAATGAGCCAAAGGTGTTCTGAAATTTTAATTAATTTTCCTGCAGTAATGCTTCTATCACACAGAATTGTTGTGTGCCTGTGTGATGCATGTCATCTACCTGTGTGCTTATTTGGTGGCAGAAGAGTTAAAGGTACATATGTAAGAATTTTACAGTGAAATAATCACAAAACAATCTAATGTCTCAATCATGTTGGAAGGAAAAACAGATTTCATTCTCAGCCTGCTGGGGGTTGACAGTTTTTCTCCTTTCAAAAAGCTAAAGAGGGATGTAGCCTTTGTTTACAACCTGTGTGAGCCAGCAAGGTTGTAGAGTCTGCGCCAAGTCGGCAGCACCTGCATTGTAATTCAACACCGGCTGACAAAAAGAGCCACAGTCTTTTACAAAGATCCTACGCCAGTAAACAGGAGCGACCCAGGAGTTATTTCTTGTACCCCTAAGGAACCACGGCATCTTTTTTTTTCTCTAATATCGGGTAAAGAAAGCTAGAAGCTAACATTGAGCTAACAATGCTAACAGTGATATAGCAACAAATAGTCAGCACTCAGACAACACTGACTGCTTTACAGCCAGACAGGACACGGGAAAAACAAAAAAACAAATAGTCGGCACTAAAAAAATCTCAAGCTACTTTTTCATTTACCAACAACTCAATATTACAGTGAAATGTATTTATCTACTCATCAACTTACTGTGTCTGACTCGTCTGGCAACAGCCATGAAACTCACGGAACAGGAGGGAGAAAGTTTTGAAAATGGGCTGTAATAACCAAATTTTAGTACATAATGTCATTCTTACTTCATTCTTACAAAACGCACCTTTAAGTACCCGCCCTGTAACTGGAGGGTTGCAGGTTCAACCGTGCTCAGTCTGTCACAGTTGTGTCCTTGGGAAAGACACATCTTGCCAGCTGGTGGAGGTCAGAGGGACCGGTGGCAGCCTCACCTCCATAGCTCATCACTGCTAGTGTGTGAACAGGTGACGGACTCATGCATTTACCATTAAATGCAAACCATTCCAATATAAGGCCATGCATGGCGCTTCCATACTTTCTTTTAAAGAAGATAGAAATATGTTCTTCACTCAAATTCTGCTCCAGTATTTATTTTAGATATCCACAAATCATTTAAAACAGCACCATGTTTTATTATGTATGTGGAAAGAATATGTGCCCTTTACATTTATATTTTTTATTATTTTACAAATAGATTCAGATAGACAGACATTACTTTTTTATCTTTTATTCATGCATATCCTTTGTGCATTCTTGCAGCTTACTGAGGGAAACGTCAACAACACAGCTTCCTGAAGGCTACGGGAAGTAAAACTACGTGATGAAGCTCACGCTCTGTGTCTGAACCTTCCTCGTGTTAGAGAACAAGTCACAAACATCACGTCCTTCCTCACACAAACATGCAGCAATGCCTTTCATTGGGACCGAGTTGGATTGTGTAAGACTTCATTTTCGCAAAATGTTCTGTGATTTTTGCAGAAGTTCAGTCAGAGGGTTGGAGGGTTGAGATTAGTGGAAACAAATGCTTTGAGAAAAGTTTGGTTGAAGAAGAGATAAAGTGTTCTTTCTCATAATATTGTTCCATGCTGGTGTTTTTATCTTGTTTATTTGAGCTGGATGGTGCTTTTTGCTGCAGGTGCTTGGATGTGAATACAGACTGATACTGAGGGAGAACAACACACAGTTGTTCATAATATACTTCTCTCCTCATGCTCTCAGTCAATCAGATCCTCCTTTATCCCCTTAAACTGAAATCTATTCCCACTTTTAATCATTCCTCAGATCATCCCACCGTTTATGATCCCACCGTTTATGATCCCACTGTTTGTTCCGTTGTTTGACTTCAGGATTCACTGCAGACACATTATCTAGAACACAATACCAGCAGCAACAGTTTCATTGATCCATTCATCAGGAAGTAAAGAGAGGAAGTTTTAAATGAGTCATGTGATTGACTCAAATTCCCCAGCAGTAAATGTTACATTAAAACAGTTTCATATCCTGCCAACAGCTTTGGTTCCTCTGTGTGCGTCCGACTGGAATCAAGCAAATCAGTTTGTTTAATCACTTTGTGATATTGCATTTTTGACTATATTGAAATGAACAAAGAGAAGGTTTCATAAATGTTTGGTTTGTTGAAGGATTCTGGACTAGGATGTTTGGGTCAAAACTAATATAAAGAGACATTTAAAGTAGCTCTCCGGAGTATTTCTTTTATCTGATGTCACCATCTAGTGGCTGACAAGTGTATCACACCAATAGTCGGGTCGACTCGGTAATTTAAGATGGCGACTGCATGTTTCTTGTTTATGAATGTGCTTCTGTAGCCGACAAACAGAGCTAAAACATGTTGTTTTACAAGTATTATTCTCATGTTATGTTGTGTTTTCATATATTTGTATTTTAAAGACTTACTTGTCCATGAAAAGTTCATCAACTCTGCTTCAGCCGAGGTGCTTCCTTAAATTTGAAGTATGTAAGCGGTAGTCTAACGCTATTGGTTAGTTCTGGTCGGCGCTCAGTTTCCTATTGCATGGATTTTACGGGGCAGTGGGCGGGCTTAGCAAAAAAAAAAAGACATATTGCTTACATTATATCACACTACATGATAAGACAATCACTTTTACGGATTTCTGAAAAATCATACATAATTCCTGAAAGGGGAAAACTCCAGATTGCTGCTTTAAGCTAGGTTTTGAATGCAAACACGATCACAGAACACTCACCCCTCCCTTTGGGTATCTTCCCTGGATCCGCGTCCACCGGAACGGGAAACCAACATTACCAGAGGAAACGAGATAACGCTAAACACCAGTGGCCGTTTTCTAGGTCCAAATGTCTTTTGTTGTCCGTGACTTCAAATGGTGTTTTTCTTTCTGGGACTCTGGTAGTTTGTCCTAAAGTTGAAGTAGCAGCCGGCTGTTTCTCCTTCTCTGATATTATTGCGCGGAGAACCTCTCACATCAGTGGTGTTCTGTTGCTAAATACGTGAGTGTGGAATGAATGGAGGACCCAGGGAAGTGCGGCAGTTCGGTGAGACCGACAACCGGTTGGTCAAATAGTTGCTTTCGGTCCGAAACGTGTTGTTGGTGAAGGTTTTTAGACAAATGTGACAACCACTTTATTTATTTTGTCTTTTTTTTTTATCTCCACAATATATTTATAACTATGTTAGAGCGTTGTTAAGAGGCATGAAAAAATGTTTTAAACAAATTTGTTTTTCCCATTTACTATAAGAGCTTTAACAGATGTCTGCAGAAGACAATAGTTAGTCATAAGTGATTACTCAAAAGTCTAAATTCATAGAATGTGAGGACAAATAAAATACAAATATTGTAAAAATATATCAAACACCTGAAATATTGTGAGGTAATGCAAAAGATGTGACCTTGGATGAATGAGGAGGTTGATGGTTTGATCCCAGGTCCCCCCGGAGGCCACCTGTTGAAGCATCCTTGGGCAACATACTGAACACAGAAGGAGACCTGCAGGTGTCAGACCAATAACATCCCACTACTCCTCAGTGATGGATCAAATGCAGAGAAATCACTTCCCCAAGGGGATCAATAAATGTATTATTGTTGTTAAGGCCAACTTGTTGGTAAGAATGAAAAAAGGCTTAAAACAAACATTTAAGTCTCTGATCAACCTTTAAGAGACTGATGGACCAGAATCAGAGCTGCTAAATGGAAATAACTGCAAATAAACTACTGATGATTTAAGAGAAATGTTAAGAATAAAAAAAGAACAAAATAAGATAACATAAAAAAACAACCTAAGATATCACTGCTAAGACAAATAAAAAGCAAAAAGAATCATTAAAAGTGTTATCATCACTAATTAAGAGTCATGTAATTAAATCAAAACAATGACAAAAAGGAGATGATTAAATACAAACTATCAAACACAGATATGCTAAATCACCACAAATGCAAATTAACCTCAATTAAATTCAAATGATTAAGATGAAGCATCAACTATTTGAAAAATGTTGTTAAAAATTATGAGTATTCATAAAACAACGGCGTAACAACTGAAGTTGAGAATATGTTAATAAACTTCATTATTATCTGTCCTGCAGTCTGCACTGACTTAACTTATTAACCTGTTTGCTGCGCCGTAGCGACCTTGAGAACGGCTTTAAAGATGTAATAAACTGAGACAAACGCGGGTTTTCTTCTGAGTTATCAGCAGTAACTGCAGGTCACATGAGTTTAGTTCAGGCAGCGCTTCAACTTTTCAATCTCATGCTTGCTTTCTGTTGCTCTTTCACTTTAACGACACACCCATGCACACACACACACACACATGCCCACATACACGTACGCATTGTGTTCTCACACACTCTGTGTTCCTGTCTGTGCAAAACAAAAGCCAGACGAGCAACAGCAGCATTAACTCTGGGTTTTTATGACGGGAGGAATGTGCAGCTCAAACAGCATAAACACTAAAACAGGCATCACTCTTCATAGATCTGAATCCAATCATAATTTCTTCTTTCTGCATTTGGCTTCAGTTTTATTCCCTGACAAACTCCAGACAGCATTGTGCAGATTTAATTCATATCAGTGCATCTCTCCTCTTCTGTTGTCAGGAATTTTTCATTATTTACAACAAATTTCAGATAAAAATAGCTCCGCCACAGAAGACAGAAAGAAATGTTGTCCTCGCTGCTTGTGCGTTACTAATGTGAGTGGGTGAGAGAGCCGGCCAGGGAAAGAGGACAACTGTTTGTGGAATTCACGTGGTTCCCCGTGTCAGAGCAGCCCTGTCGGTGAAAGGGAGAGAGCCAGAGCGGGAGAAAGTGCTAAAAAGACAGAATGGGAGGGGGATTAAAAGGGGTATGCTGGTGTGAATGAGCTAACCCAGATGGGCTGTTTTCACCACAAAAGATGGACTTCAGAGAGATGAGAGGGTGTAAACCCAGGGATTAGATGTGTTGGGAAACAGCACCAGACCCCAAGGCAGGCTTTGGCTTTGGCTTATCGGAAGCATGGAGGCATGTGTCATGCGGATCTTGTTTGGGAGACACAGTGTGCTGCAGTCATGCTTGTTCTCTCAGACTGTAATTAGAAGTTTCCATCTATGGGGAACTACAACACATGCAATACATAAATAAATAAATAAAATAGCGGTGTAGCAAGGCCCTTTTCTAGCTGCTTCTTGTTACGTCTGGAAGGGATTTGGTTACTGGTTGGTATGGAGGAAGTGACTGACTGCTGGAGGCCAAACAGGCAGAAAGTTTTTATTTAAAACATCAACAGATCTCTTACTGTTATTTCCGTTTAGCCGCAGCTCTTTTCCTCCTTAGTGACATCTGTGATTTAGCATTTTAACGTCTCAAAGGATTTCAACGTTTGGGTAGCATGACAACACTCAGAGCTATTTTTAGCTTCAAATAAATACAGAAATGTCCCATCTCATTTCACTACTGACTCTATTTAATGTTACATTTTAGCTCATGGACTAAAGGGTAATGTGATATATGATAATGTTTTTGCCTGTGTCTGCAGTTTTTTGAGGTTTTAACAAATTATGTCAAGAATCGCTGGATGGATTTGAATGGATTTTTCAGACAGTAATACTAACTGGAGGTACACCTACGAAGTCAACTTGATTAAAGATGGCCGCCACAGCTAAGTTACTTTAGCGTTCATTAAAGTGACTAGAAATCAGTTAAACTGACAGATATTGTGTCGTGATCTGTTTGTTTTTGGTTCAGTTAGGCCTATTTTAAATTGTCCCTCAGCTCCCCAGACCCTCACTCTGCACACCTGTATCAGCTCACCTGTTTCTGCTTTGTAATCACCATCCCACAGTGTACAGGTTAACCTCTTCATTCACTCCATGGCCCAATCCCAATACTCGCACTGCGCCCTGTGCCCTTCTGTGAAGTGCACTTAGAGGAGGTGCACAGGAGGCTTCAAGTGCTTAGGACACAAGTGAGGGAGGGAGCATTGCACCTTCTTCTCAAACTTCCTACACAGCAATGGATTGTGTGTAATACCCTTGCCCGAAGTCCGCATTGATACGGACTTGGGCGAAGTGTGGATCAAGGGTGCAAAAGAGGCGTGGTCACCTTCCGCACTTGATAATCAGGACACCTTATGCACTCGCACCCCTGGACTAAAGTCAGGTGTGGAGTGAACATAGCTGAGTGTCAATCACAACACATACTCTGAGTGCTAACACGTAGCATAATGTCTGATGATATTATGTAACACTGCATAAGCTATTTTTGTAAACTTTACCAAAATGGATCATTTTTCAGTACAGGATTATGTGGCATAAAAGGTGGTGACTTGTTGTATCAGTGACTTTACAGCAATCCTCATCCTAAGCAAGCATGTAGCGACAGTGGAGAGGAAAACTCCTCTTTAACAGGAAGAAACCTCCAAAAGAACACTCCAACACTAAGTTTCCAACCTAACTATATTTCCCAAAACCTTCCCAAACTGTGTATTTTCACTTCCTATCAGTAAATCTAATCCACTCAAACGTTACTCGGGATAAATTCCCAACAAACGCAGCTGCACACGTTCACACAGCTGAGTGAGACGGGCAGAGAGAGGCAACAGCGATGTGAAAGCGTCGTGTTTTTATGGTTCTCACACCTGCATGCTATCAGTGCTGATGTCTAAACATCTGCTTGTCAAGGCTGCTGCTCCTCAAACATGGCCAGATTAAAATAAGGAAGGAAAACCAAAGGATGAGTGCAGGATTCTGTTCTAGCTTCTGCATTCAGTAGCTTTAAATTTACAGAGTGACAACAAACGCAACATTTACATGATAGAAGTTACCCAGTAACGAGTCATGTGGCCTATATCCAGGCTTTTAGTCTACATATTGAGACAATATATTGAGTCAGCCCAAAAGGGGAATGCTGAGATGTTTAAGAAATAATCTGTTTGCCTAAAGAATCCACAGGCTGAGGTAATTTGGGTCAATCTGAAGAGGAGAAAGTAAAGCATCTTCCTGCTCCTGACTTTTATATAACTCTGTTTGCTCATCATCCACCAATCTGTCACTCTTCATTATTTTTCTCCCTGCACAAACGTCTTCCTACCATGCTCCTAAAGCGTGGGAGACAGGATTTTCACATTACTTCAGGAAGAAACAGTCAGGCTGCAGTTAGCATCTTATTTCAGGCCTCGCTCATCTTTCTGCAGGATTCTCAGAGCAGCAGTAGGGGCTAGTCGTATGTTCGTTTGTGAAAAGCTGATTTCTTGCCCGATCATGGAGGGAGTTAAACAACTTTAATGCTGAGGTGACGACTGTCGGGTTTTAGTAAAGCTTTGGAGCAGCGGCCTCGGGCGGGCGTCGTCCTGCCAGGACCCCAAACTTTGACAAATCCTAAAACAGACAAACTTCCTGCCAAAATGAACCCAGTGGTGTTTTTGGAGGAAGCAAAAAGAATTCTGCACCGAGTTGATGTTTCTGTTCTAAGATGGTTTTTTGTTTTTTGTTGTAACACCTGCAGAAAGAGTCCTGTAGCTCCTACAACAGTAAAAAGCAAAGACAGATCACACGTGACTGTGTCCTGCAATGTCCTTGTGATGAAAGTTGGGAGGGTGACATCAAAGATCCATTCCTGTCATTGATCACTGATTCATTGTTTCTGGGTTAGAGCTGGGATTGGCCCTGCAGCTGTGACAGATTCCACTAAACTAAACACGGTACTTATCTCTGCTAGTCTGTCAAAAGATTTACCTTTAAGTCTCTAAAAATTGAAATTAGCATTCTCCTCCAACGTTTTTTGCTCTTTTCCTGTTTAGATTAATCACAAAACTGATTTCCACACAATTACCTCATAAATCAGAACTTTAATTGAAGGTTATCGCTTCCAAATTTCTTTGACATGAGTCAGATCCATCTCTATCTTCCAAGTATTGTTTAAAAGCATAAAAAACCTAGTGAGCTTGTGCTAACAATGCCCTTTTTCCTCCTGTGGGTACTTGTTAGGAACAGAATGTGCCTCTAATAATTCCTGGACATTTCTTAAGTCTGGGAATGTTTTTTTTAACGCAGAAAAACCAGCTGAGTAATCATTACAGCAGGATTTGAAAAGGTGTGGTTTACAAAAGCACCAGCATCCTTATTTGTTTTCTATGCAAATCCTCATCAGCATACGTGCTCTGGCTACTTCACTTGAGCAAATCTTGGTGAGTGAGGTTGAGACTCATATTTGAATGTTTCCATGTTACTTTCTATCCACACTTCTGGTAAATATTCCTCCTAAAATTAGTCTTTTTAAAAACCCTGTGACACTAAAAGAGCTAATATGACAACGTGCTTTACTGTTTTTGCCTTTAAATGTCCTTATCTGACTTTAACTTGTGCGTTTCTTTAATCATCTTGTTCTATCTGTTTTACTCTGTCGCCCCCTGGTGCAGGGGTCTGCCATTGCAGCTCTGGAGCAACACGTGTCTCTTCAAGTTTCAGGTTAACCCTCAGGCTTCACTTTAAATTTCATCCTAAAGAGTCATTAGAGGACAAAAACGTCCCTAATGAAGCCTGAGGGTTAATTTGTCACATGCGCAGAATGCTGTGAAATGCTCCTTTTGATGTTGATCAAGAATAACTTGAACCTGAGTTATGTTTATATTTAATCAAGAAAGTATAGTTTTAGATATTTTCCAACCTGCATGGAATTTCTGTAGCAAAATGACACCAATAGCACACGATTGTGTGCTCTAAAAACATTTAGGAAGAAAAAGAAGAAGAAACAATCTTTTTACATAGCGCCTCAAGACATGAGGCGCTTCACAAGAACAAAAAATAAAAATAAAAAATGATTTAAAAAACAATATCACAATAAAAAATCGGGAAAAAGGAAAAACTTTGATTAAAAATATGAAGGAAGACAGAATTGGTAGAAACTGCAGCACAAAGAGAAGGTGGTGATGAAGAATCAGCAGAAGGTCACTCAAAAGCCAGCCTGAACAGGTGAGTCTTCAGCTGCTCTTTAAAGGAGACCACTGAGTCCACTGATCTCAGGCTCAGGGGGAGAGAGCTCCAGAGTCTGGGGGCCACAGCAGCAATTGATCTGTCACCTTTGGTCTTTAGCCTGGTGCGCTGCACAACCAGTAAGCTTTGATCACTGGACCTCAGGGACCTGCTGGGGGTGTAGGGACTGAGAAGATCACCAATGTATGATGGTGCTTGTCCATGTAAGGCCCTAAAAACCAGAACCAGGGTCTTGAAATGAACCCTGAAGTTAACCAGCAGCCAGTGAAGCTGGAAGAGGAGCGGGATGACGTGGGTGTGCTTTGACGATTATGTCAGCAGTTGAGCACAGGCGTTCTGGACCACCTGTAGACGGTTCAGGGTGGTTCTGCTCAGACAAGTGAAAATAGAGTTGCAGTAGTCTAAAGTGTGAGGAGATGAAGGTGTGGATTACAATCTCCAGTTCAGAGCGGGACAGAATGTGACTCAGCTTAGCAAATGTTCCTGAGATGGAATAAGGAAGAGCGAACAAGAGAACTGACATGAGAATCCAGGGTGAGAGCTGGGTCAAAGGTCACACAAAGATTCCTGAGAGAGGGTTTGGTGTAAGAAGCAAGCTGACCAAGAGAATCTCTGACTTTGGGAACCAGCTTGTCTGGGGCACAGATGAGGATCTCAGTCTTATCTTCATTCAGCTGTAGAAAGTTCCCATCATCCAGGTTTTAATAGAGTCTAATCAGCTGCAGCTTAGACATCTCATGGGGCTTTAAGGAGAGTTGGATGTCATCTGCATAAAGATGGTATGATCATTTTTCTTTTATTTTTTCTTGTGTTTTTATTTGTCTGATATTTCCCAGGGTGCTTGTCATTGTTTATTTTATCGCACATGTTCAAACAAAGCCTCTCCATCTATAAAAAATACCAAACTTTTATAAATGTTCCCACTAAATTATTAAACTTGTTGCTTCTTCTGTTTTCTGTTTAAGTCTGACACACATTTAGATTCATTTCATTATTTTACCACATGTTTTGCACATTTCCAGATTAAAACAGTATTTTGAAAATCAAAGTGTGATTTCAACAAGCCGCCGCTAGGTGGCAGTGCAGATATCAAAATCACCCTGAACGGTTTTCTACTCAACTTATCTCATTTCAGATCAGCACAACAAACTTTATCAAACATAAATTCATCCAGAAAACGATTTTTATAAAAGATTTTCAGATTAATAAGATCACAAAATAGCAGAATTACCGACGTTTAAAGAAACGAATTACGCACGCTGGAGCCTTGGCTCCTCGGGAAACATCTGGACCAATGAGAAGTATTTGCGCCCTGCAGACTCTCACCAGCTGAGAGGTGGTCTTTGTATACAGAGCTGAACCAGAACCAGAGCTGCTGAGACAACAGGCGCTCCTACAGCTGCAGATTCTCAGGTCCAGCTGAAGGGCTGCAGACGCACAGACGGACTCCTTTATCCCCCTTCTTTACGCACTGGATCAGCTGTTCTGATGTCTCTGCTTTTATTTGGAGACTCACTCTGAGGTTTGAAGATTCCAGAACAGAGAAGATCTGAAATGGGGACCGGAGTCATGTGGCTGTCGCTTGTCCTGTCGGTGGTGCTCACCTCTGGACAGGAGACCGGCCAGGACATCCCGGAGGGCGCGTCCACCCTGGCGTTCGTCTTTGATGTGACCGGATCCATGTACGACGACTTGGTCCAGGTCATCGAGGGAGCGTCCAAGATTTTAGAAACCTCCCTGAGCAGACCGAAGAGACCTCTGTATAACTTCGCTCTGGTGCCCTTCCATGACCCAGGTATGCATATCACAAATTAAAGGGTTTGGGAGAGCTGCTTGATGGAATCACGTCCTTTCCAGTAAAATGTGTGATTTTGAATCAAAAGCTGCACCAAATGTTCCTCATATCTCCTGACAAGAGCCTCTGGGAGGATTTTTTTCACACATGTGTTTAACCTGATGGTCACTATCATTATCATTCCATCTGGGGTGACTGGATGGCTCTAGGTCTGCAGCAGCTTGATGATTATTATCACCCCCATGGAGCTCTGCAGAGACCATCCTGACCAGCTCTGGTCAGTCACTAACAGTGTGGCTTTTTTTAAACTCCAGCACATCAGTTTTAATATTTGAGCACTCTAGCTGCAGCTGTTAAGATTTGTTTTATGACCTAATTGGTTATGAAACGAATGAAAGGAGCATTTACGTAAAGGGCTTTCCATTTCCTGCTTTCATATTAAAAGTCTAAAAACATTTTGTGAGAAGAGCTGAAATGAAAGAGCAAAAGAAAACAAAGTAATAGACAGATGATCTGTGTGGTGAAGAGACAAATCCATCCTCCAGATGTTTTTTGTTCTCTGCTAATTTTCAGCAGGACACAAGTTCCTATGAGGCTGATTTTTTTTAAATCACTGATGCAGCCTGGAAGGATGATAAAGAGGAAAAAATGTTCAGTGTGAAAAATAAGGAATTCATTTGTTGTTTGTTGTTTCAAGGGAACATTTTAGAAATTCATGAAAGAGACGATTTTCACCTGCAGCTAATTCCAGGATTCCTTCTTTAATAAAAACCTGCCACTGTTAGAGTTTGAGCCTCAACGTCTCTCCTCTTTGTGTTTGTCCTTCACCAGAGAGTGACGTTTATGTGCTTTTTAAGATGTTTACGAGGATCTTCCCTCAGGGGGAATAGAGGAATGATTAGAGCTGGACACCGCTAGCAAGGGGTAGCTGAGCTTTTTCCCAAATGTTGTTTTGACCCTGCCCTCTCCGCCTCACGTTTTCTTCCAACAACATCCCAAATCCTCAGCTTTGTTTGGATTGGGACTTTTTCATTAAGACTTTGTCTCCTTGTGAAACGGATCCGTTTTCATCCAACGCAGAGCGATAACACCTCCTGTTTGATTTGGCTCCTTTTAAATCAGAACTTCCCATTTTATTTACACTGCAGTCTGACCCAGTCCACGAGTGTGTGTGTGTGTGTGTGTGTGTGTGTGTGTGTGTGTGTGTGTGTGTGTGTGTGTGTGTGTGAAGTAAAAGTGTCGGGAGGATGCCTGGATATTGGGGTCAGACCTGTGTGGGAAGATAATCAGGAAACACCCCCCCCCTTTCCTCCATCCTGCAGGGAAGAGAAGGAAGGAAAGAAAAAGGAATCCTCCACGAGTCACTTTGCTCAAGTATGCGAGCACAGCAATGACAAAACAAGAGGAATTCAAAGAAAGTGCAGAGAAACATTGCAATTTTACAAAACAGTCTAGACGAGTGGACAAAAACGGGTCAAGCAGGGTTAAATCCATCTATTAGAGGTCAGCATCCCAACCGTCTGATGGAATCAATCTGCATTAGTGTGCAAAAAATAATCTACACTGTCATTTTTATGATGGTGTATGAGGGACACTGAGGAGGTGTTGAAATTAAAGTGTGAAGACAAAATTTGGGATTCTCTTTCTATGGTAAAAAAGTACAAAAAATCTATTTCCAAAACAACCAGAGGAAGGGAACCTTAGCCTAGAAATCTAACCCTAACCCTTGCTCTGCAAGTCAATCTAGCTACGCTCCTCAGCAGGTCTACCATTGGTCTGAACATTTTTGTGTCTAACCAATCACAGCCTTCTATGTTTGATGGGTGGGCTTTGCACCAGAGCCGACTGTGACGGAGCAAAACAACAAAGATGGCGTCAGGTTTTGAAACGGCTTTGGTATCACTTTTGGGCGATTTAGACGACCTTTTCTTTAAGATATGAGCAGATTGAGGTACTTAAAGCAGCTATCCGGAGTATTTCTTTTATCTGATGGCACCATCTAGTGGCTGACAAGCGTATCACACCAAGAGTCAGTCGATCCGGTTATTTAAGACGGCAACTGCACTTTTCTTGTTTATGAATGTGCTTCTGTAGCCGACAAACAGCTAAAACACGTTGTTTTACAAGTATTCTCATGTCATGTTGTGTTTTCATATATTTATATTTTAAAGACTTACTTGTCCATGAAAAGTTCATCAACTCTGCTTCAGCCGAAGTACTTCCTTAAATTTGAAGCATGTAAGCGGTAGTCTAACGCTATTGGTTAGTTCTGGTCGGTGCTCAGTTTCCTATTGCACAGAATTTACAAGGCAGGAGGCGGGCTTAGCAAAAAAAAAGACGTATCGGTTACATTATATCACACTACATGATAAGACAATCACTTTTACGGAGTTCTGAAAAATCATACATAATTCCTGAAAGGGGAAAACTCCGGATTGCTGCTTTAAGTCCTTTATTTTGAAAAAAGGATTAGCTTCTTCTTTGACTGTGTATGGCGAACTGCCCCATTGACTTATTTATGTATCAATAAATACGTCACGTTGTTCGTTGCCGGTCCTAGTGCTAGTCTAACTGCATGCGGTGACCATTTGAAAGACAACCGTAGATTTCGCCCCACGACTGGGTAGTTTCAATGGCTCATGGCCATGCTATAGATCTACATATATAGAATGGCTTGCCAGGCTCAGAGAATAATAGTTCTATGGTTGATACAAACATGTTTATGATATTCTTTGCACAAAATCCCTCTCACATAAAGCAATCTTAGCAGTTTTATTCAAGACGTTTCCGTACCATCCAGAATGAGTTGTTTCAGGGCTCTGTCACTTTAATAAAACAAGCTGTTGCTGGCCACGCCCACCTCTACGTCGACCAGGCTGCTATAAGCTGAGAAGCTCTGATACCTGGGAGGGACTTGGAGTAGAGCTGCTGCCCCTCCAGCAGCAGCAGAATCCTGCCTGTGGGAGGTGGTTTAATTCTTGTTTCCCCGTTTGTGACATCACAAACAGAGACTTTTTGAAACAGCTTGTTTTAGGTACATAATTCCTAAAACCAAACACTGACAGAAAACTGATTGATTTTTTTTCCACGTTTGTAGAGGCAAAAAGTAGAAAAAGACTGCAGCTTTTATAAATTTACTGATTTTTAAAGTTCATGAAAAAAACATTCTCATAACCCTTGATTACAATAATTATAAAAACTATAAATATAATCAGGTTCAAGACCACAGATTAGGGTTAGGCTTTTATTCCTTAACTAATAAGACTTCTTGCTTAAAGCTCACACTATAATGTGCTTCTATTTTACAAAATTAACACAAATGGGTCACAAAATGGAAATCAAAGACAACAAAAATGATTTTTTATTGCATTAAAGTGCAATATGCCTGATTGATTTCAGGTCTAATCAGTGCTGAAGCTTGATCACATCAAAATAAAGATGCGTGAACGTGAAATCAGGCACCAACATCCTGTTGGGACTTGTTTTATCCTGATTTCATGTTAGTGCTGTAGGATGGCCTGCCTCTAACATCTTCCTGTTGCCTGTCGTTAGTTAGAGGGAGATGGTTGTGGAGTGATGAGAGGGAATGGTGGAATAGTTTCTACCTTCTCTGCAAGATCAAAGACGCTCGTCTCAAAGCTCCTTTGTTGGCGTGCAGCTTCTTTTCCTACAAGTCCTCTTTATTCTTTTGTCTCTCTCTTTCCAGATGATTTTTTTTTGTCGTCACCACCCTGCCCGTGTGAGATTACAAGGAGCCTGCATTTAGCTGGACAGAGTCAATAATGATGCTATTAGGCAGGAATGCCACAAGAGAGAGGTGGGGAAGGTTTACAGGGGAAAAGAGGAACACAGAGAACTTCAATGCGTTTAGTTTTATTTTCTTATAGCTCTAGTCTGGAAAATTAAAATGGTGATTTATTTTTTTATGACTATGACATCTTCTAATGGTTGCGGTTAGAGCAGCTGGTTTAACTTTGTGTAGCTTTAGAGTTGTTAAAATTAAACAGAAATGCAAGATTGCTCTTTTTTTGGCTTTTAACCGACAACTTTAACAAAGTTTGAGCAATTTTAAGTGTTTAATTCCGATCAACGCACAGACGGCGTTTAGATACGCTGGCAAACATGGATTCTGAGGTTTCATTAGTCCATTTCAGAACCAGTCTTTTTTGACATCACAGTCCGAGCCCTCCCTGATCTTCTGTCCAGTGGGTGTCTGTGCACCAAGGCACGAACCTGTGATGGAGACAAAAAACAGAGAAACAGACAAGGAATTTTACGATTATTGTGACCAATGAGCTATAGGGAGGTCAGGTGATTTTGATAACAGCTGTTTCATGCAGCTTTTAAAGTAACACTGAGGAGTTTCCTGCTCCTCCGCCCTACAGGTTGAATGTGGAATTACAACTGTGGTAAACAACCCTGCTGCAGCCTGCTGTAGCTAGTGCTAACAACGAGCTAACACTAACATGAGCCAACTAATACTAAAATAAACCACAAAGTAAAAAGATCCACACTGTTGGACAAAAATATTATTACTTACAAGTCCAGTAGCAACAAAGCCAGGTCACCATCAGTCTGTGATTTTGTAGCCTCCTTTAGCTCCCTCAAACTAGTGTAGGCTGCGCCGTTTACTTCAGTTTTAGCTCTTTGCTTCACCTCCAAAGACATTACTCTGCTACGTTTACTTCCAGGCTCCGCCATGATGCCAACAGAAAAAGCAAACTTCATATTCTTCTTGTTGTGCTTTTTATTGATAATTGGCGAGCTATGATGATTGCTAACCACATAGCATAACAGCTAACAGAAGGTTAGGTTAAAAGCAGGTAAAGAGCTCCCCCTATAGGACACCTACACAAAACTATCTAGTGCAGTGTTTGGTCAGCAGAGGGCTGCAGAGTGGTGTCCAATATGAAACTGGTCAAGTTCCTAATCCAACAATCACTGGGATCAATGTTAAAGCTCTAGCTTAAAGTTTAAAAACTACTTTAGACATTGATGTGTCTGCTGCAGTTATTCTGATAGAGTTAATATAAAATATTGTTGCATTTTTGTACCTTTACAAACACAACTTTGTATTTAAACCATAAAGCACAACAGTTTCTACACCATCTGCACACACCAGCTTTTTTAGTTCTTTATTAATCATCATAAAAAGCAGCACTCTCAGCAGTCGAACCACTGCTGTTGAATCAGGGCTTTCCCCCAAAATGCAACGTTTTCAGATTGATGTCTAGACAGTTTTACAGAGGAAACATTTTTCCTGAACGTTTCATTTTATTGTTTTACATCATACTTTTAAGGACTGGAGGACTCATATGGAACACATTAGATTTACATCCACATAGGCATGATTCCAGAGCCGAACTTTCACATGATTTGGTACGGCATGACCTCATGCTGGCTGGGATTTTCCCTGTTTGAGCTGTTCTTGTGCACCTGAGATGAAACATTCAGGTTTAGGCAGAATAACTGGTAACCTATCTGCTTTTTCTTTGACTTTGCATGATTTTTTATTAGTTTTATCAGAAGCTTGAAACTTCAGAGTGCCGGTCTGGTCCCTGTTGGACTTAGAATAAAGGAGCTGACATACCTGGCGCTGCAGTCTGCTTCCAGCATGTTTCCTGCATGTTTTAGATCATGAACACACCTGATTTGTTTGATTTAGTGATGAACTGCTCCTGTAGACACTAATGAAGGCAGAGGAGACGTTTCAGCTGTTAGATTAAGGCGTTAAAAAGACAAACGCACAGCGAGGAGATAAGTTTCACTTTTGGTTTCACTAACAAAACACTAGGGGTTGCTAAAAGCAAGCCAAAACGGAATAGTATCTCTTTAAATAAACATTTATAAGACTTTTCTTGCCACATTTATAAATATTGAGAGGGCTTTGTACTCCACACAAAGGTAATTAATGAAGTGAATCAGAATTTAACCTGATTCTGCAACTTTTCTGAATTCAACAAAACATTTGTTGCTCTTAGAAATAAAAATTCAAGTATTCACAATTTATAAGATCAGAAGTAACATAAAGATGCTCTTTTTCTTCATAGGTTTGTTTTACTTATCTGGAAACCCAATTTGTGTTTCCAAAGCACTTACCTGTTTTCCCAAATCATTATCCCAGAGAGAACGTATAGCTTATTCAGGAGTTTTTGCATCAGTCCTTATTTTTACTCCATTTAAATCAAGCCGAGTGTTTGTGCAACATAAAATTAATTCTGATTGTTCAACATCAGTCTGAAACCTGTTGAACTGGTGAAAACATCTATTTTGGTTTCTTTTCTTTAACAGCTTTCTTGAGTCTTGGGAATGAGAGCCTTCTAGATAACTGTGTGTTAAATAATGTATTAAAGATAATTTTTGGGTCATTTTTCAGTGACTTTGGGACATTTATTATAAAATAGTCTCATTAAATGATTTTGAGAATATTTTCAAGAATCCTTCACATAATTTTTAACTCTGTGAAAGATATATATATATATATATATATATATATATATATATATATATATATATATATATATATATATATATATGTCTGGTATATACTGTAGATATATAAATTGTTCACTGGCAGAGCTTTATAAGGTGACAATGCATCGGTTTTATGTTTACAGCTTGTTATTCTACCTCAGAGTGATTAAATCACAAAAAAGATGCTGGTTTTGTTCATTTTGGCCTTTTTTATGAGTTGTTTTCCTGATAAACACCAGGTGAAACATTATGTCCTTGTAAAAGGTTAATGATGCTGTAACAGCACAACCGCAGGTTTGCAGCCGTTAATAAAATATTTTTTTTCCCAAGTATAAGCATCGTCTCCTGAATAAAACTGGGTAAAACGTAGTGAAATAAAAACATTCATGGGTTAACTCAAAAGCTTAAAAATTTGATTCATTTCATTAGATTTTTGTTCTTGCAATCATTTTCTTTTTTTATTCACATATCATATATTACTTTACCTTTTAATTTATTCTCAATTAGGCCCGAGCAGCGAAAGCGCTGCGAAGGCCTCTTGTTTTTGGTCTGTTTATTATTATTCTGGTAGCAAATGAATTGGCTTTTTGGGGGCCTTAACATATCCCAAAACTCACAATATTTTGCACACATGTCAGGCCTGGTGTAAAATTTTATATTTTAAAGGTCCCGAAAAAATCGCCACAAAAATGGCTGAACAGCGCCCCCTAGAACGTGAAAAATAAGCCCCCCCATTGACCTTATTTCATCGTAGAGTTACGAAATGTTGCACACGTGTTCTACTCCCCAGTCCGCACAGAAAAGTCTCTTGCAGCCATGGTCAACATCAAACAGGAAGTCGGCCATTTTGGATTGAAGTAGCGATTTTGACCCCGTTTTGGGCGTTTGTAGGGTCCGTTCTTGATTGACCTACTCAGTCATTTTTCACACGATTGTCTCGAAAACGGTCTCGTTTTGCTCAGAAGGGATGGGCGATCAAAATGAGAC